>JARQST010000383.1:224768-264251 GCA_030142225.1 Pachycephus smyrnensis
CCCCCCCCCCCCCCCCCCCCCACACCACAGAAATAAGAATGCATAAATGCATAGGTCTTCCCACCCCTGTACCTGCTTGCGGTGCTACCCCTTTTTTCTTGATCTTCAACTATACGGATTTCTTACTGCAAGCTCTATGAGCTTTACCAGGAGCGACCTGAGAGTTGGAGGAAATGTTCTCCAGGAGGAAGAGGTACCTGGTAACTATATTTACCCTCTTATCACCGCCTTGGAAAATTCTCTCTCTGCTACCTGACCTAGAGATAATTTCTCTTTTATTTCTTTGTTTTTTTCTTTTCTTCTGCATCGTCCTCATCCACTCTCACCAGCTGCACGAGTAACCTGGGTTGCACCAGGTACCTTTTTATCGGTGGGTGTCCTTTTGAAGTAGATACCGCGCGTAATACCTCGACTTGAAGGCGAGGCAACATGTATCTCACCAGGCAAAAAGTGGTCGCGCAGTTGTGGACGCACGGCGCGAGATTAAAAGACAAATTAGCATAATGTGTGTGCAGGATATAAGCAAAGGACCGGTAGTCCCCCGTCGTTGGCAGCGGTGAAGATACTAAAGGAGTGAACAGACCTGCAAGGGAAGCAGTTGGGGTGGTTTAAAAAGATCAGAAAGAGTGTTAGGAAAATATATACACAATATAAGAAAGAAAGTGGGCCAATTCTGAGGAGTACCTAAGATGTTCCAGAAGGATCCAGTCAGTTTTTAATCAGTGAGGGTCGCTACCCTTATTCCGAATGACGTAGTATAATGGCCAAGGGTGGTGAGGTAATAGGGGGTGCTCTCGACGAAGATACCAAACGATGCAAATAACGCGTTTAATAAAGTGTCGCCAGAGCGAGATCAGTAACTGTTTGAATATTGTACGCATATTCACTTTTCTCGTGGTACCCTTAGACGGTAGAGGTCAAGGGGTTGAGGGGGTATCTTCTGGGCGTTGATAGCCGGGAAGTGAAGATAGCGAATCGCACCTTCGCTCATGCATGATTCAGCCGCAGTATCTCATTTCATCTGGGGCCTCCGCTAAACTATATCTCCTAATGGTAATGCTATTCCAAGGCACATATCTCTTTATATTACGTGGGTTGGTTGACTCTGAAACACTCTGGGTGGCTGGCTGGGTGGCTGACTGGCTGGTTGGCTGGCTGGCATACTTCGTTCATACTTGGTCCATACTTTGCTGTGAAGCTGACATATCCTTCTTTCTTCTTATATCTTGGTACCTTCAACACCTTCAAAGTACGTTCGAACAACTCCCCCATATATGATAGAAGCATAGGTGTGCTGCTGGATACTACCCTTACTGAGAAGGGTGTGAAGGCAGAGGGGTGCCAGAGGGGGGGGGGGGGATGAAATAAAGAAAGAAATTGTTAGTTCTCGCTGTTTTAAATTACCATTTATTACGACACATAAACCCAACCAGCCCGGGAGGTCCTACCAGCGGCCATCTTGTCCTACCGTCCCCCCGTTGCCTTACTACTACCCTTTACGAAGGAGGGCTGAAAGTACCGTCTATATCATCCTCCGTTTCTTTCTACTCCTTATGCCTCAGCATCTTTGCTACTTTTCTTTTTCTTCTTCTTCTTCTTCCTCTTCATCTCCTTTCTGGGGTGTCTCTTTCGCTAAGGTACCTCTACGTGCCGCTGGGACAGGGAAAGAAGGGATGAAAACCCCAGTAATGATCATTACCTCCGGTATAGTGACAAGTGAGTTCTGCGCCGCTCGGGCTGCAGGAAATGGCCGCAGATAACGCTGTCACGGCCATTTTTATATTATGACGAATGGATCATCTTTCTACAGGGAAGTTAGGGAGAACTCACCCCTAGCGTACAGTGAACCCCCATGATAGATTCGCTGTAATAGTTTCTCTTTCGCAGCTATCCCGCATACGTCCATCCATTCAACCTAAAGCAGCAGATCCAAAAAAAAGATGAAAAGAACATACCATAAGGAACCAACCCAAGAAATCAGCACGGACAGCCGCCATTTTCAAATTTTCCCAAAGTGCATACGTGGCAATGGTACCCGATCATAAACATCTCTTTTCCTAAAATATCCCACGCTGTTACTTTTTCAAATAATCCATCCCTCCCACTCTCCTTTTTCTATATAGTGACCTAAAGATATCCCAGGAAATAAGTAGAAAATGCCAAACCACCCTCCCGAATCCTCCCCCATATCTCGGTGCAATAGCATCGGGCAGTCTTTCATATCGTATCGGGGAGGGGGAAGGGGGTGGCTCGTCTATGTGGAAATGCGATCACTTAGAACCGGCCTCGAAGTATAATTCGGCATCCTCGCGTCCATCGGGATTCCCATGTTGGCTTTAGGTGGGTCTGGTCTGCGCCGGATGATCGTATATTTTTTATTATTGCCAGTAGGAGCCATAGAGTCGGTTCTTCTTCTTCATCGCGAAGGGGTAGGTGGATGGAAGGGATGCTTTCGATAGCTGACCACTCGACTCGATGCGGATCAGTTTCTCCACCTTTCACTATATTCTACTCTATTTCTTCTCCACCGTATACTCACCCCAATGTGGATACCAGTCTATGTACTATATATATACGTATATATACACGTAGCCATCTTGGTTACCCCAACATGGCCGTGTAAGTATCTCTTGTGCTTCTGGCTCGTTTTATTGAGTGTGGACGGCAGAAGCGATCCTCATGTTTTTACATCGAGGCAATTTTTCCATCTCGCCCCGTTGCCTCTGAGGAACATCGCCATTCGACGTTTCGACCATCGCTCCCCCCCCCCCCCCAGGCTCTTCCCCTAGTCCCACCCCGCCGGCCCGTAAGATTCTATTCTTTCTTTTCTAACCTTTTTCTGCTCTGCTTCACAAACCAGGGAATACCACTGCATTCTGGGAGTTTAGATACTCCTATGGAATACTGTGTCCTTCTTCTTGGTCATTGTTGGGCGTTGTTTTTAAGGGTTGTTTTTGGTGGTCATATTGGGACAAAGCGAGTCTGGTTAGTTTGGTAACGGAGCTACTTGGAAAACTGGAGGACAGATAACTATAAGATTGACTGTTATATGTAAGGGGTGAATTTTGGCGAATTTGTGATTAGAACGAAGAGGGTTAGGGGTTGAGATATTTGAAAGGGTGAATCGGGTGTTGTATGGTACTAGTATAGATAGAGGGTACAGTCAAAGTACTCCTTCTGGAAACGTCTGGCGAGTAGCGGTTGGTTCACCCTGCAAGGGTGCTTCACCAGAAGAGCCAGGATTGGTCTAGGGGGTAGCTGTCCGCGTTCTGCCATCGTCGAGGCTTCATTATACGTTGACCTAAGAAAATCAGCCACCCCCACCATTTCTACCTTCAGCCTTCAACCTTTAGCCAGCACCCACCTCTGCGCGAGCTGAACTGCTACCCTCTGCCAACCAGTGCTACCATCCCTTCTGCTCTCATCCTTGGCTGGTCTCCTCGGCGTCGAAGGGTGTGCGCCGAACAACCGAACCAGGTGCCCACCTAGCCTAACCTAACCTATATAGTCAGGGTAGTAGAGGGAGGATGAGGGTAACTCATCACTTATGGATACTGATGACTCGCGCAATGAACTCAGACCGCCGCGCCTTGGGTACTGCGGTGGTGCAACCCTCGATCCTGACTCTCTTTTAGCATTCGTTTTTCATCCTCTTCTGTGAAGGGATGAGAAAGGAGAGAGAGAAAAAGAGAGAGGTTTCCCAATCCTCCCCTCCTCACACCCCGAGTCTCTCATCCGAGGAACTCATCGCTCTGGTAAAACCTTCAATAACATTTTCCTTTTCTTGGACCATCTGGAGAAGCCCAGCATCTTCCAAGGGATGCTGTATCTCTTTAGAATCTAATCAACCCCATAGAATAGCCTGATTGGATGCTATATTAATAAAGAGAATAGACGCATCGTATAAGGATAAACTATATCTGACATTATTCCCATATGATTTACCCTTAGGATGATTCAATTGGTCCATAGAAAAATATGTCCGCGCAAAACTTTGCCCTTTTAGGTAAAAAAAGATAACGGACGTCCGTTTCACTAGGTTTGTTCCTCCATACCAATTTTTTTTACTTCCTCTGTACCACCAGGAACAGTACACTTTTTCTTCCCAACCATTCGTTTCTATTACCATGCGTTAGGGGTGGCTCGCTCGCGGGGGTTAGATTTATTTTCACTCTATGGGTATTTTTTTATGGTCTCGCGCGTGTGTTATAGTCGCGACAAACTTGGATAGGACTCCTCTGCACGCGTCTAAGCCACGTCGTATAGAGTTGCTCCATAGCGCATCCACCACACACAAATACACAGCCGTCCCACCCACCCCCGTAACAACATATAACCAAACAGAACGACTCATCGTATAATAAACCCATAAACACCCTAGAAGCAGCACGCTCCAACCCCTACCGTATAATACATAAAACACCAAAGCGCCCTGAAAATGTATACTTCGATACATACTGCGATCATTTTAAGCCAAAAGAAAAGCCCACGCCAACCTGAACAATATTACGTAGCACCCCTTTCCTAAAACAATCCAAATATATCTCAACGATTAATTAACGTTAAAAAAAATTCTCTAAATCCGATAATACACTCATACTCAACACGTCCAAGAGAAGTACGCCCCCCAAGCCACGCGAGTCCCTTAAAGTCAAAGCGATCAGGATATCGATGCATGTATGAATAAATGTTAATTTATGCATCCCGAATGGAATGAAACGATATGCGTCAGCCACGAGACGACCTTGCGGTGCAGCAACGTTGCAGAGCACGAGGTGAATAAATAGTAAGCATACCCGGGCGTGGGACTCCCGAGCATACTTAAGCACCCGCTGTGTGTTACCCAGTGGGTAACGTTAAGCACGGGCGTAAGTACAGGACCTTAGCGCGCATCAAGGAAACAAACAGCCGGCGCGCGCAATATGAATTAAACATGCTGATTAATAATTAACAAGGTAGCAGCTCCTTGCGTATGCTGTTAAACAGAATAGGCAGTACGTTTAGTATCTCCGTCTATCTTACGGCAAAGAGACAAAGACTGTCCTTTACCATTGGTAATCTCTCTCTCTATCCCGACGTAACTATACGCCTGTTTCTCTCGTTATCTCTCTTTCTTACCTATTACCTACTCGATAACAGCTCTTACTATTTAAACACATACAACACATAGTACTACAGTTACCCCACTTTAACCCAAACCCCGGTGCATACTTATTACTCGCGTATTTAAGCTCCTATACATACTCTTGGGCTAGGTCAGTTTCATTATCTTAAAAAGCGAGAGTGAACTAGCGAGTCGATAGACGGATGGCGCATTAATAAACATGAATGAGGTCCCTCTTTCTTCTCTCTTACTTTTCTTCTTCTTCTTCTTCTTCTTCCGATTCGTCGCCATTAGCAAAACTCATGTTCTCTTCTCGTCCCTTGTAATTCCAGGACACGATTTGAATTCGAGTATTTTCACTAATTCCTCTGTAGAATTTTATTCGACTATGATAGAGCAGAGCGTGACTCGTTTTTAACGATGGTCAGTGACTAGTGCTATAACTGGCACTGTTCACATTAAGGCCTCTGTTATCAGTATTAGATAATTGTTATTATTTTATACGTAATTATATTATAGTGATCCGCACTGGATGTTCTTATACGTCTCAACTATGAGAGCTCACGAGTCGTGAGACCTCTTGCTAGTGTCCTAGCTCTAGCTGATAACTATATAGGTATATAAGCTCAGAATCAGTTAGGTACAGGAGTTAAGAGAGTAGAAGGAATTAAGTCGGAGAGGGACACGAGTGCCGTGACGCCTTGGATGTAGAGAATAATTAGCGATAAGGCTTCTAATGAGCGACGGCTGGACTGCCTTGTGCGCGCCACTAAGTAAGCCATATATATATATGTATATATTCTATGGTTATTCCATACGCTTTCCCCTTTCGTCTTCCATCCATTGTAACCAGAGATAATAATTTTCATATACTAAATATAGACACCATAGAATTGGAAGAAACTTCAGAAATTTTAAAAACCCCCATAAAAATACCATGTCTTTTTCAAGAATTTAACAGTAGCTAAGGCACCTTAGTCTAATGTATTTATATACTTTTTATTGGCATCGCCCATAAGAGGATCGTGAAGTCACGTCCCGTGAATTGTGGGCCACGTGACGGAGGCGTGAGCGAGGTGTGATGCGATGGAACAATGCCATCAGAATTCTTCGAGGAATGTCACCATGCCGCACCCATATTTCGAATCTGTCGTTTGGCATGGGTCACTGTCAATTCTTACTCGAGTCATTAGTACAGTTAAGAATTTATTAATAATGCATACGAGAACCGTTTCAAGAGTTTATACCGGGTGGATATTTAAAGGGTAGTTTCGGATTGGTTGAGTTTATGGAAAAGCTATATTAGGTGTGTATATATATATATATATATGTAATCTGTAGATAGAGGTTATGGCGTGTCACGCACATTATAAGAATGCGATTGGTGGTGATTACAGGTAATGTCGCGCGGCCACGCCATAACACGCTATATGCTATAGTATAGTGTATGGTGTTTTGGTACTGTAGTATATACCATTTCACGGCGTGCTATGGGTATGCTGTTATTATTAAGAGCCTATACTGTAATACGCCTACGCTATACCATCCTGAACACGGTGCCATTGTGTCGGTAGTTCGGCAATGGCGTACGTACTTCCATGAAAAGGTTCGTGGCGTGACCTTATTCTACTAAAATATACGCGACCGGCATGCGAAACAAAGGAGCAACGGCAAAGTCGAAGTGGACGATCGGGCCAAGGCACGCACTTTTGCTAGCCATTGTTCACTGGTGTATATGGGAACTTGAGGGTGGATTCTTTAAAGGCTCGATAGATTCGTGTGAGGTCAAAAAATTTTTAATTATTTATTTGAAGCTTATATGGGAACTTTGATAAATTTTAATGACCGTGCGCGACACGATTTTATTGATTGATTCGAGCTTTGATGAGGGGTAACAAAATTTTGCGTGATGGTTAGGGGTGTAAAAATGAGTTTTACCTTATTACGCGGTTAACTCGTACAGTAGGTATTACGGTGGGTCTTATTACCGTGGAACGATGCAATTAAAGAAGGACGTCTAGAAATTACCAGGTGGCGAACGAGTATAAGTATAGAGTCGGTATAACCGTTGAGGGTATTGGGGGTGGTTGGTATGGGGGGAAGGGATGATGTTGCTCGAGGGTAAAAGGTAGTGAGAGCTAAGGTGAAGAGGCAGGGAGCCTTATATAAGGGAGACACAGGATGGAGAGAGTGGGCCTACCTTTTGAATATGCATGGCCGAAACGGAACGGGACGAGATAAGGGTCGACTTATTTTTCCTGTCTTTTATTTTATTTCCTTCTTATTTTATTTTCGTGCTAACTGCTACCCGCTACCAATTCACCACCCGGAGACGGCCTCGTTCCGTGGTTCTTGTTTATATCTATTTAGCGAACCCTACTACAGATAAAGACCATAAGGGTAGTTTATACCTAACCCCAAAAACGTATGCCAGAAACATAGCTGCCATTACGGTTACACGTGAATCATTAAATGGTTCTGCACTTGATTCTAGATCTTTTTTTGTGATTGGTATTACTGAAGATCTTTGGTTTTTATTTTAGCAGTGGCTTTACCCTAGTGGTAATTGTGTTTCTAAGGGTGATACTGGGTATATCGATAACGATACGGGCCTGCTAGAGGGGTCTGAGGATCTTCGAGGAGCTCTTATCGTACCCTTAATTTTTTAACAACCGCGAAACGAGGGATCCTCAAACTCCTCAGCACATTTACTCGGATTTTCGTTGGGTTGGCAATTCGCGGGGCTCAACGAAACAATTAAATTAATGCCGCGACACAGCGAAACGGTAACGCCGCGTTTCGCTTACAATTAAGCGCTATAAAACTGTAAGCCGTGCCCGCCCCTACGGCCTTACGGGCCGCCAATGAATATTTTTATTTAATGCCCCATTAGCAGTGGGATCATGGAGTTGGTGGAAAGGGGTTGTGGGAGTGAGGGGGTGGCTTGTGCTTGCTTGCCTCTACAACCCTTAAGTAACCCCGTACATTTGAACTTCCTGTCTTTATTTCTCGTATACGTACTGCCCTGAAACTAACCCTTATATTCTCTACGTAATCTCACACCCTTACTCCCTCGATCATCCCTTAGCCATGATCTTCGGATATCGCACCTACGAACATACCTTACTCGAACGATCATCCACTTACTAAAAACACTTAAGGGAATCCATGGGATTTCCAGGGAATGGTCCCGTAAAACGTTTTACAATCGTCATAGTCTCGTCGTCATGGGGTGACGGTAATATTATTTCTATCCCTTAGAAGAGCCACGACGATTGAAATATACTTACAGTTTTTTCCATCAAGTATCGTCCCCAGGATGATTCAGAATTTCTGAAACACAAAGAGGACATTGATAACTGAATACATTCAAATTCTTATCAATTCATATACAGTAAGGTATCAATTAACGTTCAAGTTACGTTCTTAATGTTTGGAGCGCTAAACGAAACAGTGATAACAGAGGTATACGTGGTACGGCGGCTAGTTTGGCGAATCAAGGAATTACCGTTTTAAAGAGCGTTTGCAAAAGCTATAACGAAACAGCGTTGAGCATGGTAGCGTTAACCGGGGCCTTAATGTATAGAAAAATGTATAGAAACCAAAAGTCACTGAAGCAATAGGTTACAGAATTTTATTATCATACAATAAATAAATTGTATATATAAATTGCTCGGCTGACTGTATATAAATTGCATACAATATTTGTCAGACTTGTCTCATACTTATCCCATATTTAATATGTGGATCCTTATCTATCATAGATCCAGCCCATATGTGGAGCCATCTCATATATTTTTACTTGGAATGCTTCTAAATGACGTATACACATGTCTAACGACATGCAATTATGGCAAAAACTAAAAAGTCGATCAGCAAACAGTCACTGAGCCATAAACGATATTAATAACGTTCGGTTAAGGCTATAAAAATCGCACGAGCGATTAGTATGCGCCCTGTCACGTCGATGCTAGGGGCTGCGGGTTGTCCTTTACGTCCCACAGTGCGGCAAACCTGCAGAACTTACTTCCTTTTTCCCGCGATGGCCGATCAAAAAATCATGAATATGCATAGAAGCTAGCCGAGTGTGTCCGCAGGGCTGGCCAACCTAGTGGTTAGTTCGTAGCAGGTCTAAGGGCGATGGATTAGCGGTGACGAGGTGCTTTCTGGTTTTGCGGAAACCAGTAAGTAGTACCAACACAGTAACCACCATAACCACTAACCATCCCATTTTGAATCCCTAAACCAGCATACTACAATCACTAGGTGATACCAACCTTAGTGAAACCACTATTAGGACCACTTGGGATAACAGAAACCTAAAATGACCAATAAACGTGACCCGTGTACCTTACAATCATAAATATGGTTTTCAACCATGATACATAAAAAAATGTCCAAAGGGATATCCGTCAGTTTGAAAATTTTCTGCTCGAGGTTCCTCGGATCTAGACGGCACTGGGCCGAGCAGGAAGGAAACGCGAAATAAATGTAGCGACGGGAGTGCAGCAGTATAGGGACCGGGACTGGAACTGGAACTGGACGGCAGTCCGGCCAGAAAGATACATATTTTTAAATATTTTAGTCACGGTTCGCAATCGCCTCGTCACGCAGCCTTGCCACCTACTACCTAGTATCCAGCTAGTACCAACCTAATAGCTAGGAGGTTATACACTAAGGATATACCTCAGCCATATCCCAAGTACGTAGACTCTGTACAGAGATATATATACGCAACGTACGCCATTTCTACTGTATACTGACAAGTCACTATAATATATACACTATATTCTAGTTACTAAAATGCTAACAACTCTACCGGGAAATGTAACTGCCCGCAACTGGCTGCCCACCGTGCTGGTTATTTAAGTAATTTATTAATAAGATTCCGCAGATGTGGGGGTCAAGGATGTGAATCCAGTATAGGGGGGTCGCTACTGGCAGCAACCCCCTGTGACCTCGACTTCCGATACCGTTATAGTATATATCTCTTCTTGATTGGTAGCATGTACATTGATGATTATCTTTTGTCATTAAATATAGCATGGTATATTACATAGTTGTCTATGGGAGTTCAATTAGTTTTCTCATGAGGGATATTCAGGGTTAACGACACCAGGACACCAGCTGAAGGAAGACTCGCACGAGATAAACGATCTCTTGGCGATGAGGTAGATTCGACCTAAGCGACAACCGACACCGGAAGTGGTACTGTAGCCATTTTCATCGTAACGCCCGGAGGCAGACATTGCTTCGGTCCTCGGGACATGCCCACACGATTCTTTTGTCTTGCCGCTCTGCTGGTTACTCATAATGTGCCCACATCTTCGTCCGTAAGTACGTAAGTCCCAGTTTGGTATACAGCGATGGCGTACTGTGCACACCATATTTGTTTTATTTAAAGGCACCACGCGCAGTTATCATTTATTAATAAAATATTAAGGATATTCTGCGTATAGGGTGTATTATTTAATATCAATCAAATATGATCTGGTAAGACGTGTAAAAATTTTCGCCAGGATTCACACACGAATTTAATGAGTAGACGTGTCATTAAGTGTTGGTGCAAGGGGATCGGACGAGGCGTCTGTGAGGCTCGGTTAAGGGTAGGTAGGTTGGGTAGGTACAGTCACCGCGGATATAGTGGAAATGAAGGCACGGTGCCTGGAAAAATGCGGACCTCCGTCTCCCCGAATATATTTCCATATATCAGAGGAACTGAGTTAGTGAGCGAGTGAGCAAATGAGCGAGTTGGCTATCCTGGGGAGGATCTGGTGTGAGACAGAGAGAGAGAGAAAGAGTGTGTGTGTGTGTGTGTGTGTGTGTGTGAGAGAGAGAGAGAGAAGAGGGGAGGGATGCTTCTGAAGGATAAGAGGGGACCAACGGAATAAATCCAACTAATTAGATGAGGAAAAACCGCGGATTAATTACCCGTCGCCTTTCATCCCCTTTCTACCACCCTCTCTTACACCGTCAACCCTCACTGCCTGACTACTACCCTTACTGCTTGTCTACTGCGCACCTCATACTACTACTTCTTCTTCTTCTTCTTCTTCAGCATCTCAGATTTCCGTCATGGAAAACAATTTTTCACTGGTACCTCCTCCGTCATGCTTTCGGATTCCTTTCGCTTGGTGCTCATCGTACCGTGTTGAGAGACCACGTGATGGTATCAGGAGGGTGAAACGCATCATTAGTTCGAAATCCGTTCGAGTCGTAGGATTACGTGATTCTGGTATGATTGTAAGAGGGCCCAACCCCTTTGAAGGAGTTTTTCGACAAGTCAAATAGGTGATATTAGAAAATTCTTCCCTTAGGACTCGAAATGCTTTTCCACTTGCGAAAGTCCTTCTTTTTTTAACTTCTTCACTTTTCTCTATGGGCATCATACCCACGGGAATTTTGTCATTCTCGCTCAAGGGACGATGGGTGGGTGATATCGGATCAACATTGAGGACGCGATCGACTGAAATAACGATCTCTCTCAAGAAGCAATATATCCCGTTGGAAAATGCTGATCCCGATCGAATAAAAGGTTCTCCCAAGAGTAAGGGAAATCACTGAGAAGGATGATAAGAGTGGACTGGTGAATCCAGTCAGTCACCCAGCCAGTCACCCAGCATTGCACTCTTCCAAGGCAAATACTAGAGACGAAAGGAAAAGCAGGAACGACAAGGGGTGTGAAATATCCTAGTATGGGATTTGTTCTTCTCTTTCTCTCTCTCCCTTTCACTCTCTCTCTCTATATATATATAGAGACATACATATATATAATGGTCCGACAGAGTGTGAGAAGCCGAGTGTTTGCGAGCCGCTCAAAAGCTCTCTGCTTCGAAAGGCACAGGGTGGCCACCCCTCCTCTTCCATTCCTGGAGAACCATGGAAACGGGGTTGAGAAGGAGAAGATCGCGAGGACGTACGGAAGGCTGAAATGCAGATTTCACGCGACTCTCGAGTTCTGAAAGCACCTCCATCCATTGCTTACCTCCTCCTCCTCCTCCTCCACCCACCCTTACTCGCCAACCATTCTCTCGCGTCTCATCCCACCTTGCCCCCCTATCTGTCCATCCATCCATCCGTGCATCTCTCGATTCTCTTCCTGCTAATACTACCCCTTCACTCTCCTTCTGCCTTATCCAACGTCCTTAACACTCTTGGACTCTCGACGTCATCCCTTGGGAGGTTGGATTTACTTAGTGCGACTTACTTTATATACCAGGACACTCCTGGAGGATCGTTCTATCCGACTTTCTTACGTACTTACCCATGTATATATATATATATATATATATATCCGAATACATATCATATATATATATATATATATATATATTTAGAGACGAAGGAGAAACACTATAAGGGAAAGTTTTCCATGGTAAATACAGTTTTCTTTTAACTTAAGAACATTGCCGGGATTCGCTCCAAGGATTTTATCCTGGACATATTATAATTCATGGTGTGTGCTATTGTATATATTATATGTATAATATGCATCGCTGGCGGGAAATCTTTGATAGAAATTTCTGTGTCCGGCATGTTTTCCCGTTTGCGGTGAATCGGACGCGGAGCGGACTCGCGGACCGTCTAATAATTCATTTTATGTAAATGCCCAGGGGCAACATATTTTTCCGGAAATTTAGCGCGCCCGATTCCGTCCCGATAAATCAAACTGACCGGGAGACTGACCAATCTCCAACCCCAGGAATTCTTTAGCATATAGACTGCGAGTTACGTAAGCCGACGCACGGCGTATCTCGAAAGTTCCTTATAAGATGAGACGCCCCCGATTTTCCAGCATCCCCAGACCTTCCATCCCTTCAACATTTTTCCCTCTTTCTCTTCTATCTGCTCTAAAAGTATATATAGAGTAGAGGCCAACCTTACAGCCATCTTCGACACTCTCACCCCCTCCCCGCCCCTACCACTCTGACTCTCTTCTGAAGTAAGGGTGGTGTAGCACGGGAGGCATGGTCCACGGGGTAGTCTGTTGTTTTATATAGGGGATGGCTGACTGAATAAAAATTATGGAATATGTTGCATATAAAGTAAGTGAAAAACAGACGGAGATGATGAATTGCTGTAAGAACACGGAGGGTGAGGAAGATAACGCCCAGCGCCATCAATCACAAGCAACGGCCAGCAATGACGCCTTCTCTCCACTCCTTTTCCTTACCACCTCAGGAACATACTCGCTGCCCAAAAATCATTTTTTTGGTAATCGTCAAACCCTTACCGATACCGTTCAATCCTATAGACACTAAAAAAAATAAAAAAATAAAAATTAATTATCACAAGGCGCCAAAATACAAATGGTTCCCACATACCATATATAGAGTCAACACTCGTTCGAACCTACCATATAAAAGGTGCCTCATTGTAATTAGGCCGAGTTCACACAGCGTACCATCCAATTGATAACTATCTTATTGCGATAGAGTCCTAAGGGTGTCTACCCCGTGACGGTTACAGTCACGGTGCTTGTCCCCTCCTTCATTTTCAGGAGCATCTGACGTTCTTACCGGCGCGCGCACACGGTGCCATAGCTCTTTAGATCGTATCACGGAGGTCACGGTGCTTATGGCGGCCGCTAACATATTTTTAAGTACCGACGTCTTTCGCTTGGACACGCCGGCACGAATACGCGTCTCTATACTTATATATAGTTACATGCGTACACACCCTATCCTGATATACATACATATACAAGTCCAATGTACACCAGTGGTTTTATGGAGGATGAAAACAGGCTGCTTGAACGTGATGGCACCTGCCATGCAAGGTGCTACTCCCAAACTTCTCTTTCATCCTACTGCTCCTTTCCTTCTATCCGCTGGAATCTAGCCGTTGACATTGGGCCCCGAACTGAAATTGGGCCCTGTTATATTCTACTGTGAACGTCAGTTGTAAACGTTATTGAGTAGGGATATATCGAGGTTATAGTTTGTTTCCTGAAGGAGAGAGACAGAGAGTACGTTCTCTAGGTTACTTAATCGAATCGTAACTGGATCCTTTTAGGTTATGGTATCTGATGTATGGTATATATATAGGGATATATGCTCGATTAAGGACGAGCATGAGCATCAACGTAAGTCAGGTATGTACCTAGTACCTGGTATATGTGTACGAGTAAGTTTCGCGGCACGCGCGCAGGTGAAAAGTAAACGCAGGTGGAGCAACGATCTCTGGCTTATGGTTCAGGTTTATGTAGAGGAGATTTGTAAAGTCCTGGACTTGCCACTGACCCCAACTATAAGACAATCCGTTGCAGATCCAGGCAGGTGCATAGTTTAACGTATACATATATATATGTATAGTAGGACATGTACTATATTTTCCTATGGTGTAAAAACTGATATAATTATTATTATTATCGGATATAATCTCCTGGTATTTTATATGAAATCATGAAATTTACAAACTATATCAACCCTTTCGAGTCTTTGAATTCGTTGGCAAGGGTAGTTACGTTCTACGTTGTCGGACGGATAAAGTCCTTCTGGATTTTCGTAGGATTCCTACTTTACCCTAAGGAAGCTCGAGTCAAGCAAAGGGGATGAAACTGTAAGGGTAGCGCATGCTCTTCTCCATCTAGTAACATCAGGGATGCGAACCCCCCTGCGATGAGAATTCTCGCCAGGGGTGGTTATACCATGGAAGCTCAAGGAGAGAAGTTTCTGCCGAGCTTTTACCGCGAGCAGCGCCTTGCCTTGGCGACTTCCGGCAGCTGGCTTCCCTCCCGCTTTCCCCCGGAACTACAGTTCCGGTAACGAGAGATCCCTACCTTATCGGCACTGTCTATCCGCTCGTTTTACGCTTTTTGTCACGTACCACCCCATACGTGATCCTGACTCTATGTGCCCGGTGTACCTCGTACGGCGCGCCGCCACTCTCATACCAATTAATCGCTGACTAGATCGCTATCGCTGTGGGATATCTTTTTCTTTTTATCTTCTCCCTATTCTTTTTTTTTGTCTTGTTATTTTTACTGACCATCCACTTCAGCCTTCATTCCTTACAACCGCGCTATATAGATACACACTAAAGACTGACTTCACGCAACATGGATATGGTGGGATCTTCACAACAGTTGTTTCTATCATGCTTAATTATCAAGTGGACGTTACGATTATTTTAAGGTGTTCTAAGTAATTAGTTATGGACATCCATAATACAGTGTTTTGATTTGGCTTGTGTGTCTTATAGCTGTTGATAATTTTTTACACTGAAGTCCGTGGGAAAATTATCCTACAGAATCCATCAAAGCAGATAAAGAGTGAATTCGAATTTTCGTCGTTGCGTGAAACTCGCCCTAGTTTTACAGGCTGGTCCAGGGAGCGAGAAGCATCCGCAAACAGTCGAGATGAAGTCTGTGGGGATGATGGCGAAACGGGATATTGCCGTGAGTGCTTGTGGAAAGAGGGTAGTAGATGCAGTGTATTGGATACTCGGTGGTAGAGGGATTGAAGCCAGCATGGAGTTGGAGCACCAGTACCATCACCGTCGGCGGGCATCATCACCAGGAACAGCATCCAGGGGTAGGCTTCCACAAGCCGGGAATAGTAGGAAGCAGCGGGTGATTGATTTTTGTCGTGGCTTTGCTTGTCGCTATCCGGTATCCACGATTGTGCGGACGCCGCGCGCGCGGCGTCATCATACTTGTATGTATGGTGGTGGCGTCGCGACGTCGTCCACCGATTGGCGGTTAGCGTCCCCGGAGGGCGGTGCTAATCACCAGACCGTGCACTTTCTGAGTCTACTGCACTCGCTTCTAGAAGCACTCTACCGTGTACTAGTTCCTATACGTAGCTATATATATATATATTCCTACCCTTCTTTCCCTATAATAGCACCACGGACCCTGTCGCTATCCATATGGATATCTGTGTCTGTACTTCTGTTTTTCAATATACTTGTCAAAGCTGATATTGAGCTAAAATTTTCATCCATGCAGAATCAATATTTAATGAAAATTGTACCATGGAAAATGGCATCGTGAAACACCAAGATATTCCCACGATGGATCATGGGCTAAGGTCGTAACCCTGATAAACTGAGAACAACAGTTTTCCGGTTAACTAGTGCAAAGTGAACGTGGGAGAACTGTACAAGTTCATTAAGGTCACCTGATAGTGAATTCGTACACAGAATATTATCCAAATTTTCCTGAGTGAAAGTACAAGACCCAATTAGACTAAGTACAGTGCTACCAAAATATGGAACATTGTCCCCGAGTTCCTACAGTCCCGGCAATGTCGTGCTACAAGCATATGAAAAAAAGAGAAACACTCTAGGTGGGCTACCCTTGAAAACACGGACATTAAGCATGAAATGCGTCTGGCGCTTCGCGGGCACGATAAACCCGCACTGATTTATGGGAGTGACGCGGCGCGTCCCAAGTAGAGAAAGATCTGGCGTGGTTCGCCAGGAACGCCGGCAGCAACAATACACCATTCGGTGGCAATGTAGTTGATAAAGGCCGATAAATCGCGAGTAAAACGGAGTGATAATATCTTGGCGTAGGAAGTAGGAGGCGAGGAGAAATAAAGTGGGGGTGAAGTTGTACGAAGGTAAAATAAATGTAGGAGAAGGTATAGAGCGAGGTAGGAGAAGTAGGAGAAGGTGAAGTAGGAGAAGGTGAAGTGGGAGTGAGTATAGACCACCTCTAAAGCAATGTATATAGGTATACCAAGTGAAGTGTTATACGGGTACGTAAGTAGTGGGAGGGATGTCAGGGGAGGTTAGAAGGTAAGCGTAAGAAGTGGGAGAAGGTTGAAGCGGAGGTGGTGGTCGTCAGGTTTCTCATGGTGATGGTGGCGACGGTGGCAAAGGAGGAGAGAAGCCCGTGCCACTTGTCTCGTAGGACGAAGCCAGGAGAAGCTACGAGTGTGGAGGAATGGAGGTAGGAGGGACCAATGGACATGCGCGGGTGTGCCACGACTCTACGGCGACCTTCTGGCCACCTCCAGAAACAAAATGGCTACCGTTATTCGCAAGCTCGCCGAGAGATGGCGACACAGGGCATTTACCTACTTGTATCTCTCATTGTCAGCGCGTACGCGCATACGTATGCATATGCTACATATGTCTGTATGATTTTATTTCCTGGATTTTTTTCTTTGGATATACTTTTTTTGACAAATTTTCTGAACAAAAGTTAACACTTCGTTAAATATATAAATGTTGTAATTTTTTTGGATATTGTTATGGATGACTCCTTACTGTTTGTATTATGTAACATTGGAGTTTCGACAGGTGGCACATAAATTTTGATAGAATACAGTATAACATGACCGTGAGAGAATTGAACTGGCATTTTTCTGAAAGATGCTGGAAACTATTAGAAAACATGGTAGCCATTGCTCACTCATAGTTTGGCAGTCTCGTTTTCTGTAAGTAGCTACCTTGGTATACAGTATCGGTTTGATGCTTCGCAATGTATAGTATATGCTACTGTATATCGTTATATTGCATAGGTATATATATATACGTATGGACACGTTTGCGTGGGCGGTGCGCGCTTTTGCGAAAGGATAGGGACAATAAGTGCCCCACAAAACTCTGGTTTACCGACGATTTTACGATTTGTTGCGTGTTATCGGTATCCCCATTTACCTTTTTTTTTTTCCTTTCACGAGATTTATATCTCGTGAAAGGAAACCTCCTTTATACGTAATTCTACGTTGAAAAAAAATCTAAATATATCCGATATTTCATAATCGAGTAATTCAATATATATGTATACACTTTTAAAAAATTTTTTAATTTTCGTTATAAAATACTACGAAACTTGAAAAATGTTTCTGTATCTTCTGATAAACCAAGTGACATCACATCGATCTTCCAATGGGTCTATCAATATACTTATAGCTATATAACTTAAAACACTCAGCTTACGTTAGAAATTCCAGGAAAGTCAAGGAAACACCTGTTAGAGCCTCTCGTGCGTCTTTTCGGGATTTCCTTGCGGGACATGGGAAATTATACGCGAAATCACTCATCTCTTGCTTATACATGACAGATAGATATTCGGTACACGGCATTAATTTGTCGAAAGCACTCGCGTCAGCGCGCGAGAGTGAATATCATTTGAATGCATTAAAGCGAGCGCGTACGCAGATACGAAGCATGTACGCACTTTCGATACTGTATAGGCAGGAAGAAAAGGAAGAAAAAGATGAGGAAGATTAAGTTGAAGATTAGCTTTGGCAGAAACGAAGTAAGTTGTTTGGTCCATAGACGTCTTTCATTTAAGGATGCATATATAAGAGTGCGTCGGGTTCACGTAAATAGAAACGTAGATCAGAAGCCATTGCGAATTCTCACGTCAAGTTGGAGAAATTATGTAGGGTTGCTTGTTTTCTCCTTTTCGATTTCTTAATTTCTCTCTCGCTCGTTTGACATTTTTCTAGCAAAAGTAGCCGCAGTGTCGTTTGCCAGTAGTTCATACTGTTGCTGCTGGCAGCGACGCTGGGCGTCGGAGTTACGCGTCCCGAGGAATAATATCTGGCGATAAAACTAGCCGTTTTCTTTACCCAGCCTCCTTTCTTTCGTTCTTTCTTTCTTTCTTTCTTTCTTTACGCCAGATTAGACGGAATAAATTATCGCGATGGCGGCGGCGCGCGAGGGCTGTCGGATGGTACTGTAGAAAAAAAATAAAAGCTCGCAGCCGTCGGAGGCGCAGCGCCGCGACGCCGGGACGGAGTTCTCTTCCAGGGAAAAATATTTTCATGCGGAAGACGATTGACGCTTCTTGTACGTTTCTTTCTTTGTGTTACTTACTTTATTTTTTTTGCGGATTTCCGCTTAAAGTTTAAATTGCTGGAATTTGTGTTCCGTCTGGTTATATGGTTGTCCAACACTTGTTGGTATACGTATTACAGAGCTGATTTAAGGGTGCATATGATTAGGGGTTGTGGCGAGTTTTTATTGTTATGATAGTGTGTCATTAGAAAAATGATTAGAAAATTTATTTATAATTCATTTTTTATCGCAAAGTCGCTAGGAAATTTTCGCGGCTCAGCTGTCGCGGACATTGATTGGCGAGAGGGTGGCGGCATAGAAGGGCTGGTGAGGGTTGGTTGGTTGGTTGGTTCGTTGGCTGGATGTTTTTAGGACGGTAGATAGGACCTGGAGCCTCATGCATATTCAACGGCACTCTCAACTCCTCCGTCACGGAGGGAAAGAACACCCCCCTCCTTCACCCCCTCAATCTCCCTGACTACACCCTGCCCTTTGCCAACCCCGTCTCTTCTATCCGTCGTACCACCCCGGCAGCCACCCCGTTTTCAACCACCCCCGAGTCGCGACAGAGAACGAGGGAAAGAGAAGCCACCCTGTTGGAGAGGAAGAGGTCGCGTAGGGGTGCTCACGATTTTCCTCCTTCATATTTTCACCCTGGACGACGTACTCGCCGTTCCTTTTTCCACCTTGACTTCATCCCCTTGTATCACGTCAGACAAGATGTCGTTCGAATCAAGATTCCCATTGAAAAACGATGTGAGAGAAAGTCTGAAAATTAAAAAGAAAAAAAAATAAAGAAAAAACTGTTTTCTGACACTTTCAAGAAAAAAGTCCCATCCTAACGGGTCTCGCCCCCTGCTAGAATTCCCAAGTTCCATAGAGCTCTAAGGGGTGACTTTGGGCTAAGGTGATAGGTCTCGACCCAGGGAGCGTGTACTACGGTAGTTTGTTATCAAAAGGAAGCCGCCACGTCCAAGACCCGAGGTGACCTCGTCCATCGGTGTAAGAGCTTCGCGTGGCCAAGATGGCCCGCCTTGACCTCACAAGAGGGTTGGAAGGAGGGTGGTTGATCTTTTCTCGATAAGATAGGAAACGCAGCGAAAAAGGTTGGCATTCTTTATTTCACGGCTGACTCCGATATCGGGTTACGGCACGCAACCCCTTTTTTTTAAGTACATAACAAAAGAAGGGTGGTATCTATTGATCAGAATTGACCGCTTACTCGTATACTACAGGAGTACCTATACGACCTGGTACATTGCTTAGGGGGGTAGTTTGAGACCGTCAAATGTCAATTGACAGGCAAATGGGATTCTTCGACAGTTTACCAACAGTATACGGCACTAACGATAAGCTACGTAAAATGTTAAGATGGCTGCTTTGCCAGTCGGGCTGAAAGCATTTTGTTACGAGCAGCAATAAATCCAAAGGGAGATTTCGTAGTTGAGAGCTGCGGAAGTGTGGCATCAGGGGGTAGGTTGAGTCTGTGGCTGCTACGGGGATTGATATCCCTCATCTTCCCTTTGATATCCACCACCACATCCTGGTCGATCTTTCCCTCCCTTATTCTCAAGCCCCGACAACTCCCTCCTTCCCACCTCCTACCCCTGGCCTACCCTCCTCCCAATACCCTCTACCCCCTCGAACTCTCTGCCATCGTTTCCCCTCCCTCTTTGGTACTACCTCACCCTTCTTACCCTACTACCCTCTCGTCATTCTACTCTATCTCCGACACCCCTTTGTGCCGCGAAGACAGATCGAACCACCCTGTTTACACTGGGCCGCGATGATTTGCCAAATTAATTAGTTTTGTTTCGTGAAGCCTTCGTCTCGTACCCCTCTTCCCGCAAAAACCCCCAAATAATCTTCGCCACGAACTTACTAATACGCCTTCATTAAACGGGTCCTTATACTCACGCCCTTGCTCTCATCCTTATATTCGTCTGGGATTATTGACATAATTATCGCGAATATTTGTATTTTATTAAAATTTATTTTTTTAAATATTTTTTTTGTCGTTACATGTAAAATCACTGTATATTTCCTGCTCCAAGAGAATTGACTGATTTTAAGATCTTCAGGATTGTACCGTCCAATTATGCAGATATGCAGATTCCAGAAGCCCACGGGAGCTTCTCGAGGGGTGTGAACGATCGTAAACATCAGACACTTTCTTTAAGGTACCACCGATAAAAGGGTCCCGGTGCGGTTTTACCGGCGCCGTCGCCACCATCGAAATGGAACCGTCCTTTTATCGCTTATAGTTTTTAACCATGTGAACTGGCAAAAAATACAAATGGACGTCTCATACTCATTTGCCATTAACTTAACAGAGGAAGCTTTGCTCATTAATAAGGCATCCCAGCATCCCAGTATCCACTCCCTACCCGCCGTCGCGACGCGACTATTAGTCCTGAGCCTTGCGGAACGTGCGGCAGTCATTATCTCGACGTTTACAACCGGCGATATTACGATACATTGAAAAGCACCGTAAAAGGGAATGACGCTAATAATAAAAGTTTGACGCGCGAATAAACAGATTTTAGTTGCGTCTATAGTTTTTTCAGATTCAAGCTTTTCTTTCGTATTTTGGAAAAATTTTCGATTTTTACGAGAGTGCTGCTATCTTTTTTTTCTTCCTGGTACTTTCAGCCTCTTACCATGCTTTGTCGTTTTCCACTTCCTGGGGAGACGTAGAGCGACAATCAATATCAAGGTGGGGACAGGACAGACCGAGGGCCACGAGTCGAAGGGTGTCAGCCTGGTAGACGAGGGGGATGGAAAAAGGGAGGATGAGAAGGAGAACGACGGAGGCTAGAGGGTGGCGCCTCATATTTTGCTCATTAGCGTCAGCATCGTCGTCAGCGTCGGGACGCCCTCACTTCGCACAGCCAGCCAAAGGGAGAGAGGGACCATCCATCATCTTGTCCTCTGTTTCACCACCACCGCCATTGCCACCACTACCAACCTCCTCTATCTACCCTTAAACCACCCTGTAACGTTACCGCTTCTCTCAGGTCGTAGGCGTCTCTCACACCGTGTCTCCGGCCTCGACGAATTGCTAATCAATTCCTAAGTCGCGCCTTGTCCAGGAAAATGATATAATGACGTATAAAATTAAAATAAAAAAAAACACTACAATTCTCTATACCATATGCTCCATATTTTACTTTTGTAAGTCCGCAGTTAAAAATTTAGTTTCTTTTCGGATAATGAAGACTCTACTGTACATTGATAATCTAAAATTACGAAATATTAATAAAGCACTGAAGATACAGTGTGAACGTGACCTTAAGAAACAACCCTCATCGAATCTCTCGTTTTATTCTCATCGCATTGCTTCGCATTTGGCCAAGTCAGTGACGGATAGCCACCCCCCATCTAAGGGTTCCGATGATTACCACAAAAATTAGCATAGCAACCCCAAACGGAAGGGAGTTTAAGAATACTACAGGGTCATCTCTTTGTTGCGTAATGTAGTCATTGTTATTGATAATCAAAGAGAATAGAACCGACGTTACTTCCTCAATATATTAATACACACTGTACATTCTTATTGGTGCATAATAATAATATTCATACCCAGGAAAAAGAATAGTTATAGGAGTATCCTCTTATCGGTCTCCCGGTACAACGTATTCTCTGAGAAATCTGTTTTTAGCGACAGATCGTAAAGCGATTTATGTGTACGACCGGGCTGTAACGCTGATAGTAAACGGTTAAGCACACGCAGCGTCGCCGGAACTCTCCATGGTGTGGTTTAGCCAGGGCGTAAAGAACTTTATTACCAGTAGCACATCGCGTGCCACCTAGTTATGCTTCAATAGAAAAATCATAACTGCCGTTTTATTTAACCTACCAACTGGATTATGTATACCTTCATCAGTACGATGATTACGTGCAGTATCTATTATATATGGAGTAGAGTGTAGAGCAATATATAAAGTATATTAAAGATTGTACGATGAGGGAATTAACCAATAACCGTTCTTCTTTAATTTGCTAGGCATAAAAATGTTCTTATGAACGTGAAAAGAAAAAAGATGCTTACCACTGTATAATGATAGTGATTTGATCTTTGATGGTAATAATAGTAATATGAACACTATAGCTTTTGTATACAGTATATTGTATTTATGTACTAATACATATATTTATGATTACTTTTTTAATAATGATTTAATTTATTTTTTATTAAAAGTTGTAAATGGTATTAAAAATTAGTATACCAGTTGAGTGTAAAATGGGAAAGTCGTTGGATGAAAATTCATCCTTGATCTTGAATAATTTTTTTATATACTTTACAGAGTAGTGTAAACGAATGATGTATATATTTGATATGCAAATGATTGAAACTTTTGAATTTCCAAAGTGGCTGAAAAACGATAAGAGTTGTTATGTGATAATGGCGGATAAACGTGAGAGAGAGAGAGAGAGGTAACGGCGGATATGGTGTATATATATTCAACAGTTTTCTGGATAATATTAGAAAATGGGAGTTGGCAAAACGGACGTCGGACCACGAAGTGCCCAGCGAGGTGCGGCGAACGAATAGTGACAGAATGAGATGGAGTGGCTAAAGGAGGGATGTGGATGAAATGGAATGGGATATCCCATGCGGGGGCGTATAGCCACGGTGCCCATGGAAACGCGCATGCGCGTTTACAACACGGAACCCACCAGCCCTTCGACATCCCATCTTCCTTGCCACCACCACCGCCACCACCATTCTCTCTCTTTCACTACCCTCTGCTTACTAGGAACCCTACCCCTCTTTACCCGTCCATACCAAAACCACTACCACCACCATCATTACCAGCGGCAACCCTACCACCACTCAGAGAATGCTCTTCCATCCCTCTATGGCCTTCTATGGCTGCCTCTCCCCGTTAATACGTACTAAACACCCCATAGACCTCCTATAGGCGTTATACGAACACGCATGTTTACCCGAAGGACCGCGGAAACCTTGTACGATCTAAGGGTAGCTACCCCGTTAAATTCCCTTATTCTCATACATACACTACTTGCTTCTGTACATCCCTTATACTTGGAATTATATTTAACTCCTTTCTGTATAAGTAAGAAATTATCAATAGTATAATTATTTTCCACGTATGATAGCACAATGTCTGTGTCTCGTATTTCGATTACGTAAGACACTGTGCTTCTTCGAACTTGTCCCGGAGATCAGGTTTTGTATCAAGATCCTTACATAAGAATACGTAATAGAGATAAGTTCAAGATCGGTGCTAATTGCATTCCCTCATACGGATTGCGTGTACAGGTGGATTCCATTTGGATGACACCTTGGTATCAGCGTAGTAAGGTATGAGACGATCATGAGAATGCGCCATTATAAGAGAAATATAAGAGAAGTGCATTGCGGATGAACGGATGAGGTTCGGTTACGGCGTCGATGTTCGACGGCGAAGTTGAGGAGGGTTAAAATGGTTGAACCACCGAGTTCAGGGCTAAGGGATGAAAATGGAGATCGAGCCTGAGGGACCACCCTCCTCGTTTGTCTGAAACAGCACACTCCTGGACTTGACGGTTTAAGTGCCGGCAAAAACCATAACATCCATCAGCATGCCAGAAAGGCACTGGCGAAGGAAACTAACGCTATGGGGTTGCGAAAAAAAATGTTTTTTCCCTTTTTTTTAAAAAGCGATGATTTTACGAGGTCACAGCAACAAATAGTATCTATGATGAATTTCGGCTATCGGAATGATGAGTTCAGTCGCATTCCAAAATGCCTGATAAATTATTCACTGAAGCAAAGTGAATATCCTTCGAGCTTCCTGAAAACCTCATGGTGGAATTCTTATGACCTCATAAAAAAACGTAGAAAAGCTATGCGATTCTTTTTGCTATATCTATCGGTATTCATAAATCGATCCTCAAGGCGATTTCTTTGCTGCGAAATAAATAAAATAAGAATAGGGATGAAAGACAGTAGCAATATAAAGGACTGACTCGTGTCTCGTGCGTGAACAAAAGCAGAAGAAACGTGCCACGGGGCACCGTAGCACGTAAGCGAGATAGACCCATAAAAATGCTAATCCTTATCGACCGGCAGGATGGGAGCCGCTTGCATGCCATTAGCCCAGAGACCTCGCAAACGCAACCCGACGCAATAGGTACGTGACCGTGGATTCACGGGTTACGAGTGCAAAGCGTCCCATAGAAATAAAATGGAGGAATACCAACAGATATATATATATATATATATATATATATATATGTAGAAGACAATAACGTACTTCTAGGTACGATAAGAGATAGCTTTACCTGGGTAATGGCGACATCAGTATAGTCCAATGCTGTAGTTCCATGAGGGTAGCGACAGACGACGAGATAAAGGGAGGGGAAGGTAAAAAAAGGATAACGAAAGCAAATTTTTCAAGGGTCAAAGGTAAAAGCGTGCCGCAGCCATAATTCCAAGGAAGCTGTCAGAAGCATATCGAAGGGGGTGAGATTGGGTCCAGGGGGACGAAGGTAGATAGGAGGATGGTCGGTAAGGGTGGGATCCATGTCTTTTAGGGCGATAGAGAACAAGGGGGCATTGTGCCAGGGTGGGTCGAGAAGTCAGTTTTTAGGGTGTTCTCTCGATGACCTTATATACGCAGAATGGAAGGAGCTATAGTTTGGCAAAAGGGAAAATGGTTGGAAAGGGCAGAAAAAGAAGGGCAGAAGCGAGACTAATCTCCGATACGCAGCGGATCGGATCCATCAATCTAGATTATAATTAATTGATAGTGGGACCCACCCCCTGCGGTGGGTGGGCTCCCAGTCAGTCAGCAACCATCCAGCATTGCACGCAGGGTGATGGTGTATTGCACCGGGTATTAGGGGTGCAAGGGTGACTGTCGGTCTGTCTGTTGTCGACTCTTTATCGCGCCCCCGGTGAGTCGTCTTATGCATCTTTCATGAGGCAACCATCCAAGGGGTCCACGCCATCCGCCACTTGCCGTATACTCCGCGTAACCCGTACTACCTACTACCAAACTACCCTATACCTACTAACGTACAACCCCTAGTATCAACCCCTCCGTTCTTATTCTCCTACGTATCCTTGCAGATCGTGCCAAGTCGCCGCATGCCTAGAGACACTCGTTTTACGGATGCAGCAAGGCAAGCTCAGGTCTTCCTGTCCTGGAATCTTTTAGAATTCAAAGATTTTTTTGGGGTATTTCACAATATTTTACGTAGCCGAAACCATTTTTTTTAGTCCATTAAAAAACAGCGTGAACTTTCATATGTATATGTATCTACTTGAGTGTTTATATCTATATGTAATATCTAACGGATGTATCTCTTTCTATGTGCACACCGGAAGTATCCTGGATCGTGAACAAATTCCACGGTACTCCATCTTGAGAGATTGGAGTGGGGACGACCGGAAGTACGTGTTTTACTGAGCGTGATGCGAATTAATAATTAGACTGTTTATTGCCTTCCGGTTGACGCGGGGTTTTTCAAACTAATAGTGACTAACGTTCTGTTACTAAATTAATAGATGTACCTTGCGTAATACGTTAGATAAAAATACAAAAGCAATAATTAAATTAATGTAAATCAAGCATCCATACAATATTTTTAATATAACTCTCACTGAACGGTCTCATTAATCATTTTATTCTCACAAATAGTTTCTTGATGACACTTGTCCCTATAGTTTTTTATTATCTTTTTGAATTTCCCGCGAAAAAACGTACGTTAGCTGTCGCAAGAGCTCACGTGATTTTCGTTTAATAACAAATGCATTTGTCCCAACAGCGTGAACTTGTTTCGTGAATTTTTTTTGTTAGCCCACGAAGGAAACCCGTCTGGTTCCTCCTGGTAGCGGTGCGCTTTCCTGAGAGAAGAAATAACGTAGAAAATGCATCGGGACGCGCCGGGGACGCATGAGTTACCGCCCACTGGATTCTGCGAGTTATCTACGAGCCAAAAAGAGAGAATCATAGCGGAGTAAAATAGAGTAGGAAAAGCACAATGTCTATATACAGTAGAGCCCGCGACTATACGAAGAGAATGAAACGAACGAACACTGGCAAGAGGACGCGTTCCGCATTACGCAAACGTGTCACGCTATGTGGTCCAATGAAAACAAACACAACCCCTGGCGGCAACCCCTTATGCCTACCTCGTGCAACCCTTACTGCCTGCCTGCATAAGTTATACAGAAGCGTGCTTGTGTTCCTTGGTCGACTCGCTATATGTATATATATATTTTACACAGGTTTTCTAAATTCACTGAATTCACATGTAGACCAAAAAAATCGTGTTTTCTACGAGCATCGCTACCGTAGAAAGGCATTTTGTATTAGGAACGATAAATTCAGAGCTGAAATGTTTTTCTTGATTTTTTTCTCCTCCTGTTGGGGATATCCCGTAAAAAAGTGCTGTATTTAAATTAACCAGATTACCCGCGGAGATCCTCGTTATTTTCACTACACGATATCCACCATCTAGACTCAGGTGTGTGAGCCAGGCTTTACGTGCCTTAAAAATTACCCAAGAACCGACCAGCACTTCTTCACTCCGCAACAGACCCGCGTATCCTACTACGTACCCCTGACGTTTCTAGCATCGAATATATGACTTGTGTCCGCCTTATCGATAACCCTCAAGGTTGGACATGAAAAATGGATGGTTAATAAAAAAAATCCTTAAACACACTCCGCAACCGGAAATATTTAACAAAGAAACCGGAAACTGCATCGCGCGCTGTCCTATGAGAAAATACAGTAGAGAAAAAATATTTGTATAAAGAAAGGCAAAAAAAGAATTCAGTTTAGAAGTCGGAGAATTCCAATCGGGACGAGAAACGAGAGCCCAGGAGTTTTCTGGTTTAGGGGTTGCTTGTCGGGTTGGGTTCGGTCGAGACTCACGGCTCGCGAGGGACAGAGGTATATAGGGTGTTTCATACAGCCCCCTCCCCCCTCCCCCCTCCTCTTCGGCTGGTGTACGTGAGAGCGCGAGAGGCTAGAGCCAAGTGAGGGAGGGAGGGAAGGCCGTCGAGGGGTGTGCTGGAAAACGGGTGGGTAGACGAGGTGGGGAGCCAGGAGGTTCTCGAGGAAAGGGATGAAGAGGAGAAGAGTGGAGTAGAGAGGAAGCGATCGATGCTCACCCTCCAACCCTCCAGCCTCCTCTCTTCGCAACCCCTATTCCAACGGCGGAGCGGTGGCGGCCGTCATGGCGGCGCATGCAAATCAGCATGGCGCCGAGACGCCCTCCGAAACCCCGATACCCGCCACGGACAAAACCAAACCATCGACCTACCGACAGACAGACAGAGAGACGGACAGACGGATGGACAGACGCTTACATCCTGTGACACGAACTAGGCACTTCGTACGTACAGCTTGTTATGGAAAAGCATCAACGGATTTTCCAAAAAATCATCGAGATTTCGATTATTTTTTTATTTCTTTATATTGGCCTACTACTATACTTTGATTATTAAAACTAATCAGTTTCTCAATCCTACTGTATACCTGTTTATTATTATTTCTATAAATAATCATTACATTTCGTATTGCACATCGTATACACGTTGCTTTTTGTAAGAAAAATTTTTTCTCTCTAAGAGAGATTAGATCAAATTAGTCGAGAGGCGAGTGTCACTGTTTTGCAGAAATAGCGTGCAGGTAACCGTAGCAAAAAAAATGGCGTTCCATACCAATCACTTATGTTTTGCAATTAAATCCAAGATATCCTTGAACGTCTAATACTCCCCATTGCAGTGACAATGCATTCATTTATACATAAACAGTATTACTCCGTGTCTGTTGTATCATCTAATTGCACCGATTGAAGTTGGATCGGTGCCTTGATCCTGACAATTAATCATAAAATATTTCCAATTGACGTTTTTTCTAACGAAATAAACCATTGAATTACCAATGTACGATTAATCAGCGATTACGTATTGCGATACGATTGATAAATTTTGATAAGAAGAAAAAGAAGTAAAAAATAAGAATCAGTCAGTGGAACGTGTCGCAATAGATCAGACGCGGTAGTGACTGCAGAAAATGACTAGACACTGTGTAAACTGTCTACTGGCTGCTGCAGACTTCAGTAGTCTATTCTGTAGTCTGATTAGTGGACCAGTGTGTGTCTCTTACCTACTCGACGTACTATAGTAACGCATGTAGCCTGTTGTGTGTGAATTCTACGTGGCCATGATAGTATGCGGTTTAGAGAAGGGCCAGAGAGCGGAGAGAGTGAAAGAGAGAGACAGATAGTTGAAGAATGAAAAAGGGAGAGAGAGAGAGAAAGAGAGAATGAAGAGAGAAAGAAGAGAGGGAGAGAAGCTTCGCCGCCTAGCGCATTTGAATACGCGCGAATAAATGCATAATAATTAGGTCAGTTTTGTTAGTCAGCTGATTCGAACCTACCGCCAAGGAAAACGTAGGTTAGGAACTCGTGTTAAACAATGATTCCACCCTTTCAAATTATTATACACAGGTACCTAACGGTATATCCGTAGATATATAGGGAAATACGAAAGTATAAATTTTATTAAAGATCTTGAATACTTTTAATAATAATAATAATAATAAAATAATTGTTTATAGTAGAATAAATAAATTAATGGAAAATTATCGTAATACTCATCGTTATAGGTGACGTATTTTAGTATCTATATTTTTTCAGTGTAATAATGTAAATTCCAGCGACTTAAATCGCCTGTAGAAAATGATGCTTGAATCGTAAATAGTGAACGTAAGAGAATCCCTCTTAAAGGAATGATATAAAGTTTTCGTAAAAGGGCAAAAGTCCACGAGGTCCCTGACACGGTAAAACGGAGTCAAGGTCGTTTTCGAGACACCCTGTAGAATCGCAGCGAGTACAAGAGGCAAACGCGAAGGGAAAGCGGAATCGCATGCAGAAAGCAGAGTTTGAGTTGAATTTGAGTCGTGACTCGTAAGGCAAAGCACGTAGTCCAGCACAGCGCAGCCCGCATAGCAAACGCGTCTCTAGTCTCCGACAGGCTGTAGTAGCAGCCATAGTGTAGCCCTGTAGTCTCTACGTACCCTGTAGCCTGCAGCCTCGAACCCGAGGCTCATGGTTTTATGCAGACACTGACCTTCGACCCAACCCTCCTGGCAACGGAGCAGGGAAAGTTTGAAATTCGGGTGCAAGGCCACAGGAAACGTATCCCGTTAGCTGAGTGCCTCCTGATAGTCTCTTAGTGATAAGAGTTATATCCCAAGTGGAAAAATTATATATGTAACATATTTGGACCTTATACAGTTTTGAACAGTATATGAATCATATATAATCTACATATGGACCACATATGGTCTACATAAAAATCATATCTTGGCTTAAAACATTGAAATTGCTAAAACATGAGAGTGACTTCCAATGTATAAATGTATATATTTTCCAATGTATATATTTTTATTATAAACAGCGTGTCACTGTATTATGTACAATACAAACATAATTATTGATTCTAATGACTTTTCCTTCAATATTCAATGCTTTAATTGCATATGTACGATAAGTGTCACGAAAAGGAATCAGGTAATCGTCAAATTTAGTGTCAGTATCAAAATGATAGATACATTTTTCTCTCGTAGTTGGACAAGGTAGCATTTCTCTAACATCAAACCTGGACTTGGCACAAATGTAAAAAATGTCATATTGGAATACGTCAAGGAATACAGAAAAGAATTGCGATGGCCGAAATTTGACGCTCTACTAAATGATAATAGTTTACGCAACAAATTGCAAGAAATAAAATTAAGAAAATAGATTATATCGATTTCATATGCGCCAATATTCTAACGTTTTAATAAATAAATCTTTTGTGAGTCCAGATAAGATTTTCATCGTCCATATATGGTCCATATATGGATTATATATGTTTCATATATAATTTTTCCACTTGGTATTAAACATTATACAACCATATTTGATCATCATTTTAATTTAATAGTAATCGATAGCCAATCAAATTGATGAAATTTAATAAAATAATACATGACGTAATACGAAGCTACAAATATAATTTACTATATTACCTGTGACAGGATATCGAAGAAAAAAGTCTACGTCATTGACATGTGAGCCAGAATCATGCGGTGGGAATCATGAGGTTGAACTGGGTTCGAGGAAAATGGCAGGGACATCGTTTTTGGTGAGGCCGCCCTCGGTAGCATATCACAAGACATTAGCACACAATCGAATGGACGAACGGACGAATGCGAATGCGAAATATATGCTATAAGCGGTGTTGTGCGCTTGAGTTGGGTCATAGGTCAGACCGCCAACTTGGTATCCATTGTATGGCCGTTGGGTTCTCAGGTACCAACCTCCAGCGCCAGGAGAAACAGTCCCTCCTCCTTCACCACCTCCTCCTCTTGTGCTCCCATTGTTCAGTAGCTTCCACGCTTACGAATCAGTTTACTCCGCAATACGACTGGTCATTTTTGTATTTATTATTACTGCCTGGGTTAACTCCAAAATGGCTGCCATAGTGGATGCTTATTATCAATATCATTGTATAGTGTACACTTGCCTTTGTATCATTGTGGATCGAACGTCTTTTACGATATTATAGACTTTTTTATTGTCATCAGTGATGACTATCTGTATACGGGATGACTGAAATAACTTGACGTAGTCGGTATGGAATGACATGAATGGTCGAAGGGACCGGAAGCCAGGTATCCAGAGTCGTACCCGTCCCTGATGAAGGAGATGAAGAGAAAGGAGTCTAGAAAGACGTGACGAGTCTCTTACAAGTCTGAAGTCACGGAGATGCTTACACGGACCACGTTCTTAGTTTAGTGTTCGTATATACGTAGGAAATATACGTGGAGGATGTGTGGAGGTTGAAAGAAATGAAATACCAAGAATCCTCTTTGTCCCTTTGGACAAGGAGACATTAACTCCTTGTTGAAGATATAGACAGAAAGGAAAGCATACGATAGCTCATTTTTAAAAGAGACTGTACATTTTGATATTTTTCAAAAATAATCATCAAACCGAATTTACGTACTCGTACGTCGATTGTATACGTATAATTACACTATAAAATCTGAGTCCCCCTCCTAGTACACGAAACAAGGTTGACAATGGTGTACGGAATAATGAAATACGAAATGGAGTCCATTCGATTTGACGAGGCTTTACAAATGGCGGTTACGGTAGGAGAAAGTAAGAGAGTAAAACGATGATGTTGCGCATGCGCAGAAGAGAGAAAGAGAATAATAGGAATGGGTGGTGTCGACCACCCTCGAATTCGGGTGGTTTTTGCTGGCCATTAATTGGCCCTGCTATAAAACGTAAACGCAGTGTATACATGTATATAGGAAGTATGGCTGGGCCACACAGGGGCATCACTACTACGCCTACCCCATTGTCATCAGCGCCGCCGTCACCATCACCACCCACAGGCATCGCGACGCTCGAATCGAAGCCCAAACGAAATAAACCTCGATGCCGCTTTGTCTGGCAAAAACTCGTCTCCTCCGTGACTCCCATCAATCGTCTACCGAGTATACAAGATCAGTGATCATCGATCTTCGCCGTTTTATCATCTTTTAATCCTTGAGACTTTCCTTCGGTTTGTTCGTCAATTTTTCATCGTCGTTGAGAACCACTGAGCTGATCAGACGTTGGCATGTACTCGCATCCTACGGACATACAAACAATGAGTGTCACTCGAGTTTGCGATTCGGCTTGAGAAAGAACGAGGAGCACATCTTCGCGAGACATGCGAGCAGTTGTACCAACCGAACGAAAGTTAATTTCCGTGATACTCGAATAGAGTGAAAATTCATGAATTTTTTTTACTATCAATGAGAGTCACTGACACTAATTTCTTGTATCATTGACATAATCTCTTAATGCTACTGTCCATGTACAGTTATACAAAAAAGTATATATATCTTGTCATAATAATGAATTATGTATCTTTTTTTAGACGCAAAATATGCATGCAATGTGCATTGCAATATCCATAGACAAAATACCCTGTACGGAGAAGAATTTATAGTTGGGATTATTAGAGCAGTGATTAGTATTTGAACAACAAAAAATGTCGAGTCACAATGACAACGATTCTAGTAAAATTGACAAATTAAACTAGAGATTTACAATTGCAATGGTAAATTTTGGCAAAATTGTCATTCCTACTGGAATTTATTGTCCAAATACTTAACGTTGCCGTAGTAATTATTTTTCTGCGTGTAGGCTTCAGTACTCTTATATTCCCACTAAAACATTAGCATAATTCTCTTGTTTTGTCAATTTAACTCAGTCAGAAGGAACTTCATTTTTGAAAGAGGTATGTATACTTTTTTGTATGTACAACTGTATATTGATTATTGTCAGATGAATGATATTGATGAGACAATGTCGGTACAGTATGTAGTTATGATCTCTTTTACAGAGGGGCTAAAACATCGCTGTCTAAATACACTTTAAAGATTTGAAAACGTAATGGCGACGGGCTTTGGGGCAGATTTGCATGTCACGAGCGCGCATCATATATCTGGATTTAGCACACACTCAGCTGAGCTTCTCTCTTGCTCGTTGCTTCCTCAATGCCGTCAGTATAGTTACAGGGGTGAGCTGTTGCTACAGCATCCACTGTCGTCGACGTAGAGGGAGGTGGAGGGGCGGTTGAAAGGCGAAGGGTTCCAGGAAGCCCTTTCCCTTTGGATCAAGGGAAGATCCTACGTCGACGACGCGAGAGCCAGGATACCCTGGGACATTAACACCGTTGGATTACCCAATGAACTTGAATGAGATTTACGGGTACCCGACGATACGGATTCCGACATCTTCCCATAGGCAATGATCCAGCCTCCTCGCTGGTCCAGAGGATATAAAAAAAATTGGTACCATACATCCCCTATCGATGACGACGATGATCAATGATTTATTATCGGTCTCATCGACAAATTTTCGTAGTCTCACAAATTTTCTCAAAGGGTTCAAATCTGCTGTTAGGGGTGGGATTTTATCTTGCGCAAGCGCCTTAGGTCTGCCAAGAGTAACCAGTCGTGATTCTGGTACGCATGCACGCGCCTACGTGTATAATGGGGGTGTATAATACGCGCGAGGAAGACAATGGGGGCATTGTGCAGGTAGATACGTATAGAGCGTATAGGGCGAGCGTCGTTTGGGCATATTGACAGACTAATGATCGCGCGGAACAAAGGCCGGACCGTCACGTGGTCACGTGGTCACGTGATGGACCGTTTCCGGCGAAGCTCCGCGAACCTCCCAACTGCATTCAACCCCGACCGATGACTCTCGAACAAACCAATGCACCGATGGACATCGATCAGGCGGAAGCGTACTAACCAGCTTGGATGGGACCAGGTGTACCACCATAGGTAAAGAACAAAGATCCTCAGCAGTTACATAACAGATATATTGATAAAGATAACAATGATACCAGGGATGCTTATCTTGGAGATCTTCCAAACGAATGAAATACACAGGCAAAGAATTACGGTGTGTGTATATATATATGGTATACCTAGTCCTTGAAATCCTGAACCATGTGGTCAATCATACTCCTCGAAGTAATTAAGTAGCTCAGACGTAATTGGGTGGCTCAAAAAGAAGGAGAAGAATCCGAAATAATCCTTCCTTGTTAAAAGTCCCGGTAGCCGTTTGACATTTATGGAGGAACTAAATGCGTCCCGTAACGAGACATTAAGGGATATTTAAAATCGTTGATAGCCATTCGAGTCGACAGGGAGGGTGTCTCGGTGGCTGGCTCGCGTAAGGGATGACTTCCCCCTTTTAGGTGGCGCGAAAGGGTCAGAGTACTGGTGGTCCATTCACTATTGGATCGTCCAGAGGGGAGATGATGGTATTTCGTCGAAAGGGTTGCACAGTTGGGGTGGGCGTTTTAAATGCATAAATAATGAGAGGAGCCTGTTACGGGTTGGTATTGGCTCTGTGGATACTAGGGACCCTACCGGTACTAGTACTATTCCTAGTAACTATGACAATTGCACACGTGTTAGGTTAGGTTAGGTTAGGTTAGGTTAGACGTATGCACACTCATACTATATATACATATATATATATACACATTCTACAGTATAGAAGCCACGGCCTAACCGTATTTGCCGTGCTTAATATTTAGATGAAGGTGTTGGGTGTTGAGAGGGTTAATTAATACGAATTGCTTTGCTGGGTTCGGTTCCAACCCTTACCCTACAACTTCCATCTTTACCCCTCCTTGTTTCTCACTTGCTATAACCCACCCCTTAGCCTCACACCAAAGTCACGCTATACACTTGGCCGATTTAGAAACTTCCGGTTACTAATGACTTCTGACCTTTTAAACATCTTCACAAACTCAACTCTCAACCCTTAACTATTATAATAAAAAATAAGTATAATTTTACCAATCAATATTTTCATATAATTTTCCAAAATATATCTGGTTTCCGGTATATATTTATATTATTTTTATTCTTATAATAATCTGTCATCAGTTATTTATCCCAAATTATCTGTCTGATGTATAATGGTCCGATTTCATACCTACTAGCAAGGGACATGGTCTGTTAGTTCGTATCTGTGGTGGCGAACGCAGTGTTGTGGTTCCGCGGCTTTCTCACCGATTCTCTCTCTTTCTCCCCTTCTCACGTAGAAAGAGCAAGAGACAACAGGAGAGAGGACGAGAGGTTTCATAGGGTAGGTAACCACGTAAGACTTGAGCTGGAAGGAGAAGAGCAAGAGAGGAATGGAAGCCGCTAATGAGGCCGTGTGTAATTAGGGAGCTCTCGCGGCCTAATGAAGCGCTTACCTACCTTAGCTACCAACCCTCTATTCACCTCTTCCTTACCATTCCCATCTTTGCACATGTGTATCTATAGTTATGTGGATATATATATATATAAACCAAGACGTGCATTTTCCCATATACCTACGTAGCACGAAAGGCAGCCAAACCGAACCATGACGCTTATACTTCTTTCTCACCATGAGACAACCTTCTTCTCTTACCATCTCGCCACCTCCAATGCATTGATCACGCTTCGCCTGGACCACAACCAGCGGATGCTGGAGACCTTCTCAGGATGAAGGAGAGATACACCTCCGCACGACACGCTCGCATCTTCGGTGGACCATTAAGGGATTAACCTTTCAGGGATGTACATAGGTTAGCGGAGATCGAGAAGGTAGTCAGCTTGTAATTTAATTTCCGACTTTTTAGATAAATAAGATAAGAAACGTTATCGGAGATTTTTTGTTTTCTTGGAATTGAGAAGTGAAAAAATATTTTTTTAAGTTCATATACATTTAAAGATGTTTTTCAATACTTTCGATCTATAAAAAGGATTTTAATTATATTGAGAAATGGAATAGGACTTTTTTTTGATAAATTTTAATTGTTCTCATGGCATAATTGTTATTTCCAAAAATCCAAAGTTTAAGTAGTTGCGTCCCTGTCGTCCATGGGGGGCTAAGCGTGGGCCCTCTTATCTCTCAATTCACTCACCGGGAGCAGAGGAGGTTGCTCCCTGCGCCCCTCCCTCACCTCCGCGCATCCTCCAGTGTCCAGAAAGTAGTATAGGCAAGGTAGTACAAGAAGGGAGGGTTGAGGAAAGAAGCGTGCAGGAGGAGACACGGCTACCGGAATCACGACTTAGCGTTCCTGGGCTCTTCACGGATCGCTCCGTTATCTTCGCCATTTGCATATTAAACTAACTCACAACGCGCGGCATATTTCAACGACGATGTCTTGAGGGATGAGAGGCGCGAGTAAAGTATCCATAGTCACAGCTAGCAGAGGCGCGACGAGTAAAAGCGACTAGCCTCGTCCTCCAGCGTACAATAAAGAAAGAAACAGGTAGAAAGGGTGCCACCATACCTACTGACACAACCTATATAACACACGTACAGATATGGACCCAGGTCATGGTATACCTTTTGCAAAAAACCCTAGCAATTTTTAAACCACCAACTTGTTTCCAATATGCATTGATAAACCCGTTTGTTAAGTTAGCCGCGGGCTTTTTGAACGAGGCAAGCGTTATATTCGCGACGGGTCCTTGATTGCCGACCGGACTCCGTAGAACCTTCAGGGCATCTTCAGAGAGCGGATGAGAAGAAAAGAAAGACGTATATATAAGATACCTGTCTATATACCTATATACTAGGTGTATTATATATACTTTATTCATTCGAAAGATTTGTGTAACATAGTAGTAGGCATACAGAGTACGTAATGGCAACGATGGTCCATCCAGCCAAGAAATCGGTTCGCTCGTTGAAGATGGAAGTGGTGAGAATCCAGGTATATACGGCCGCGGCCAGGAACGATAACCGATATGCAGAAACGGGCCGTAGAGCCATTATCCTAAGTTACGGACTGACATGCACACACGTAGGTACGTCGGAAAGCTAGGGAGAGAAACTTGGCTGCAGCATCTCTTACTGGGTAAGTAACTGCAGTTAAGCTCTCTGAACCTTCTCCAGGGTGTATAGGTTACGCCGCCCGTTGCAACCAGCTTCGAAAACAGCCTCGCACTTCGTCGACGTGCCACGAAGATGCATTCCCTTAAACGGATCTCAAGAGTTTATTGAATGTTTACTATATACGAAAATGGTGGTGGATTGCTTTATTTATGATATCACGTTACTGTAACGTTGAAGTGATAAGGGGTAGCCATAGGAATATTTCAATAAAGAAAAGATCTAGTACGTACAGTAGATACGTATATGGATAGTCAGACAAGGATTTCCTTCCGATCTTGCCAACTTTAAAAACACGTAACAATTTTCTTGTCCATATATTTTTATTAACGTTCCAGAGAACGTCCTTGTTTTATTTATACTTTCTCGAACCTGTTATAGAAATTTTTTTGCAAAATTTCTGTGTGAACGTACCTTTAGGGTATAGCTCGGATGGATTGGCATTACTGATTCGTAGGGCGCACCACACCCCGACAACATCTTAATTCGCGATAAAGGGGTATTCGTAGTGGAAGAACGGACTGGGTGGCGAGTATTCTGTTGGTACCTATGGTACTCACCTCCAACTGGAACTGGAACTGGAACTGGATGGGTGCGAGACACGCAGGCCCCGTTCCGTTCCACGTATCCACGTACCGCGACAAGATTAGCATCGCTATTCGGTTACACGCGAATGAGACACCCAGTGTAGTCAGTAGCTACTACAGAGTTCGATTCTCTCATTAGTCATTATCACCAGGATGAATTCGCTATTATCGACTCACTTAGTAGGAATGCCTTGAAGATAAGAATTTTGTGACTGGTAAAAATTTGATGATAAAAACATCCGTATACGGGGCTGTGTAAAATCGATGGAATATAGTACACAAGGTCAAAGGCCAAACGGTCATAAATTAATGATTTCGATAAGGTGTAAAATTAATAACTTTAATTCAAGTTTGATAATGGCCAAATTTATATCAGATAGACGACAGTTGATAAAAGTGGTCATCATGCTGTTAATGAAGCACGCGCTTACGTCGGCACGTGTTCACAATATTGTTTATTATTTATGCTAAGTTATGCAGGAGCAAAAGTATTATGGCCACCATCGGCTGGACGGCGGCCTCGTACGGTCTGCCGTCCGTCTGTCGGTTCTCGTATAGTCGTCGGCATATTTATATCAATTTCGTGTCGTTCGCCCCGGCTGAGATTATTATGTAAATGGCGCCATATTGCTTTTGCTGGCTAGACCAGCTAGGCTAGTCTAATTATAATAAGTCTAGATACCGAAATAATTCTGTAAAAACACCTTTTTTTCTTAAGATTGCCTTTGTGCATTCTCTCCGTCATTGCTTTATCGCATATGGTCTACACATATATATACATGAGATAAAGAAGATTAATTAAATGAAAAACTTCACAACCGGATAGACCACGTATGATCGTTATGTTTTCGGAGTTAAGACCACCACTTAATTCTTCATTAGTAGAACTCTAATATCCTGTTTTTTCATAAAATTATACCTCGAGCCACTTACGCAGGCGGTCCTAGATTAGCGAACCGGTAAAATGAAGAATTTAAAAAAATTTTGTTAAACGTTTGAAATTTTCTAAAAGGCCCAAAAATTCGTCTGACAGAGTATCTAATTTTTTTTATCTACAAAGATACACGGATAATCAGCATAAATAAAGTATGACGTAGTACGAAGTTTATAAAGCGGTAAATTCAAATGGGCACTTTCGGTTTTGATAAAACGCCTAAACATCAATCGGACTCGAAAACTGGTCTGTAATTTGAGTTTACGAGTAGCCAGCGAAACTATTGTCATTCCGTGAGAGGTAGACGTGTATTAAAAGATGGGTCAATAGATGACCCGTGAGATGGCCTCGAGGTCGGGTGATGCATCCGCTGAATATGTATGAGCCCCGCGACACCCCATAGCACTGAGACTGAACCACTATCTGTGGGTGATAGTGGGTATGCTGTATGTCTCGTAGGGGTAGATGAGGGTGGGATGTCGCGAGGGATGGTTGGTGGTGGTAGCTATGAGAGATCGGTAGAGACTAGGTGGTCCTGGAAGGGTAGGTGTGCCAAGAGTGAGTGAAAGAGAGACAGAGAGAGAGAGAGAGAGAGAGAGAGAGAGAGAGAGAGAGAGAGAGAGAGAGAGAGAGAGAGAGAGAGA
>JARQST010000383.1:264351-448552 GCA_030142225.1 Pachycephus smyrnensis
GTGAAAGAGAGAGAGAGAGAGAGAGAGAGAGAGAGAGAGAGAGAGAGAGAGAGAGAGAGAGAGAGAGAGAGAGAGAGGGTAGAGCTTATATCGCAAGAACCACCCCAATGGAAACTCAACCTTTAGAGCCTCACCCATCATACACACTCCTCTGCTTGGCCGTGCAGTACCTACCTAGTCTTCTACAGGATGGAACACGGTTATCTTGGGAGACAAAGTTATCTCGTAATTCCTTCGTGAACAGATGCCGATGCAACCCCTTGCGTACTGTCGTATAAGACAGTAGTAACAACCCCTGCGTAGAAATACAGAATTTCAAGATCGGACGAGGGTAATTTTTTTTTAATAGAAAATGCGTAAGACTGTTCTTTTTTTATACGGCGACATATATTTATACGTAATGTGTCATGGTCATTTTGATAATAGGGTATATTTGGCAAGGGGTTGATATGCCGATGAGAATGGTATAATTTATATGATCCACTAAATAGGGACGGCTGTGCGTGAGCGATGAATCCCGCAAGACAGCATGAGATATTGCTGGATTAGGGCGCATTATAGTTTTAAGCCCATCGCGTTAAAAGGCAACGGTTCTCAAACATTGTCCGGGAACGACAATTAAGACATGATAAAAGAACGACGAATTTAATTGATTAACGAATAGCCTTGCGTTATTAGAAAAAATACTTAAAAATTATATGGTTTCTAAACACCCGAATTACGTCAATTTTTTTTAGAAAGTAAACTTTTTTTGGATTTTCTAAAAAAAATCTACCTCGCGATGTTACATTCAAGGGAGTAGTTAACTCTATTACAGTACCTAAGGGCGGGCGTGGATAAAGAAATTGGGGTCTATTTATAACGTCAACTAGAGACAACCCTTTTGTTTTCGCGTGAACTCGTGCCTGAAGATACGGCTCGTTGAGCGCCACTGTAACCGTCCTGAGGGTTGAAATCGGCGTGGCGGCACAAGAGCGAGAGACGTAGTCTGGGGGCGTGAGGAAGGGTTGATCTAGACGGAAATGCGCCAAAGGGTAGGCGATGCCACCGTGGCGATAATAAACCAGACCAGCCGCGCAATAAAATATATCCGAAGCAGAGTCGACGACTTGTTTAGCCAGGGGGTGCGCTTCATTACTGAACCGAACTTCATCGCTAACCCCTTAGGCACCCGGGGGCTGCTTGACTTCGCGAGTCGAGTCCCTATAATGAAGGGACGGAAGGGAAAAATGTTGGGATAATTAACCGATTCGCTATAGGGGTGGTTGTAAAGGAATGCACCTTTTTAACCACATTGGAATGCCCGGCATGTCTTAGTAGAAAACCCAGCAAATTAATATACCCTGTCTAATTACACATCTCATTCTTTACCTTTTCAATTCCAGTCTTAGTCCTCAGACCTTTACCTAAATATTCTCTTACTTAATAAACACAATTTTTTTCATGAACTTGAAAACTCTTTTTTGTCGCGTTTATTAATAAATCAACTTAGCTTGCTTTTATTATTATACAACCGACCCTGACGGCCGCGTCTAATCCTAATATGGCTTAAAGGACCTGACTGTACAGCGGGTAATCTAAGATAGCGAAAGGACTATACGTACTAAGATTGTACGAGGAATAGCAAAGAAAAAGAAGACGAGAAGAGCAAGACTCGTAAAGTCCAGAAGCCGGCAGCTCAGTCGAGCGACAAACACCCTGGCAACGACTAAAAAACAAAAACCTCTCTTCATCCCAGTCTCTCTCTCTTCCCCCCTCTTCTACACTCACATTCTCTCCTTCTTTCTCGTACCAGAAGCGAAGCCCGTGAACTAAGAAGAAAAATATAACGACCCGCGGAAGGCATAACGCGCGACTTTACTACGTTTTAAAACTCCCATAAAGCAGAGCACGTCAAACTTTTCAATTTTATGTTTCAGCGTTTCGTTCTCCGTTCGTTTCGCCACTTAAAATACTCCTGGGGGGGGGGGGGTATAGGAGGGGTGGGTTACCAGTATTGGAGTGTATGGAGGGGGTGGATCTGTCTAAGGTGAGAGGGTAGCTTTTCTCCGAGAGAGGTCAGAGGGTTTTCCGAGGGTTGCAGTAGTAACGGAGAGATCGGTGAATTATGAACCCTCTACAACCCCCTTTGCCACGAAACTCACCTCCCGTATGCCAAGACTTTTCTTGAGCTTGGAAAAGAAAAACGAGTAGACAGAAAAACGAATATAAAAAAACTCTGTAGAACATACTGCCAACGATACGACAGTAAAAAAACATAAAACAGTTAGTATATCCCATACGTAGCAAGCCCGTGCCAAGAAACCGTGAGGAAAAGACGAAAAAGTAGTGGATCTAACGAAAAAAGAAGAGAAAACTAATAAACAGGGGTATCAAAGAAGGGAAGAATGTAAAAAAGGAAATCCAACAATTTACAGACCATATACGTGCCGTGAGAGTTCAAGAAAACATATAAGAGATACCATCAAGTGTTATCGTGTGAAAGAGCAAGAAAACAGGGACCCCAATCTCCATTGCGTTTGCACGTATCGTGTTTTCGATGGATCCCATGTATATATATACAAAGTATACGGCGGTGTCGTCAAGCCCATCAGGGTCACGAGAATAGGTGTCGGCCAAACCTCATCCTCAGGGTTCGGCCAGGGTTTGCATCACGCCTCCGGATAAGAATCTAAATAGAGATCAGCGATCCTTTGAGCATATAATTTGGTTTTCGATGCGGGGACAGCTGTCGCTCGATCGAATATCGTCGGGTGGTTGCATTTAGGGGATGACGATGACGTACCCTTCGCTGACAGATTGACGACAGATAAAAAAGTCTGATAAAACAGGAAGAATTAAAGAAAGCAAAAAAAAGAGACGGTTTCAAGCATTCCTAATGGTATCGGGTTCATCCTAAAAAAAGGAGCAAAAAAATTGGTACAAAATAAACATATTTACGTATCCTGCGATACCAGTGATACCAATACTTCCTAGGACTCGAATGAAAATCATATAGCGATCCTTGAGAGGTGTCCAAATGTAAATGTCCTGAGGCCATTCCTGGTCCCCTGGCAGGACCTCGCACTCTATAACGCATTGCAGGCAGAGTAGGTACCTAGCGAACCGAGAGGCAAGTGGCCCTGAGCATTTGATGTGCTTAGGCAAATGTGGCACCCACTACATAATACCGGGGCCTGTTGTAAGGGATGGGTGAGTGGGGGGCCTTGTAGAGAGGGTGAGCACTATCCAGGCATAAGGGCGTGTGATGTATTTGTAAAAAGGTGTCGGGTTGGAACTAAGGAGGCCGGTTTGAACGGGAGCAACAGCAACATCGAGATCGGTACGCCAGTACTGTAGAGCACTGTAGAAGGCAGTAGGAATGACAGCTATAGTAAAGCCCCCGAGGGATTGTAACGGGCGGGAGAGGTAACAGATAAAAGAGAATTGTATAAAATGGGGCTGCATGACGACCATGGGACGCTGCGAGGGTGTAAAGGTGGGGGGATGATGCGGGGTCTCTCTGGATGCCCGTGGGGCACGTGGTGAAGTCCTAGACTGGGATGAGTACTTGCTTTCTCTATACCCAGTACAGACTTGGCCTGGATGGCTACGCCATTTTGAAGTCCTCGAGGTGTCGCGTTGGGGAAAAGCGTCGCTCTGATCTGTCAAATTTCATTTCACGCTTCTGAGAGCGCCCCGACGCCTCGTATGGGGACTACCAGATACGGATCTTTCGACACCTCCTACCTACGCAGCACAAACCCACCCCATCATCGTATACACATACCTAGTAGGGGTGGTAATCTGGCCACATCCTACCAGCAGATTGTCATCTCTGGATCTTCAAGGATCTATACGTTATCCTGTTAGTCATCACTTTTTATGTCCTTTAACTTTGTTTTAGATTTTTTTTTACAACCCCCTGCACAGTCTGGTCATCTTTTGTCTACTAGTGTTACCATGTGTGATTTTCTTATCGAGGTATATTACGTGCAAAGTCTTTAAAGTATTTTTGCTTAAGATTTTCTATACGAAAACGTCAGTATTTCAGTTAAATGTATCTATCGATCGGCAAGGACCTTGGGTGTCCCATCCTGACGTTCTTACGCTCGGTCGCCCGGTCTCTCATCCTGGAAAGCTTTGACACTCGGAGCACGTACTCGGGGCAAGGACCGCCGCAAGCTCCTACCCGGCACTTCTCCTCTTTATCCCGGCCATGTAACACAGCACCGGTACCGGCCTAGCTACCCTTGCCCGCCTATAGAAACACGCCATTGTGTCCCGTGTCCTATACACTAGAATCCTGTATATTCCTTAGCGCTATGGATTTTCCAAAAGTATTTTCGCCAGCCGCGTATCGGCCACCAGGGAACAGGAACCACCCTTACAGGTACAGGGGTTACGGATATTTTACGTAGCAAGACTTTTGTGTACAAGACAGTCGAAAAAAAGCATCTAAAAAAAGGTGAATTTTCAATGGCGTACTCATGAACCAGGATAGATTCACCTAGTCTAATCATCTCAGATAATATTCTCAAAATTTTATTTTATCAAACTTAAAAAATTTTACTTATCGTATCCTTTCCATTGATACGACCTGTTTAGTGTGAACATGAGAAAATCCATTTGTTAAAAGTATTATTATAATTTGATTGCCTGCCTTATGTGTTAGGCAAAGGAATTAGGAAAAACCAGCTAATACCTAACTCGTTGGCCGCCGTCATTATTATTCTGTCTGACGTGCGCGCGGCACGAAAACCAAAATGAGCAGACGACGATGGCGCGATTCGATTCGCCTCGACGGAAGCCGATTGCATGAGTCAGACTTGGACTGAGAGTGCGGAGTGCGGGATGCTAAACAATGCCTGCTACCGAGTCGGGCAACACCAAAACCGACAATGGAACCGAGTGCCATGGATGGAGGCCATAGCACCAGCCTGTCACTGGCATTCGCACCTATAACTACAGGTTGTCTCAAAGTACGTCTCTCTTACTACGTATTATCAATCACACAGAAATGATCTTTCCAAATATAACCCCATACACAGTTCCAATTTTTTAAAATTTTATTTTGGACATTACCCACGTAAAAGACTGATGATTGATTTCTAAAATCCTTTAAAACCTAAACGAATCGTATAGCGCTTTAAAGAGAACTGCGAAAAAATATCCTTTGTTTATTTTGAAACAACCTATATATCCAGGAATGTCTTGTCTCCAGCCACGTATGGGGGGACACTTGTCTTCCTCTTCGGGATCCTTCCCAAGAAGTTGGTAGCACTACGTAGATTTGTAATTGTATACAGAATACAATGCTATATCGATATACCACATACACTGAATATGAAACCCCTTGTACAGGGTAGAAAAATTATATCGTCTATAAAAATTTGCAAAATATACACATGAAGATTGTAGACTTTAATATATAGCTCCTATGTTCCCACATTACTATGGCAACATGTACTATAGCAACGGGTAACTATGTGCTATATAGACATATATAGTGTATATATAAAATAATAAAGCAATATCAAGAATGGAGGAAAAATTACCGTCATATTAGTAAGCAACCCCCATAGGGACATAAGAGAACTAAGGGTGAGACATAACTATAATCGTAGAGCATACGTTCTATATGTATGGTTGTACATATATATACCCTATATATCCAAAGTGGTCTAACTCAAGGTCCCCATTGGGCAATAATGCCCTTCTTTGGTAACATAGTAGCACAATATCGTAGGTTCTTTATGCGAGTACAGGGCAAATAGATCACATTGCTGGCTAATAAGCCCGTTGGTGTGACCAACCCTCGTACCATAGGAAGAATGCAACTGTACCTATGTGTATATATATATACGTCATACGTACTAGAAAAGTCAGGGGGTAGTAGTCAGTCGGGAGTAAAGCGTAAGCCACCCCTACGCGTTTTTCCCGTTTTCTCGTGAATTCCTACCGCCTATCAATTGTGTTAGGCATAGCTGCCACTCCAGGGGTGTTCGCCATTCTTATGGTAATATATCCAGCAATCGATCTGCCTCATTATGTCACCGAGAATTCCCCGTTTTCCCATGCACTTCGCTTTTACTCTTTATATAGAAATTTTACGGCGTACAATTTTTTTGATCTATGGAAAAGCTGATTATTTATTAGGTGCTAGTATAGGGAGAGGATTACGGGAGGTGGTTAAAGTTTTAAAAATAAGGGTTGGTGCTATTGTCTATAGCTAGACGATATCACTTAGGTATGTTTGGTAGTTTAGAACGTTTTGATATAACGAGACAGTTTCATCCCTTTTGGTAATTTATGGGGTTGGACTAAACTACAGTTGGAATAAGTTAATTAGCCAGTAGTCGCTGCAGTAATCTATCTGAACGCTAGTTACGGCCAGTGACTAGACTATCGCAATCGTAATAATAGTCACAGCCAGTGATCACGATATCTGATAAAATCTCGGTTAACGGGTGTACACGTTGTAATGGTTAACGGGAAACGGGAAGCCTTTTCTAAGGTAGGTTAACAGCTGAGAATAAAAAGAAAATAAATCAACATAGCACAGTATTGTCGGTACAAGATACATACATTACATAGATAACAAATATATTACAAAGCATTTGTTAATACCGACTAAACTTAAACGGTCCTAATTACTAGTCCAATTATATGTCAAATGATACTATGGACCAATCAGATTAACCTAAGACGAAAGTGCTTAACCCTATCAAGTTGAACTGAAACTAGATTCATGTAGTTTCCAGAATATTAGGAGTGAAAGGGTTCTCATTGTTAGGCAATATCAAGACCCCTTGGTGGACTTTCGGATTACTCCAGGAAGTGCCATAATCGTAGAGCAAATGACGTATGAATCTTTGGATCCGTAGTATACCGGAAGTCGTGACCGGTCAAACCGGTAAGTTTTATCGTGACAAAATCCGTAGTCCGTCTCGTCGGTCGTTCAAATGAATCGCAAATATATACAATTGATATGTATGTATACCGATTGTCCGATTCGAGAAGGTATAGCTAGGTTATAGATATACCCACGAGATAGCGCTGAACAATTTGAATTCGAACCGATGAACCGATTGGCTGGAGGTCGTGAATTTACCTTTGGTTTCTTCTATCTGACTATATTCTGTCTCTTTCATATCCGATCATCCTTTTTCTACGCCGATCTCTATACCGGCATTTCCGCTGTGTCCACAGCATCGACTGGAATCAAAGCCGAAAGATTTCGAGTAGAGACGGGGGCGCTGCTGTAGCTGAGTTACCTTTGAAAATGGACGATTTAAACGTACGCATAGTGGTAGCGGAGCTAAGCTAGGCAGGCTGCAATCAATACTGTTTCGGCATTACGGTGGAAACACTCTCTCCGAAACAGCCTACGTTTCGGTTCGTGTTGAGAGGAGAGGAGAGGAGAAGGGTCCAGAGAGAGCGGAAGAGAGAATGGCGAGAGTAAAAGAGAACGAAGAGGAGAATCTGTGAAGGGGATGCAAGAGAGAGAGAGAGAGAGAGAGAGAGAGAGAGAGAGAGAGAGAGAGAGAGAGAGAGACAGAGAGAGGTTAGAAGGAACTAGAGAAGAGAAAAACAGAGAGAGAGAGAGTGAGAGAGTGGAGAGGGTCGGCACGGGCCGTGGTCCGCATACTGATAGGCTACGCGTATATACCAAGACCGTGTTGCCAAAGCCCAAAACAGAACTGGTCGTCTTTAGCAAACCCCTCTAGAAAATACTGGCAGACTGGAATCCCTTTTCGTATTTTTTTCCCCTTTATTTTACGTTTCCTTTCCACCTTCTATCATCCCTTTCTTTAATCCGTATATCCCACTTTAGTTCCTTGTGCTCGACTTTGAATTTGTACATGATAATACAGACAGGACCCATACGTTTGATGAGTCCAGTTGAAACTTCCTATAAATACAGTATATAATAAAGTATGCTATAGATAAGGTACGTTACTATTAGTATTACGTATGAGTCTTATAAAAATGTCACAATCAGTTATGGGATCCCATAATACATTTGAAACGATCGGCACTCGCTTTATGAAGAAAGACTAGGGGTAGGAAAAAAAGTGGCAGTTGGTATAAGCGTGCAGGTAGCCCGGAGCTATAAGGGTGGCAAAAGGTAGTGAAGGGGAATCGAAGAGAAAAGAAGAGCGGGGAATGTTATATAGCCAAGAGTAAAAGAGAAAGAGAGCAAGACCTGCGAGTAAAGAATGAAGTAGGAGGAGCGGGCTAGGAAGCTCGCGCGTAGTTCGTAGCTGGTATATAAGTGGGTACCCACTTCTGAATTGGCTCCCCTCGTTCCACTCATTGGATCATCATCGTTCGCCGAAAATTCGATCATTATGATTGCTTATGATGTAAATGATGCCCCGAGGCAAGAATTGTTTCCAGGAGAACGAGTCCATGGGGACCATGGGTCCTACAATTCTACTGCATCGCAAATCCTGGCGTTAGATATATATAATCATAACTTGAGAACCTATAGTACCAATAAGACCCAAACATTTTTAATAAAAAATGTAAGTCCCAAAAATTTTCAAAAAGATTATCTACCTAAATGTATCATTTATGTATTATATAATACATATTATATGCATTTACTGTTTGTAATTATCCTTATGATAGCGTTACTGGGACGTACCTAGGATAATATACCTATGCATTTAAGGTTGTCCTACAGGTTAGGTAACCCGAAGCAGGACCTTTCGAAAAGATAGTAGTAGGGACAATCCCTCCGGGGTTCGAATCCCCGCCTAATTTCCCGCTCTTCCTCTCCTCATCCCACCATCAGGATCTTTACGACCGTAATTTTAAATTCCGGCAAAAAAGCAAACTATATTTAGGCGCTCTTCGTCTTTAAGTAGACTGCGCGGAAAGGAACGCTTGCTTGCTCCCTATACGCATCGGTTCGTGATGGCGGCACTACGGGAATTGTTATAGTATAACCTCTCTCCTGCTATTATAGTAATTTTACGGTACGATGTCTATTCCAGCGCTTCGAGAAGAAGGACTAATTTCATTAGGGATAAAAATCATCATTATTTCCGCGACCGTCCCGAAAATTACGGGCGGTTCCGCAAGAAACGATTTATACCTCTTCTAGGTTATACGCGATACACAGGAACTCGTATGAGCCCCTTTTAATTGAATGATTGTTATAAATTTTACGTGTTTATTTTATTTGAATAAAAATATAATTATTACAATTTATTTTATCGATTTCTCTTTACGTATACCACCAGCCTATCACGTAACTCACGTATAACGTATCATACATCCAGATGAGAAGATGTGCATCCGTATCTTATCCAGCCTCCGGTGCAGCATCCAGAATGATGCAGCCAGCTTTTTCTACGGGTGGTTGTCCAGCATCCACCTCCGTCTCTTCTGACTGACCGTTGGAATCCTTCTTGGTGCACCTTCGCGACGGGAGGAAACGAGATGAAACGAGATGAAACGAGATGAGAAAACGGGATGGAACGGTAAGACGTTGGACACTGTGGAAAGTAGGTAGGTGCGCCACTCCGACTCTGTAGTAAAACGTGGACAACATTCTAGCCGATTTTTATCGGCTTACCGGTAACGAGGAATCGACGTAAAAATCATCGATATTGCACGATACGTGCCTGGTTGATCTCTTAGGCTCAAGCCACACGCAATGCCCAGTTTTAACTCGTTGCCGATACCTATAGAGATTGGTTTTTTTATCTATCGGAACGTAAACCGATCAGTATATATCATTCTAGAGAATTATTCTCGGTATTGAATTTTCTACTTATTTTTATATCCAACGTGCTGGTTTAGGCATTATGAAAAAAATTTTTTTGTTTATTACAGTTAACGATTTTTTTTATTAGTACAGTCGATCGGTTACGGTTTCAGATTATTTTGTATCTAATCTCACGTGTAATACTGGATTAATATCTACGGTGTCAGGTATGTCAGACATTTATGTGGCAGACAAGTTACCGGTCAATGGACTGTTATTACTTATTACCTATCACTTGACTCTACCTACATCGAGCCATTGCCAATCTGCTGATATAACGGCTAATTGTTACCTCTAATTGACAAAGTTCTCAGGCTTGGGTGATGGATTTCTTGGTATAATGTCGTAGCCGGCTGATTAGTGTCTCTTTTCACTTTTTTTCGAATCCATCGTCGATAGAGTCTTGCACAAACGCGTGAGGACCATTATGGGGACATATGGGGAATTTATGAGAACGTCAAATTACCCAATATAACGGCGCCGGAATAGGGGGTCACAAGGTCAAACTAGTGTTTACTTATTTTTTCTTGTCCTGTACGATCCTCGGTTTCTCGAAATCTTACTTATTCATTCCTTAACGTCAGAACCATTACTTTGTGACGTAATTACGTTTATTGGTTAATTAACACTGAAAATATTGAACGATTACCATAGTCATTCATATTTTTTGTATGACGTCAGTTAGCTTTGCTTAAAAAAAGTGGCAATATTTAATCATTTGATTTATACAATTATATAATATTTTTTAATGACTATATCTTATCCATAGTGGAATCAATCGTTTCAGGTCATCATCACTCGTTTATGGAACGCACCAGGAAATGACGTCTAGGTGAGAATTCGTCGAGAAAGTGCAGTTCCTGCCCACGCAGCTTTCTAACACGTATACTAGTACCGATCCATTGATATATCCATGACGCAATGATGTTCATTGGAAATTCTTTTGCGGGATCATCATTCAGGATATACGCAGTTAACGATGCTCCAGATCGAGGATATAAGTTCCCGTGATGTTTTCCACGTTTTCCACCATGCGAGTATCCAGCAAGTTAATTGATTCACTAATAATTATCGCAAGCACGTATTGCCCCCTGGAGGGTTGGAATACCGATACGCTTCGAAGAATGGAGAACAAATGGCGCGTCTGCGATACTATTTGCGAAACGTTACATAACTTACGTCGAATTCTGACGCAGTTACGTTTCTACGTTACCGATGGAATTGGAACATTCTACTAACGAACAACGGGTTTTCCATTGATTGGTCGTTCGATCGGTATAAGCGCCATTCTCCAGAACTTGAAGCATGAAGGAAATAAATATCTACTTTTTCTTAATTTTTTTTTGTATCTTAGTCGATTGAAGAATACCAGCGTGTGCAGTTAATATAATTGATTATGTCAGGTTCTGGAGAAATTAGAAAATGTAGGATATCGGTATTACTGTGGGGGAATTTTATGGCATGCAAGAGCAAAATAAATCGGATACGTATTTACGAGTTCGAGTCGGCCTGAGATGGCACGAAGGGATTCCGTAGGAGGGTGGGAGAAAGGGAGGGGGTACTGAATACAGAGAAGGAAGAAAGAGAGAGAAAGAATAACGGTAGAAATGGAAAGAAATAAAATATCGTCTCATCTATTTTCCTTCTGTCACTCCGTGCGCGGCCGTAACAATTGACTTTGAATGCCGTTATCAAGTTTTACTGGTAGACGTAGTTTTCTTCTCTTGCTTGCCTGTCATTTGGGATCTTGATACTTTGATTTATTTCTTAAAGATATTTTTTGTATTTTTTTTTACATTTTTCATGTGCACGGTAAAGTATTTAGTAATCCTTTTTTTGCTGTTCGACGATGAATATTAAATGGTATGAAATGTATGCTAAGTGCTAATATCCATTTCTGCGACAAAGTAATAATTTTCAAAATTAAGCGAGGGTATTCAAATTTCAAAAAAAAATACCTAATATCAATACCTAATATCAATCAATATCAATACGAACTTACCTAAATTATTAGGTTCCGTATACAGTTGCTTCGAGACGTTTTAAAGATTCAAAGCGAGCTAAGAATTTTCAAAGAGAAAAATACAGTAGGAATAAGTACAGGATGACTCGCTCACCCCCTATACTCTATAATGTAAGGGTGAGATCATCCCTCTCCCTTGGCAGAAAAGTCGAAGACAGACACAGGGTAGGTGAGCGTTGCGGCCGACAGCTGTCAAATGAAACGTTAAGAAAGAGAGAGAAAAAAAGTGAAACGAAGAAGAAAACAGCAACCGAGCAAAATTTCAAGTGGCACGTGATTTAGGGGTGAGTTTTGTCCACCCTAGGTTAAACATTTTCCATCTTAAAAAAAAGTCTATACAATGCCTGTAAATATGCAAGCGTGTTAGGCATAAGAATTTTTTTATATTTCCAAGGGATGAAATCGCCGATAACACCAGTGAAAATACTCTCGTTCACTACCCTTAGAGATTTATCGAACAAAACCACATTTCTAAAGTTAACCCAACGTTGACGACTCGGTCGACTCTTCCTTCGCAACAACCCTTCGGAAACGGGCCGTGGCCCTGAGGGCGAAGTGCGGGCAAATTTTCGAGGGTGGTTTCGCGCGTCAATGGTTTATTAAGAAGCACTTGTTTAAAGCCAGCCCCTTTTTCCACCCCCTTTATGCTCTTCTGCTCTCTCGGCACTGCCATCAACTCTCCCATCTACCCGTCTCACCCTGCAACCCCTACCCACCCCCTCCCCCCGACTAACGCGAAAGCCTGAAGCCAATTCGACCGCGACGGCTGTGTCAGTTGGAAATATAAATGGATAGCGTTGGGCTTCGGGGTAAACCACCCTCAGCGGCTCGTCGTGTCGCCGTAATTGAAGTTATTGCAATATTGTGTCCTGTCAGCCCGTCTGTCTAGTCGACTCGTCAACTTCGCGGATTGCGTAACGTGTCACGCCCGCTTTAATCCTCACTGTCGCTTAGTTAATACATCCGGATATATTCGGTAAAATGGCTGCCGTATAAATATACATATATCGCGTAATTTTCGACATTAAATAGCGTCGACCACGTTGCGTTATTGTGAGTGTTGAGATTAAACAAAAATTTTTGAAAATTAATGATAATTCATAAAAACTTTTTTTATGAGTAGAAAATAGTGTGCAATGACTTTTATACGCCTTTAATTGTCTTTCTGTCGTGATGGGATCTTCGTGTGAGAGGAAGAGAGGCAGGGAGAGACAGAGAGGGTAAATTCCTTTGTTCGCGACGCTTAATATATGCACCGACTCTTCAGGATGACTCTGGCACTCCTAACATCGCGGAGCAACCCCCATAGAGGGCTGTTAGAGACACGGGGGTGGTGGTGACGGTGGTCTAGGTACTCGTTTCGCCTTTATTGAATTTTGGGTTTGTGGACCCGGCATGCTGCCATACTGGTACGTTAAGAGGGGTGCATGGATGAGTATAGAATCCTACAGTAAAATTGAGAGTAGGCACTGATGATGTAGGAGGATCAATTTAAGAATGGACCACTGGAATTGCTCTGCTTACCCGACGTCATGCATGCGCACGACACTGCACAGCTTTTTATCCTATAACTGCGGTTTGTTAGCCGTTATTCAGAGTGCGAATTGAATTTGCAACCCCCCGTGTTGTGGGTGCGCTTTTTATATATTTCATTTTTTTCTCTTTACGCAACAGTGCTTCGATATTTCGACGTCACCCTCCTAGAGTCAGGAACGTACAATGGAGCATCGTTATAGCAGACATCGAAATGTGGGCCCAGATATCAGGACCCAGATTTCAAAACGTCAATATATTTCGGGATGCAAAAATTCGGTTCGACATTTTTTTTTTCAATTTACTTTAAACTGTTCAAGTTTTTGGGCAAATTTTTTAGAGGGCGCTGAGAAGGGCTTACTGTGTTAATGGAGCGTGACGAAGGGAAGATATCTTAAACTAGAAGATTAGTTGCAGTCGTGACTAAACAGCCTAGGGGTAGTAAGAATAGAGGGATGATAGCACGTGACAGCAATAAAGAAAAGTGTAAGTTAAAAAAATATTATATAACAGTAGCTAATTGATAGTAGAATTACATAAGCAAACGACTAAAGTAGTAGAGAAATAAAGGTAGTAGCCACAACAAGAAAGTACAGTATATATAACTATATAATATATATAGACAAGTAGATAGACACATATAGATATATCCACAACGTGCGACACGTACCCCACGTGGTTGTCAAATGTCATCCAGTGTCGTATAAGACCTCTCGGAGTGCGTTCTGGTGCTCCCTCCACATTCCCTACTCCCGTCATCGCTCGTGACCTCATCCAAACATCTTCCATCCGTACCCCCCGGATTAGAACGTCCAACAGAAGACATCAACGGGCAGCACAGAGACCCTCACGTGGTTAACTCTTTTGTCCGCCACCAAGGGCGCCAGAGTCGGCGACCACGTGACAAGCGATAGCGGAACCGAACAAAAACTTAACGGAACACGAGGAATCCTCAAGAGAAACCGGATGTCACTTGCGCCATTCATCCTCTCCCTAACGCCATCCTGACACCCACCCTACCTATCAAGAGCCAATATTACCTTGTATCATCCCCTTGTACAATTACACGAAATTTTCCCCACGACAAGCCATACTATAATACAACGTTGCCTTCTGTACTTCCGGTCTGATTAAAGTAAAATTTAATTACTCGTAATCGACGTACAGTAACACTACACTAATAGTGACGTAATCGTGAACCCAGCAAGATAAACTCACCCCCTTCATCTAAAATCTTCCAAATCGTCTGAATCTATATTCCTCGGATACGCATGTGTTTTCTTTTTCTTTGTTTTGATTCGGAGTTTTGAATCCTGTCCGATATCGCGAACGACTCCAGGACTGTGCCAACGCTCTAATTTTCCGCTGCGGAACGTCCGCCGCACACCCGATTAAACCCAGCTCGGGCTCTCCGCTCCTGAGAACTGTGTGCTAGCAACTACTATCTGCCGCGAGCGAGTCGGGAGCGGGACTTTGGTATACTGGGAGTATGGTAAGTAGGTACACCCGCCGCGCGTCGACTTCCCTGGCCCCGGTCCCCCAGGTCCTCCATTGCGCTCCTTTGCCTCCGTCCCCTCGACCTCCCCACCTAGACACTACGTACCCTCCCTCCTGGATTTACCATTCGCCCCTTGTTCCCCTCCGACCCCTCTCTTTGCCTTTCCAATGAACCAAGCTGCGCCGCTCCTCTAGCGCCCCATTTACACGGGGCCCCAGGTACGACCCAAGCAGGTGAATTTACCGAGATGACTTACCATACCGTAGTCAAGTATCTCATTTTTATCAATCGAATCTTTCTGATATCATCGTCTGGACTTGTTGACAATAAAAATCTATAATTACCATTGAAACGGTGCTGTGGATGTTTTTATTGCATTTTTTAATGTTTCCTAATAAATTTAATTATTTGAATATTTTTTTGGTTTTTTGTCACGACGTTAATGGGTTGCTGGAAAATTTTGTTCGGGGCCCTCGCCTTTACTGTACATCCCTGCCACAAGGCACCACCACTCCCAGCCGCTGTTGGTAAACGTATATAAAAGACAGCGTTTGCATGCTAACATATCTATTATAATGGCGGCGTGCGTCTTACTCGTTCACGTTGGCTTCCAGTCAGGCGTTCCGTCTCGTCGGCGCACCACAACCTGTGCATAAATGACTACTTTCCAATGCAAAAGTATGAATGGGATACAGTCGCTCGTTCCTCTATTCCTCACCCACTGCAAAGCAATATATATACATATATACACACTTAGGTCATTTACCTTAACATTTCAGACTCACCTTATCAATTACCCTGCAAAGTGACACTACATCTATTTCACTTAACATTTTCATGTCATTATTCTGTTAACACCTCATCGCTAATGATTTGATAGAGAACCAAAAATTTATTGACCTCATCAACTGGGTATTGTTATTTACAATTTTATTAGTGGATATTTAAAACAGGTGAATCACGATTAATCGCTCGTAAAGGACATGTTATTCCATCGGGTTAAACGATAGTGGGAGAGACTATGAGTTATGGCCATTCGCGGTATGTATCGCTGCGGTGCATCTCTGTACGGGATGTAGAAGAGTGCATCTATCTGGTGTCGCCTTATTAAGGTTTATCGGAATTGTGCATCATGCCGCTTAATGGCGGTTGCCTACGTACGTAGTCAAGTTATAGTAACCTTGTACGGTGTGTGGGAAAGGTTTCCATTGAATGTTGACCTACCTGGTAGAAATCAAGAGTGGATTAGATTATTCTGTAACCCTGGATGCTGGGTAAGCCACATGGTTTTTAATTATTTTTAGTACAGGGATGCTGAGGATACGATGAGAACGAAAATCTTCACAATGGGTTAAACGTTTTCGTAATGTCCTGTATTAGATATTATCATCATCCGGTCCAGTAATAAAAGGGTTGATGCATCTCGTACAAAATGATCCCTAAATCCGAACGTCATAAAGAGCACCCTCCACTGTACCAAGCACCCCCGCGATCCGGATTTCTCCTCGCCGGATGTGAACTCGAAGCGTTTATGTTAATCGGCCGTGACGTCACTACCGCATTTTTGGACCACCGCCCTGAATCAACCCCCTCGCGACCTCCTATTCGTTCTAGACAGCCATCTACCCTTTGTCAACGTTAACCTAAAGCGAATGGACCTATCCTATATGTATATACGCTTCGCCATACAGGGGTGGATTTTAACTTCGGGGTGACTTAGCCGAGCGTTATCTATTTTGACAGCGCGGTACGCCCGCGGTCTGTCATGGGGTTGATGCATGGGGTTGCCATAATTATGTTTTAACTGCGGCCTATCGGCGTCCACGTGCATCCCTCTTTCTTTTTCCCTATAATTTTTCTACTTCTCATCCCCCATTTAATCCCCCCCCCCCGGCCCTCTTACGTCAAGACATTCTGCTGTCTTCGTTTTACTCATAAAAAGTTCTGTGACGTCAAACTAACCGTTAGAGGCAGCACCGTCGCTACATGAAAATTCTCTACGACCCAAGTTCTCCCGGTATTATCTCTAGCACGCATACGGAATCCATATTGGAAACTATCGTACCGAACGGTTTATCAATTTACAATGATGCACAGTGGCGATCAGTGGGCCATGCCAGATATTATACGTCCCCGTATGCAATATGGCTTTCAATTTGTGAGATGGACTCGTCCGCCAATGCAAACAACCTATATTGGCTTCCCAGTTAATGAACTGAACAGGGCTGAACTGAACAGTTGAATATTCAGCGTCCATGTTCAAGCGGAATAGCAAAGCCCAAATATAACGAACGCCTTATCATGTGTTATTCATTTTGAAGTCGATACAGTCGAAGTCAAGATAAAAACGAGTAGCAATGAGTAATGCGGATATAGATAGCACACAAAAAATAAAAATAAAAAAATATTTTCTTCATTGGATGAGACTTCATAAGGAAAGTAAAGCAGCCATCGTATCGACGTCCTAGCGCTACTCGACGCAAGTGTCCACCAAGCTAAGCGGATCTACGCTAATCCGGATTAGGTATTTTGCCTCGGCCATACGAAATGCCATCTACGCATCTCCGCATGAATATTAGAAACGCATGGTTGCCATTCCTGAGAAATATAGATGTAATTATATGGTTAGTGTTATTATGAATGTTGTATTTGAAATTCGTGTTACGAGTTTTACGCGCGAAATTTGAATGTTTAGTGTATACAGGTTATGGTAAAATATTGTGGGACAATCGGGTACAGGGAATGATGTCGAACGGGTGACATGAAATTGTCGCGATGCTCGGCCATCTTGAAAAAGGACCATTAGCGATTGTGCGTCGAGCGACGCGAGGCTGCGATCAAATGAATATGATGAAAGAGTGCCGGCATTAGGAGAACGTGCCGTGCATACTGATTTGCGGCTGATTGATTGGGGACCCCTTTCCCAATGTGGCACTGCTGCACCATCAACCAGTTCTGTTCACATTTTACACCCCCAACCCCTAACCTCACTCTACCGGAATCAAACCCCTGCGCATTCTCTTTTCTATCACTCCTACCCCCCTTCACACTCTACGTACACCCCTCAGACTCTATGATGCGAACCAACATCGCTGATAATATCGCAAAGCGTCTCTTGCTCTTCTAGTGTGTTCCCCTTCTTCTATCCTTAACCACCCCTTCGGGTGAACATTTTATGATAACCTTTTGAACCATGCTGGACCACGAATTTACATGTACCACGTATGTCCTCTAAAAAGCCATATGCAGAATCTCGTGCATTTCTGGTTTTTATTTTCATAATTTTATATTTTTATCATAAATATTTTATGCAATGAAATCAGAAAGAGGGTAGAGAGCGAGGAGTGAAGGGATCGTGAACAAAGTGTGTAGATATAAAGGAAGGTAAATAGGACGATAGGAACGAGGTGCGAGAGCTATTCATCTGTAATGTAATTGTTTTTGACACGGTAATTTTACAGTGTCGTGCGTACACGTCCATTCGTCCGTCCATCCATGGCAGAACGTTGCGAAGTGTTGTGATAACTGCCTCCCTCTCCTTATACTTTTTCTCCATCTTCTTCTCCCGTTCCTCTTACTTGTCTTCTTCGCAGTGATGCCTACGGATATCTCTTTCCATCTTATTTCTTCCAGGCATCGGTTTATTTTTCTTGTCTGGTCCAGGCAGCCTCCCATCACGAAACATCTGTCAAGGTACAATGCGTTCTTTCCGCGTTTGCAGAAATTTCTCTAACGTCTCTCCCCGCTCCTTTTCACACCACCAGATTTATTCCATTCGTTAGCATCTTATTTCGTAATGATGATAATATTTCTAGCTATTATTAATTTCTTAGAAATTCTTATTGACAAGGATATTATGGATCCAGTATCCTTTTTAGGTATCGTACATACAAATCCTAAGTATCCATGGAGATTTAACAAAATTCCTGGAAGCTGAACCACCGCAGCGTTTCCACGTACATCGTGACGGGATCGTCTGGATGGTTGGCGCACGACGGTTTGGAAATGCGGTGCTAGTAGTTGGGCCTGGATAAGAGAAGCGGGAGTATATAAGAACGGAATGAGGGAAGGTAGAGAAGGTAAGAAGTTAGTAAAGAAGAGGGTGGGAAAGGAGAGAAAAAGGGTAAGGAGAGGAATTCCCGTAGCGGGAGAAGCTGCACCGCCCGAAGGGAGGAAGCAAGCCCGAGTCGAGCTCTGCCATCATCCAGACGATGCGGGACGTCTCGAATGGTGGGAGAAAGAAAAAGAGAAGAGGTTAAGAAGAGAGTAGAGAACCGAGAAGAAGCTCCTCTGCCACTTGGGTAGAAACTTCGTGGGCCCTACTGGCCCTTTACCACGGGGCCAAACCATCAGACCAGTCCGAAAGTAGCCGGGAGCTACCAACAGACCCAAAACCGATCTCCAACCTGTAACCGCATACCAAACCCTGCAAAAGATACACCTATTATTTTACCAGAAAATTAGGGGTCCACCTTCAACATCCTCTTTCATCTACCCTTAACATTTTTATCAACCCTCTAACTTCGGGACATAGATTCATCCAATCTTCAAGTACAGTCCAAATCCAATCTTCGCGTCATCCTTGGGCTTACGACAAAAGGAACCTAGTATAGACCTGCCTGATTTTGCATAGGTATCCAAGTAGCCCTGTTGCACTGTACGTAGCAAGGTAGGTAGGTAGGTATTAAGGTAGGTAGACAGCAAGGTAGGCAGGCACTGTAGAGGCAGACAGCGGCAGGCCGCGTCAGGCACATCAGCGTCAGAGTCAGCATCATCGCGTCAGGGGCCCCCGAGGCTTCTAAAGGCCTTTCAAAGGATGTGTGTTGTGTGGCACGGCGTGGCGCGCCGCGCCGCTCAGCGTCCTCGCATAGCATGGCTATACGTACGATCTGGCGTCGCGGTAGCCGCGCTACGGAGATGGGATTGCGCGATAGGCCGCGTGTCGAAAATAGAAATATAATCTGATAGGCTCATTGTGCCTGGAGCCACTCGGTGCTATCTGCCACTACCACCATTGAACACACCACTCAGCTACCATGCCCTCTTGCTCTCTGCTCCTTTTGTCCTTCTTCTTTCTCCTCTTCGTCTCTCTCGTACATCTTTTTATTTCCATTTAGTTCTCTCTTGAATACGCACCATGTCGTCTCCATGAGTCAGTTACTCAATCCTGGTAATAAGCTTTTGCCTATGGTATCCACTTTGTTTATAATATTGTGACACGAGCTATAGTCGCCATATTGTTATGATCTTCAAACAAATTTTTTTCTCAAAAATTCATCATGCATCCGTCGTTTTCTTACGGTTTCATCATCCTATCATTATCAGGCGTATTATGCCAGATCATTTTGTCTGATCGTGAAACGCACTCTGTGCTCCTCAGGAGATAAATGAGCCTGCTGATTCGTGCGCGTGCCACATTCTTCTCACTCTCATTCGTCTCCCTCTCACTTTAGCTATAGCCCGTACCATTCTTATTATTACTATTACTATTATCATCATACCCGACCGGCTAACCTTCGTCCGATTCACCCGACCCTTTTGTGGAATGAACCAAGGATTCTCAAGGTTTCCATAGATCGAGGGACGTCCAATTCGAACAATCCGAAGAGTCATGTGGCCAGTGATTAGTGCAACAATAGACTGTATTTGTATGGTCCATGGAAAGTCCAACAATCCTACTTCATCCCTGATCGCCATTGTCCCTCTGATCTTCAGGATTCCTACCCAGGGACAGAGAATCGTCGTCAATCGGATACACTATAGATTCCACAGTTTACCATTACTTTCCTGTAACGAATGAAACTATACCCGTAATATATTCTAGTGAAAAATGTTTTTCTTTATAACAAAAAAAAATATCCCTAGACTACAAGTCGTATTGTAAATGCTCGAGAGAAACACCTCGGCAGCCGCGCAAATCGATCGGCCTGCCCTTTCGAGACGGTCGGGGATGATTGGCTCGGCGTCGAGGCCCCATAAACAACAGCGTCGCGGGAGCGTGACCAATGGCATTGTGATCGTAAAGAAATTAGAGGGGCAGTAATGGCTTCCGGGTACGGTGCCTTCCGTTTGGCATAGATCTTCCACGGTGGGGACCAATTCTCTTGGTTTCCTATACACTAGGTGGGTATACTGACCCCATGACGGATTCTTCGTTCTGAAGCACCATGCCATTTGTCTAGTATCAAATTGTTTCTACGTATTCTGATATCGCTTAATGTATTTATATAGACCGTATCCATATAGATATATCATGTACGTGTACTCCAGGTGGTATAGGTCACTCGTGTCAGGAGATGGGGTCGTGGCCAACTAACCAGTTACGAATTGAGGAATAGGGATGAGTTAGATAGTAACGAGTTGTCTGTCGCCCGATATACCAAATACCATCTCGTTTCCATGTTGGCGACAGAATAGTCCGTGGTCTGTTCTACGTACCTCTGGGTTGGCTGGCTTGCGTGCCGAGACGACAAACAGCGCGCAATCAGCGTTACGCCACACGAAACCATTGACGTTAGCTATACGTATGTGGAATGTACATATGCGAAAGTATATATATATAGTTGGTGGTACCGGTGCCCACCTATGCTTGGCAATGTATGTTTTGCTATGTTGGAAACGCGCCTGTTGACATTGCGTATTATATGACGGGTCAATACGAACGATAGACGGAGATTTATAGACGGATTGGAGGAATGCTCGATTGGTAGATGGTAAATTGGTAAAATTCATATGGACTATTGGCGTTATTATTCGCAATCGATGATTTTGGAATTTTTTTTACTGCTTTACATCTGATGGGGGAATAGGGTTATGTTTTCTCAGTATTAAAATATCATATTTGAGCTGTATATTGTATTGTTATACTCGGATGCTTCGTCGATGGCTCATAGACGCAGGAAGTCGCGCCGATATCCGGCGCTGTGCTCGATTATCCGATTAGCGAGCCGTTATTCCTCCGGAAGCGGAAACGATCCGAAAATAGGGGAGGAGGTTGTTTAAGGGTGGGAAGGATAGATTGTCGATATGATTATTTTCTTTGATCTGCTCGATTGTATGTGAGGTTAGGATTATGTTCGTCCTAGGGAATTTTTTGGTATTTTCTTCTTTTCGTTGGTAACGTGTTTCTCGTCGACAATAATAAAAGAGAAGAAAAAATAATAGAAAATAGGATAGAACTGCCTTGTGAAGCGAGTCAGTCAAGGGTGGCGCGTTAACAGTAGCATTCGAGAATTTGCGAAACGTCCATTTCGCGAAAGGTACGAACTGGCAAAGCGGAAAATCGCCGAGAGCGACAATCAATCCGGGAACCAAGCGGAAAATCATCTTGGAAACGACTTCTTCTATGGATCCAGGCTCCAGGAGGAACCGGCAGATCTCAAATAAGAATCGCGGATTCCTGGTGATCTGAGAAGCGTAACAAAGAATTTTCGAAATGCACCAGCATCCGCTTTTATTACTGGTCCATTCATAATCAGTGTAGGGTATGTTACCGGCACTGTAAATCATCTCAGTGTAGATGCCGAATGCGGAAGTATTAATCTGACGCGTTTTCCCAGAAGTGGCTGGACGAGACGAAGAGGAGAAAGAGAAAAGAGGGAAGCAGAAACGTAGAAGGTTCAATGGGGGTAACAAAGTATCCCATTAGCTCTAATATCAGCAAGTCTCTAAGGGGTAGTGGTCGTTTCCAAGAGGGTTGTGCTCCTATTTACGGATCCACGTAGCAGGTCGCGAATCGCAAAGACACTTCCCAGTCCTGGAATCGAATCTTATTAAGTCCAGACACGAACCCTTAGTGGGTCCTTCCAAAGAGAAGTGCCATGCTGGTAGGATAAGAAAGCCAGGCATGGATGCTGCAGTTTCATCCACTGGACCGAATCCTCCTTCTAGGGAATTCTCCGGAGCATGGTATCCCTATAGTATACTCTTTAGTTTGGTAACCTGGATGTCGATTGAAATCGCGATCACCAGGACCCGATTTAGGATGGTCCAGCATTATCAGTGGATTCGGTAGAAAACCAGCAAGGAGAATACTAATGAAAATAAAGGATTCTAGGGAAAAATAAAAAGGCACCAGCAGAGGGTTGCTATGTCCGCGCGATGAACAGGTACAAGAGAAAGGGAAGAAACGAGGGCGTTCGCACTTTCTAATGTGACCGATGGTTACCTAGATAAGAGACACCCGACGAACGGCGACTTCGTGATTTCAGAAACCAGGCGCGTTATCGCTTTTACGAGCAGTGCATGACTTCCGACAATGGGCCCAGCCAATGGCCGGGTAGCTGCTAGAGAACCGCGTCGGGACGCGTTGCGTCGCGATAAAAATCGCTGCCGGTGGCTTGTCGAGGGAGAGAAAGAACATTCGTATATACAAGAAGGAGTATAGGAACTAGTAGAAAGAGATGATAAGGACACATATGGTCCAGCCTGTGCATAAGGGTGTCAAGTATAGACCAGGTTCCAATAGATGGTGCTGAAGTAGTATGGTACTAGAGGGTGGTCCAGAGAGAAAGAGAGAGAGAGAGCAGTGCGTTTTCCCTGGACAAATGCTTGACTCACGCCCTCCCCCCTTTTCCATCCTCCGACCCTGACTTGACTTCGACTCGACTTGGCTTTCTATTCACCCGCGGTAAGCTTTTCTCTTGGCGAGATAAGCCGGATTCGACCCCGGAGGTGATCACCGATAGCCTACCGTCCTAACGTAGCAAGCTTCCACTCCCAAATCCTCTTTTCCAAGAGGATGCTGTATGGGATGGTGTTGGGTATAGGAGGTAGACCACTCAGCTACGTAGGTAGCTATGTGGGGTACCTATGTGGGCCTCACGATCGTGCGGCATCCGAGCCACTCCAAAGCAGACTCCTTTATAGCCTGTTAAATGAACTTCCCACTCTTTTATTGTTCCGAGGGGGTCATCGGTGCAAATCTCGGCAGACCGATTTACGAGCGACCCACGGATTTGCTCCGCGAGTCCGGACTCTCTGGACCCTTACACATTGCTAAGACTTGGTAGAGGGTGCCGGTAATGGTTAGAGATACTAGGGTAAAATAAAAGGTAGAAGGTATAGACAGATAGAAAAACTATAGAAAAATAGGAATTCCATTCGTGCGCAATCAAGAATATCTGTTTTACCTAAATATTCTAAAATCTTCATACATTGATTATCATCGATAACACACGCTAATGATTAATTGACGATATTTCAATTATGGAAAATAATGTGGATGCTTGTAAATGTACAAGGCGTCTTTAAGTTTTAACAATGCTAAAACGACGAGTGCTGTTCTCCTGTACGCGAACAGAGAACGAGGTAAAAAGTTGGTTAACGCAAAGAAAGAAGGTTACGAAGCAAATGAAAGAGAAGGAGAGAGTAATGATCGAAACAGAGATGATAAAGAAGGATAGCCGTACTGCCCAGTAGCAGTTTCCCAAACCATCGCCATTAATAACCACCGAGATTATACGCTGCTGCGTAGCCTTCCAACGAAGGTAGGAACGAACCGGGCAAGCTGCTATTTAATATCGCTTACCTACCAACCTAACGGGCAACCAACTATTTGCTAATTTGTTCGGAATGCCGTCCGACAGATTGGCGGGCGCATGTCGAATTCTATCCATGCTTAAAGATTCCCTTTGCACTATCCCTATCAGAAGCCTATAGTATAGAAACCTAGTGGGCCTTACTTGAGGCCTTAGCGACCCTATAGACAGTGTTAGTAAATAATAACTAGAATTACACTAATCGACCATCAAGTGTTGGCAATACCGTCTTAATAGAAGTTCCACGGTAATGTCTAATGGTAAGGTCCCATTTTACTAGCCAGTGGAGACATTACTGGGCCTGATCAAGTCACTCCTATCTGTCCTTTACTATCTTTCTATCAGCTACGGGTAACACCGGTAAACGGAATGTAGGCATCTGGATGGCCATGAACAGTAAAGCCCCATCCATACGTCCCGTACGTCGATGCCACCATACGTTTATGTATCCGTATGGGTTTTGTACGGTGGCGGTATTTGGACAGGCTGTCGGCCAGAGCTGGAAACACAGTACGACAAACAGTACAATACAATATTACGATTCCACAACAGCAACAACCAGCAGGTACAACCCAGTGACAGCGCAACATATCAACTGCGGCTACATGCCTCGCCCTTTCACTATCCCTCACATCCTCTCGATATCCCATATTCTATCTTTGTTCTCTGCCCTCTCTCTTTCTCTCTCACTCACTCGTTCGTCCTCTCAATATCCCACTCTCCTCACTGGCTATCTGATTGGCTGGATCATTAATCACCAGTCACCGCGCGGCAGTCCTGTCCCATCCCGTATAACCAAACCAGAGAATCGAACTCACCAGGGTGTAACCAGTATCCATATTTTCTTTGCTGGGACCATCCAACAACAACAACAATAACAACAAGAAATATATATACTCGCCGTATTAAACGGTTCGTCGTTGTATCGTGAAGATCTGCTGCGTTGTATTATCCCCATTGAGGAACTTGAATTTGCGGATTTGGCATAGCTGATTTATACGCCGGAGAAAACGATCTTGTACGGTTTGTATAAGGAGAGATTTTTATCGGTAGAAACGATCCTGGATCCTTTTTACTTTTTGCTCGACTACTTTAGTCATACCTTAATCCCAGGACGACAAGGAGAGGAAGCGGTTAATAAAGCACCGAGTTATGATTGGCACGGCCAGCTAACTCGATTAACCTGTCGGATAATTAATTTATTCAAGATCCCTAAAATCGATAAGACTATCCCACCCTTCTTGAAAAGGATGCCGATGATCGACTTGCACAAAGCTTAATCAACCACCCACACTCGTACAGCATAGACAGAATCATCATATAACTGAACTTACGGATCTCAAGTAGATACCCATCAATTGGTTATCCAATAGCGAGTAACCTTGACCAGCCATAAAGTCATCTAGCATCCATTCTGGAGCTTTAAAAAAAATCCGGAATAGAATCGCCAAGTCTTTCACTTGATGCCCTCCAGGAAATCCTCCTCTTGGTCGCACTTTTTTTGCGCCCAGGATGCTCAATCAATATGATTCAGTTTGTCCAGTTAGGGTGAGGATCTCGCCTCGGCATCCCTGGTCCAGTAAGGGGCTTAGGATAAGGAGTTAGAAGAGGGAGAGGAAAATAAAAAAAAGTGAGAAGAAGAAAACCGTGTTGGTCGGGCTGTTACGACAAATTGGAGCCACCAGCCTCCCTAGCTAACCCACCTAACCCCTACCCTAACCTCACTAGGTCTATCGAACGACCTGACCCGATCTATCGGCTCTTCTAACCCCTGGTCATCTCACAGGGACACCTCTAATAGCCGGATTATCTCTCCTGCTGCTTTTTCCCATGGTCACCCAATAAGGGTAATAAACTGCCTGACGACACTGCTCCTTTTTTTCTTCTTTTTTACCCCTCCCCCCCTCTCAGTCGTCGTCTATCTATAAAGGCACGCGATCCTCTGACCCTTTGACCCCCTGACCCTCCTTACTGATCTCTATGTCTTTCCTTAGCGTTTCATCATACATACGATTTTGCGCTTGATGATTTGAATGATTCACGCCTGACCGCAGCCGCCACTGCTGATCTAGCATGCAAATGAGCGGCGTGGTAGCAGCGGTAGGCAAACAATTCGTTCCAATACAAATTACATTGTATGTAGAAGCCTTCCAGCTATCATCGAATCATCGTTCCGAGCGAGGCACGCGTTATTAGATACGTCGTTGTATATACATATGTGTACAGGAATACCGTGAGGCCCCCACGGCATCTGACAGCCACTCAGACTCGGCATGTCTGATCGATGATTCTGTTAAATGGACTCCTGACTACGTGACTATGATTCGATATCCTATCTCGTGGGAGATGAACGGATTCCAAGAAGCACTAGTTACCTTGAAATCAATCTTATCATTGGGACAATGACTTTTGTTTTCCTCGATTCTGAGAAATTTAAATTTATCTTCTGATATACGTTATCGACGGTCATTCAGTACTTTTGGCTAATGTGACTGTGCAGAAAATAATATAAATGATTCCGATAACGTTTGAATGATTGTTTTGTTCCTTGTACCAAATAGGGATGAATACATTGGACAAATGGCAGAGATGAATCTATCCCAGTATCGTAGGAGTTAGCCTCTAAGCATTATCTCCTCACTCTATAAGAGTTATTGATTTATTGATTGGTTCATCAAATGATTAAGAGTCCTCGCTTGATTAATAGTCCACTCTATGCTAGTATAGATATACTGTCCGACCTGTATACAGATCGTCTCCATTTCTTCGTAACAGACCGCTCCTTCCGCAGAATTTCTTTTCCTTCCTGCAACCAGGATCGTTCACGTCGTGTTACCTATTTGTACAATGAGAAAATCGTTAATGATCACGTCATCATCTGTTTCGCTCACTGCAAGCAGTGTTAACAGTCAGAAAAAAATTTCCCAGAAATCATTCAATGCCAAGTGGCAATAATCATTAGTGAAAAAAAATATAATTCATTCACAAAAATTTCCCACGACGCCTACTGATACTGTTTTTTTTAATTTTTATAAGTGAAATGAAATTTCATCGGACCAGCATCTCGATTACCGGTCATTAAAATTGAAAGATATTATAAGCAATCTATATGTACGCAATAGACCTGACCCCATGTATAGTAGCCAGCACAAAGAATAAGCGTGGGCGTTGGTGACTACTGGTAAAGTCTTAAGAGAGACCGGGAACGAATCGGGAGTTACGACCTGGCGAAGACTCGCCACACGGTATAATGACTCCTGACTGCACTTACCAGAGGTAAAAGTCTTCTGTGCGTATATCCAATTGGATGCGTATGGCGCAATATGTATATGGTATATATACAAGGAGAGAATAAACATTCCAAGCATAGTCGAAGCGTAGCGAAACGTATGAAGAAAATTCATAACGATAAACCAGTATGAAATAGTTAAAAATTTGAGTAAACATTAAATTTTATTAATACCCATTGAAAAACCACTGTGTTACCCACGGTGAACCATATAGTGTTATTTCGCCATAAAGCGATAATACAACTTCCTATGGAGACATCCTGTCATCCGTGTTATCTATGACGTAAAATGAAGGAGCACAGTATCTAGATCCATGGGGATTTATTAAAGTTGCCGAAGAGCGTGGTTTCTGTAGGTAGATTAGATGTATAGCAAGGGAGGGGATAGCGATGATGGTGGTAAGGATACTGATGGCGGATCACAGAGGGATCGGATCAGTTTCCAATCTGTCGGATGGCTTATTACAGAGTGGCTCCTTCGCTCTCGGTACGTTATACGTTATAGGGCACACGTGTACCCAGTATGGTGTATATGGTAGAACCATAGGGAGTGGGTAGGTACCAACCTACCAAGACAAGGACCAGCATCCATCCAGTAGGGCCCAGAGGGTCCACCTCTCATCGTTCTCTCAGGTGAAGAGGGACCCATGTAAGATGGTATATGGTATATATAGTAGTGGAGAGTCTGGGCTGGACCCTCGCGTATGATATTAAACACTATAATTATTATTTAAATTCCAGTAGGATGGCTCCCGGTGTTGCGGCTCTCCTTCTCTCCTGAAACCATCTTCTTACGGTTCCTCTCCTGACTCTCTCTCATCCTTTACTCTTGGTTATGGAATGCTTTTTCTACCCAGTGGATACTCTCTTACTTACTCCGTACTATAAGTCTTTGACCTTCTCTCTTTCTCTCTTACGCGATGTAGTGAATTTTCTATCTCTCTCTCCCTCTCTTTCTTTTCTTGACTCTCTCCTTATTCCTCCCTCTTATTCTTCGCGGATCGTTCCTGCCGTTTTCTTGCACCTTTTGCTTTCGAATTCGCTTTGCTTTTGCGCTCGGTCGGCTTCTCGGACCTGCACTCTCGCTCCGCCCGCGCGTAGGCGAGTCTGAGTCCCATGGAACGGTCACAACCATATCCATATATATCTACCTACCCATGGCCAAGAGCATGGCCATAGCCATATAGTCATGGCCACCATGAGATGGTTTATTGCCGGGACCTGACCCCATGTAATCACTATAAACTATACCTTCTTCTTGCGGCCTCTATACCTACGTGCCCGTATTAGGTGCCATTACGACCGTATGGGAGGGCGCCTCTTTCTTTCCAATTTTTTCATCCATCTCTCGATGGCTCTTCTTTACCTTTTTTTCAATCGCTTTTTCACTCCCGCGCCAGGACCCTCTTGTTTGCTCAGGCTGTCCATCATTTTTTTGAACAACGCCTGACCAGGATATTTTCATTTTTTATTGCACTCGACAATGTTTTTTAGTTACTCATTTTTCTCACTTTTCGAGAGGTCAAGAGGATTTTATTATTTTTACATTATTTTATTCCTTGCTAAATAATGGATATTGATAATGGATTCTGTTTCGCGTTTCACGTATTTTCGCGCGTGCGAGACCCTCTCTATCCTCGAGAATCAGATTGCACCGCCAAGCCCGTGGTTCCGGAATTCCCCATGCAGCCTTTCCAGTACCGGCATATATTCACTCGATGCAAATAATCTTCTCATGCCTAGAGAAAAACAATGCGCTGGTTTCAATACCGGTAGCGATGCACTCTCTCAGGAAGATCGTGCGTTGTGGGTGGGCCTTTCTCGAAGCAATGATAGCAGTGCCCGACCGCATTCATCGTCCCTGTACTCTATAGGAACCGGCGTAGCCTCTATGGGAATGCAATACATTAAATACGGGTGCACGCACACCAAATGGGACCCCCCATAAGGTCCCGATCACACTAAAACCACAACCCCCTGCAAAAGTATACACAAAGAAACTATCCCAAAGAGTCATTAAAAACAAGAAAAAAGTTCACACCATAAACTGAAAATTCTCACGATTCTCATAACTATTCGAAATTCCCGCGCGTTTACACGACTCTTCCGGTTCGAATAGTATTTCACGCGCCATCGAGCGTATACTCCTACTCGGCATTGTGAACGTGGCTTAAAGAGAGGGTAGCGTAGTAGCTACTAGCCGGTTAAGAAGATGCCTCTCTCGAAGAGTCCGCTCGGGCTTGTTATTATTTGTACTATTGTTGGCTCGTGACTTGCAGCTCGGGCCTTACCGGGGCCTTACCCGCGGGCTCGAACGGTCCCGGGCCCGCCCACCACAAAACAAATATAAGACCGTGTGCGCTCTTCTCGATTTCCTCCACCACGGGTGCCGACGTCGCCGATGCTCATCTCACAGTGCTCATCCTCCTGCACCTTCCAGATGCGTCGCTGCAACGCTACGTCCCGACGCCTTATCCTCTTCCAACCCCTTCCCATCCCCCTGACACTCCTCACTCATTCTCTCTCTCTCTCTCTCTTTTTGTCTCTCATCCACCACTTACTTCACTTCCTCTTCCTTTTCTCGCGATCCAAAGCCCACACGGTTACGCTTCTGCTTGCCCTGAGAAAACACTCGAGGATGCAGTCAGAGTCTCGTACTGGAAGTTAGGTAGGTAGGTAGGTACCTTACTTCGTTCTATACATACCTTGCCTAGTATAACACGTGTCTATATACCGTATGCAAGAGAACTCCGTGAATACGTGGAAAGACAACAGTATCCAGAGATACCGTACAATGACTACTTGTTCGAAGATCCGGCCCAGTGGCGTACCTAATAAGTATTCGATAAGGAGGATCGTGTTGGAGTCAGGATATACCTGGTACCATAAAAACAATGAACGACTGCGATATAGACGATAATACTAGAAATGGTATAGATCGAATTGGATTATTATGTTGATCAGCTGATATATGATTTACGAGCAATTTAAAACTGGTAGGAACCCGTTCAGATAGACACGCACCAGTTAAGCATAAGGCCCACGCAATGTCCTCTGGTGGTAGTCAGGTGCGCTCAGGTGCGCTCAGGTGGCTGCCGGACCGGGTCCACGCGCAGTGAGTACCTGAGTTGTTCCATAGGTGCAATAAGTGTAAAAGTACCTAGACAAGAGAGGTTTACCTAGTTGAGACGCCCACGTATTAGAATCGCGTAAGAATCGATAACCAAGAAAGTAACTTGGAACCCATAATGGTGGGATTGGTAAAAACAGATTAAATCATAGATCCTATCTTCTCGTAATTCTCGTTCTCCCTGGGCGGGAACCGGGAAAGGACGCCTGGACGCCGGGACGCCTGGAGGCGTGCACCAACTTTCGGTTCCATCTTCTAATATATGTGTATATATATATACGTATCCTGGTGCAGCACGTCATTATGGTCACGTCACTCAAGTTCCTCTGCCCTGCTGGGGTCCCAACTTATAAGAAACACGAAGTCCTGCGCTCAGCTCACCTACACCTCCTGTCTCCTGCCCAACGGGCCCAAAACCAGGCCCCTTCGAGAACTACAGTTTCTTTTAACCTACGTCGAGGTCGAAGCTTCCACGAACCTTCGAACTATCATTTATAACCGATAATTTGTATAACTAGTCACGTACAAAAGCGTGCGGACCCCAAAAATCTCTAGATCATCCAGTAGATAGTGGCGCCCTCCAATTCACCGTACTATAAAAGGGATGTGACGCGAAATACAATGGACTCTGGTATACTTTGGATATTCTATGGTCATTCGGGAATCCATACTTCACGCTTTGGTTCACTTCATTGTTGCCACTGTGCTTCGCTATCTCGTTGCTTATTTACAGGATCTTCGTGTCTCTTTTTTAACCTCTTCACTTGTACGCTTCACATACGTCAGTCCGAAGGTGAAAAGTATTCCTCAGGTCAGGGGGGTCAACTAACGAATATAGATGATCATCTGACTCGAGTCTGGTATTCTCCAGGGGTAGATCAGTTTGGCGATCCTGGCAGTGGTACAGAATGTTGTATATGGTACGCATTATGATACGTCCTTAAAGACATAGAACACGTATGGGGACAAATGCAAATGATCAAAATGATTGTATAAAAATATGGCAGGACATTTAACGCGTAGGCGAATATCCAAGAAAGGGCCAGTGCCTCGCCCTTTTATATTCCTCTTTCCATGCTCGGCAAAGTGCCTCTCTAACGCCATTCTTCAGCGCGCAAGCTAAGGTCCCTGTCTGCGCGCGACTAACCCATAATTAGAGGCTTTTGCAAATTATATGCGCGACTCTGTCGTCCCCTCCTGACCCCCCTTCCTCCCCCACCCACGGACACCCCCCAACCACCATAGCTGAAATATCGTCTTAATAATAACAGTTGGAGAGCACCGCAATTATCAGAGTACCAAAAAGCTCCGACGCTACAGGACCCAAGGCGTGGAAGTGGGCCTAACCGGAAATGGCGTGGGATTATTGAGAGACTTAGGTGTGTCACGTCCTGAAACGAAATTGGCAATTAGAAATTCTTTCGAAGATATTTATTATTCGTATATATCGTATATTGTACTAGGCCACTATTTTGTTTCGTGACGTCTGTCCCCCACTCTCTTTATCCCTTGAGAAAGATAACGAATTGTTGGGCAGTACGGAGACTCAAGCAAGAAAAGGCCCTGCCAATTGGTACGGTCGTGGTCCCTCTTAACGGCGTGTCTGCTGTTTTGCCAGTTATAATTATACAGGGTACCTTTATTTTATTTTATTTTTTTTATGTCTTTCTTCAGTGTGGGCACAGCGTCCAGTACGGCGCTGTTCGGTACTACTGGGCCCTCTTCTTAACTTCGACCATAATACGTCGGTGCGGTGGTACAGTAGCTTTTTATTAGCTAATTGGTAATTAAGCCGGGTTAAACAGCGGGCAGCCAACGCTTTCTTGTCCGCCTCGCGTCGTTCTGCGTCTCGCTAATTTAATTTGCGGTTTCGTCGCGTTCGTTCATTCGCCATTAGATGCATTACGAGCGATCACGTGACAGTGGCTGCATTTCAGTGCAGTATCCATACCGAAACTGGTATAACGATCAAAATAATGCCCATTCAACCTGTACCGATATACATAATTCAATAAGTCCCAAAATTTCCAGGTAATGATTCATACGATACCGAGAAGATGAAGAGGGGAAAATAAAAAAAAACGAAACAAAATCATGATCGTTTATGCATTCCGAACCGGAACCTGCGCGAGCTACGAGTCCCGTACCGATTTGTCGAGGTGATTAGACAGTTTGTAAACAGAACCACGTGGGTGTACTAGTACAATACTCCTCTCAATCTCATCATGTATTTCACTCCTACCAGAATGGCCTCCTACGTTCTTTTTACTTTTTAACCTATGCGCCATGTACGTGCAAGTCGTGTAGGTACATCGGTGCATACCTCGCTGCATAGATGCATGGGCCCAGCTGGGTCTGTATTAGTTGGGTCAGTCAGGCCCAGAAACGTAATTCGAATGCATTCATCCACGATTCATCCATTCACTCTTTCATTCATGTCCGCCTTTCTTCACGGCATTGACTCGACCGCTATAGTATGTACCCTATTGCTATAGATATACACAGTGAAGATCAGGACGAGAAGGAGGTGGAAGATGACGACGAGGATGACGACCAGGATGACACAGGGGTTAAGCTAAGCGTTACAAGTAACACCGGGCCCAAAGTCTGCGTGTAGGACGTCATTGCTTTGTCCTATCGTTACTGACAAGGAACACGATCCTTACCTCGTACGGCTGCCATACAGGACACGGGCCACTCATTCAAGGATGTTCCACGCCACACCCCCCCAACCTCCACCTTCTTGATGACGGCGAGGGTAAAGAGGGTTAGAACCCCTAACCTGTGAAAATTCACTATGTCATAGTACAAGGTCCATTGTTAGCTATGTAGAACGTACTATAAGCATTTGAAATTATGTATTATTATTTGATACATGGATTCTCTGTATGCAATGCATTTATAACTGTAGTCCTAGGTGCACTGTATACTCTATGCATATGCAATGTATAAAGGAGTATATACTGTATGTGTGTAGATGGAGTCATGTTAAACCACGGGCGGAGCCTGCAACTTGCCTCGCCTCGATTCACCTTCACTCACCTCCTCCGTAAGACACATCACCTTCTCGCCCACGCTGGATACAAAAAAAAAGGAAGAAGTAAATTTAAAAAAAATTATGTACCAGAGGGCCCTTTGTTCCTCCCTCCCTTATCGTTAAACAATGAAAATGCTCCGACAAGTAATAATCGTACTGTGTACATACCTACTACCTACTGGTAGGAGTTGATTGTAGGTTGGTAGGTGGACTGGTCGTCGTAAAGGATACTGGGAATAAGCATTGATATCAATCAGTGTTAGTAGGATTATTATAAGGATGATCAGTTGGTACACCTGTCATGATCTTCGTATCTGATTTTATTTAATAAATACAAGTGTCTAGGGATTTTTTGTAATTCTCGAATTGTATACAAGGAGGGATGGGTGTATGTGGAATTCAGTTTGTTTTGTCAGGTTGGTAAAGTGCGTTGGGTATCCTGAAAATCTTGACTGGAAGTATCTCCTTCATTTTTCTATATAAGACCCATTGATTTCGGGCCGTGATTGATGGCCGGAGGGTGGCACGAGGTCAGGGTGGCGCCTGGAGGATCCTCATCTCATCCCCTTGTTCCATTCAGTGCTGTAAGGGATCATCATCCTCGTGTCTTGGAACTCTCCTCTTCCGGTCCATATATCCACCCACGTATATATATATATATATATATATATATCTATGTATACTTTGTGTAGTGTTTAAAAGGCCCCCCTTTTTATTTCTTTGGGCAACACCTTCAATCCTTTCTTCCGTCTCGTAAGGCCCCACAAGAATAGACCGTCCTAAAAGATAGACCATCCAAATTGTCACGTAGGTTGATATAGGTTGGGTACATCACAGTATAGATATATACTATATAAGGCCCAACCGCAAACGAATTGGTAAATAACAGGGTCGACTGTGCTGCGCTCTTGTGGCGGCGTCATTTTCGTGTCGAAGAGTTCACGCAATCCAAAGACAATAGAGACGTCGGATTGTAATGAAGCGCGTGGGTGGACCAGACAGGCATTCCTGTTGCCCTTTCGTACCCCTGCCAAGCTTTAGACTTCACCTTCTCTTATGCCGATCCTCATGTAACTACTACCTCTCCTTCTCTTTCGCTCTTCCTGTCTCTACGCGCAAACCCACGCCGAAATAACTGATAGATTCACTGCAGTGAAACTTCGCGAGATATTATAATATCCATATTGCCAATAGGTAAATTCAATGTGATAGTGTATAATTACATACTTATGTTAATTATCTATCTAATAAACTGTATATATATATTTATATATAGTGCATAAGCAAACCCCCTCCATGCCTATAGTTAGTCTTACCTTTTGTATTACGTAGTGACCCTAATTCCTACGAAATATATATGGTGTCCCGTAACGACACCCCCTTTCCACCAGTGAAATAATTGTCGGACGTCAAGTTGAACGAGGGTAATTCAACCCCCTTTACCCAAACACAACGAGCAGTCTTTCGAAATTTTGCAAGCGTCTTTATAGCCGATGTTACCCCAACCCCTATAAGGTACTACCGGGGGGATGAAGGGTGGATTTTGAAACCGCGTCTCGAGCTAGCATCCCTTAGCGTAGCGAGGGTCCTTGGATATCTAGAGGCGAAATAGGAGTAAGACAGTTAAGGGTCAGGGGTGGGGCGGAGCGGGGGAGGGGGGAGGGGGTACGTTAGGAGAGGGTGGCATGCACGAGTGCCGCTCCCGATGGAAAAATTAATAGAATCATTTTGCCGAACTGCTTGCTCGCTCGAGTCTCTTGTATTATACGGCTGTAGGCCCGGGGATGAGGGTGGAATGGAATGGAAAATATGGCGGAGTTCCCGGAAGACTCTCGGATAAGGAAAGCTTTGTGCACTCTAAGCGTCACGACTAAGATTCGTCACGAGGTCGACTTTTCTTTTATTCTTTTGCTTTCTTACTATTTTTTTCATCCCCTTTCTTTTTTTACACCTCCTTTATTCTCCGCAAGGGATGCGGAACCTTTGACGTACTATACCTTAGGATTGATTTTTAAGCACCACCTAGATACTCGTGTACCTGTAAGACCAGTATATTTTGAAGTGACCCCCTAGCTCAATTCTTTTTTTTACAAAATTTGACATTTGATTTTTACACTGTTAATTCTATTTGACACTGTCATGTTCAATCGTGTAATTTAAATTGCTCTCAGCTACTGAAACCTAAGGTCGCATATACATGGGCATACCGTCGACGTCGTAAAGAGTAATGCCTCTACAATGGATACTTGGAGGTTTGCAACTTCTATTTCGCGACGTGACCCCGGAAATGACAGTGATACCAACCGTGAGGGATAATATAAGAAAATATAAAGAGACTGTCCGTCCGGTATCATCGGTACTGTCTGTTATACTCGTACCGTTACTTTAGGTACTACCAGGTATTGTAAGACTTGGCGCTTATTACTACATACGTCTCTACGTCATTCCGCGACGTCGCATCACAAAGGAAGATGCTGTCACGTAATAAGTACACGTGTCCCGACGACTGACGTAGTTACTGTACATATACTATAGCATTAAAAATCTAAAATTTCCGGCACACCTTTATATATATAGTACAGTACAAGATTAAAAATGATTATTTACTTCACGTATCGATAGTATTATATCTAATAGTCTTCATTGGATGAAACTATATATACATTATATATATCATTAGAATACATATAGTATAGTCACTGTTCCGTGCGACCGATAAAGCCTGAAGTGGATCGAGGACCTTAGGGATGTAGGTAGGACAGAGCGGTACATATTGCCTGGTATCTGCGGCCATTTATCTCCGAATTCATTAGAGTCGAGCTGATGCAGCGGCTCTCGCGGTACCACTGTGGAGTAGGGAGGGAAAGGGGAGGGGAGAAATAAAAAAACAAAAAAGGGCATCCTCACGAAAAGAAAGACTGGCGTCTTTTTAATAGGCCTAGCGTGCTTCTAAGGGCTGCTTTGCGAAATGACATGCGGTCGACGGCGGATGGGGATGGTAGGGCGAATTTTTTTTTCTAGTAACAACCCCCTGCTAGGGTGCAGAAAATGAGTAAAAGGACTATCACTCAGTCTCGTAGTCTGTTTTAAGAATAATTGTTTAATTTACACCTTATTGACGTCTAGAATGATTTACCATAGGGACCGTGGGCACCCTTGACAACCATAGCCGTGGTAGGTAGCTATGGAAAAAAAATGTCCTGCGAGGGTTTCTTAACGGTAAAAACACTAGGGTGACGTATGGTCTTGAATTTTTAGGTGTTTTGAAGTACCTATTTACCAAGATAAACATTGAGCTTAACTTTGAGTCTGATCCGTTACATACTTTTTCTACTTATTCTTCCTCGCAACGGTATCAGGACTTCCCTAATTCGTCACGCTTTGCCATATCGGACGTCTAGCGTCGGCGCCGCTTGGACTTTAATTCGACGTATCGAATTACGCAGCGCGAACTTGAGGTACATCCTTGGCACGATAGTCGACGCCTGGAGTAGGTGAGCATAGCCGGTATCCCTGTCTTCATTGTCCCGTAAACTTTTTCCAACCGGCGGCCATTCATTTGTCTACGCTTCTCTATTTCTACGGCGTCTTTTCGCCTTGTAGATATGTGTGTGTGTATATATATATAGTCACATAGTCACGTACTCATATGCAAGAGAGCATTCTCACGTTTCCGTTCATGCGTGTGGCTATCCTTCGCTCGCAAGTACACAGCACCAGTGCTGCTATACTGTACGTATGGGGGTCGTTATGTTTTATGGCTAATTGTTTTATTGTCTTTGACATATTTCCAGCTTACGGCCGCGGCTTGCCGTTTTGTTTCATGGCTGTCTATTGTGTGTGATGAACGCCGCTTTATGGGATATGCCCCGTCTGGCCTATGGGGTCCGCGTAGGCTCGCGGCAATGAAGAATAAAACCGTGCAAAGTCGTACATAGAAATTCGCCTGCATCAACAGAAAAAAAATATATATAATAGAATGATATGAATAAAGTTTGTATACCCTGTGTTCAGAAATAAAATTGACTTAATTCAACAAATGACGAATGGATTATTAAGGGTAAAGACATTTACGAAAACAGGGTGAAAAAAAAATACTAAAATATCTTCCCCCCTTGACACAAGTGACGTCGAGATGCCTGCACGTCCTAGTGAGCCAGGACCTCCCTGCATTCCGTAACTGGAAGGACATCTATCACCCTGCGCCGTTCACAATTGAACTGCACTCACGCGATCCTGACCACCAAAACTGCTACGACCACTACGACTAGGACTACGTATGCGTACGAGATGGAATAAGGGTATGGGACATCCCCGTCAGGATACGTGTCCTGCAGTGACGGACCTCGGGAAATTCTTTTTGCTCGGTATGCCAATATATCGCCTGGCCGTTTCATCCGGACACCCAATATATACGTGACGTCTTGGAAGAATGCACTAGGTCTCTCTGGTATACGGTTTAAAATAAATAATACACCCTCTAGCCTAGAGAAAACCCTTATATGCTATCTACCCTAGTAGGGGATGATTTTGTCTCAGGGATCCACACCGTATCAATTTTGTATCCCAGGTCCTAGATGCATATTCACCTAAATTCTAGGTACCCTTAAGAATTCACATAATTGCACATCACTCTCGATACGAAAAGGAACAATCACCTCGGGTTATAATACTATTTCCTAAGGCTTAGGGTCACGTCGTGGACCATCTACGTAGGCTCACGCTACTTGGACAGTATAAATCAATGTCTCTCCATGGCACACTGCACATATAACACTATAACGTCGTTCTAGAGATCAGGATGTATAGTAGTTGGTATCTGTATGAAGGGTGTGCGGCCCACGAGTCCTAGACTAGAGGTCAACGCATGCATCATTGTACAGCTATGAGACATAGAAACTATTGATACCAAAATGTATTTTTGCATCAAATCAAATTTAGTGCATCGGCTTCATTGAAAATATACAGTAACTCCTTAAAAATTTTCAAAAATAATCACGGATTTACATTCCGACTGACGCGTGCTGCTGTAATTGATGCTCAGGGGCCCAAGGGCGGGATTTTCGAATCGCGCGTTCGTTGCGGCATGTCGCGAACGTTTTCCAACACCCTAGGGGTGATTTCTACGGCAGGGTGGTTTCTGCGGCGTGGCTTGAGGGGGTGACAGGGTTATCCGACCAAGCAAAGCGAGGGTGTAGAACGCAACCGATGTTCACTTATTGGCGGCGTGTCTGCCGGCATGGTGCAGCAGTCAAGCGGCCGTGGTAGCAGACATGCGAGAAGGTATATATATATATATATATATGTGGGTATATATATATTCAGCTCTCTTGCCCTATGCGGCTTTTACGTTCTACATTCTACCTTCCACGTTTCAGGTCCTATCTAACCTCTCGCGAATACCGACACAGTCTGCAGTGTAGCTGAACGGTGTGAGAGTCTCACTCTCAGGGGGTGTGGGCCGCACCAAGGGGATGAATTCTGTTTGCCAGCTAGAGAGGAAACTCGTGTGGGAAACAGGTGGCGCCGAAACCGCGTATAGCCTCCGTTAGCTGTCAAACATTGCGGCCGCTTCAAAAATCGATCGTTCTCAATTCATCCCCTTTCTGCCTTTAACCACCCCTCGTTCCACCTACCCACTGCACTGTATCGGACTTTGAGCATTGTCGAGGGTTGCACGCACGATTCCCTAAAGTCCCTTTTACACCGAGGTATATCGACGACAGTGGATGCTCATACGTGCACACATGTGATACCTAAGGGAAAGTAAATTTTGTGGGATTCGACGTTTTTTGGTTTTGTCAAGTAAGAATGGAACTTTTGTAAATTTTAGGGAAAATCATTTCCTAATGCATTCGTCAGGGTGGTCAATTTTGAAAATGCTTTTCTCAATTGTGCCTAGAGGATGATCCCTTTGCCCTTCCGTGAAAAAAATAGGGCAACCTTGAGCACTGGGTACCCTTCGGTCACTCATTAGACAATTTAAGACACGTTATATCCCAATTCACCGGTCCATTATCTAAAACTACATCGGTTCTCGGAAGAGTGCTTCACCAGGAGGCGAGGCACCGGCCTATTGAATAATATAGCGCGGCCAGCCACGGTCGGCACACCGTCGACAACGCATAATGGGCATTTGCCCAGAGGACGAGGTTTAACTTGTTTTGAGATGAGGTACGAGAAGGTATCCACTTCCACAGCATCCTCCCGTCATCCTCCCTGTCTCCTTATTGTGTCTAATCATTATCATCAATTCATCCCAAGAAGCCAGGCTACCCGGAATTGCCCTAGTGAAAACGTTTACCCAGATTCGGCAGCGTCCCTTCATTTTATTCCCTTTTACAGGTTTGCGGAAAAATTCCGCGTCTTTCGTCAATGAAAAAAAGAAAGATAAATACATCCATCTAATCAAGAATCTTCACGGTTCATCTATACACCGCTGATTAGAGCTCACTGAGAGACACTGGTACCTCAATTCAGGGCCCTACGGGCCAACGGGACCCACTGTTACCTCCAGGCGATGAAGGAGGTAGGTTCAGAAGGTTCAGAAGGTTCAGTGGGTTCAGAGGAGGTTGAGAGGAGGTTGAGAGAAGGCCGTGCTCTTTGCCGAGCGCCAGACACGTAATAATACGTTACCCGGCTGCTAGAGGGCCCACGGGTAAGACGTGCCGCAAGAGAAAAAGTCTAAAACTAAACAGCCCACATATGTACCTATATGCAGGTATATTAGGTATACTTGTACATACGTATATATTAGGTACTGTACTATACATAAACAGTCGGGAGATACCTGGTACACAACCGAGAGACACCGACACCTAATAACCCTTAATCATTTTGGGTCCTATAACAGGGCCTAACTAAATGCCATTTTACTCTGATTCAAGGGAACCCACCGATTTTTCTCATTTCCTCACGTTTTTAACTCGGCACTGGATAGACACTCATTACGTAGGTTATATTTAATGACTCCTCTTGGGATACACAGTGAGAAGTCAATGACGCATGATCTCTCTGATTACTATATCCTCCGGGCAGGTCGCGGCTACTTTTCGAAAATGATACCTTTTTACGCGGCCTTAAGGCCCCAGCGTCACGGCGCGACCACAGGAACGCCCGGCATCCGATGATTATACTCAGGAGACGGCTGGTGAGCGCGTGCTTTGCTTTCTCCGTCCATATACATTGGGACCAGTCATTGTTGGAGAAAATGTAATGACGGTTGTGCCTACTGAAAGTGATACGATACTCCTAGTGTCACGGTCATTTATACTAATAAATGTTGTTCCGTGTCAAAGAGGCGGAAAAGAATAAATGACTGGACAGACTTAATGCTGCGTGACCAATAACAATGTCAGTGCAGTATTTTTATTTGTTTTTCTTTTAGTGATAAATCAATTAGGAATTAATGGGAGAGAATTTAATTTTTATGGTAATTGTGAGATTTCTTTTCGTACGGATGCTGGGTTTTATTAGGGAAATTGCATATGGTATCTTGTATGTACGGGGTGCAGGCAGGGAGCAGAAAACTTATCTGGGACAAGGGTTGACTTTTTATTTGTTCTTTACGAGTGAAACGACGCACTATACAGTGAAAAAAAGGGGTTTATCGAGGACGCGTGTGAGATGGCTCGAGATAAAAGGCGCTGATAACGCAAGCAAGTGGGACGGGAAAACCTGATAAAATGTGTGACACTCGATGTTATGCGAGAACACGCGTGCTTAACTAAGGATTCCGTAAATGTGCGTGCAGAATAAAAATGAGTGTTGTAAGATTATCCATAAAATGGAGAAATTTCTTCCACTGTACATAAAATAATTCGCCATCGTTTTTACAAAGCCCAAGTCCAATTTTGAATGGTTATTAGAGAAAAAAACAGACGAATTAGATCGTTATAATTTTCTACTCATGCATGTTACACGTGTTTTAGCACGAGCTGGTAAAAAAAAAGTATGGCGTCACTTAAAGAACGAATCATGCAGAAAAACCTTAAGGCGTCTTCTCTCTCACGGCGACAGTCGATCGCGTGCTGACGCAAATAGAACCCTCCTACCAAGCGAGACAGCCTTCAAAAATTCTCAAATTCTTCTAATTTTTTAATATAGCATCCACGCGCCAGAGGGATAACCCTCGCGGTCGATGTTGTATCAGTTTTTTTTCAAAATCCCTAGGCTGACCACCCTAGAAATTTGAGAATATAGATTCGACGCTCCTGGTAATATCAAGGGTACCCTTTGTCGTCGTGGTAGAAACTAGATCGCGAATAGATCCCAGGTAAATTAAGGGGTTCTGTTATTTTTTCCTTTATTTATTTTTTTTCCTTGTATTATTTCCAACGCAGCGACGGGTCTCTCTAACTACGTACACGATTCTCTCTTGGGTATTTTCTTGGTTCCACCCAGTCTCTCGATCTCTCTCTTAATTCCCTTATTTGGCGGAAGCTCCACGCGGTGTTTCATTTTGCATATTTTGTCAATTTTTGTCGACGACCGGGGAATATAGCGTCGCGACGGTTTTCACGTGACGACGCCTTCCGCGCATCGCAAACTTTGAATGACGCCTCGTTAGTCCTCTCACTCTTTCGACGAAAATCTGCGTTTACATCAATGTGACATTTTTGAGAATTTTTTTCTTAGCGTGGCGACGACTGGCCCAACACATTACCACGCATAGAAACTCGCCTACGGTCTTTAAAACTGGGTCGAAGTTCGATCAAGGAATATTAAAATACCTTTGGTGAAATAAGGGTTGATATCAAAACGACCTATATTATATAATATTGAGTAAAATGGTTGGGCCTGTCACGTAGACAGTTACCCCTGTGAGTTCACCAGGGGTAAAGTTAAAGTCGTTTGTTCATGACGTCCGGAAGTGAAATTTATCGTGGTTGGCTATCGCGTTAGGGGATGAATTTTCAGGGAGAGAATAGTAGAAAAATATATGTATACATATATACATGTATATGAGAGAAAGAGAAAGAGTGAGAAACAGACAAGATGAAAGAAAATGGGACTCAGGACGGATTTCTAAATAATGCAAAAGTTCAAGGGGGTTGACAATTTTTCGACGTTTATCCAGCGCTTTGTAATATGCGACGATGGTTTCAGGGATGGTTGGGTATATATATGGGGGATGAAGAGAAGACAAGAAGGAAAATAAGGCCCCTGTCGGATAAAAGAGCTGAAGTATGAGAGTCGAGTGATAAAACTATGCAAAATGAATATAGATAAAAATACAATGGAGAGAACCGCACGCGATATTACATATTACACGGTAAAATCTTATTTATGGAGGTGAGTGCGCGGGTTGAAGCCTAGGGTTTGATAGGGGATGGGCAGCACCCCAATATGAGACTAACTCTAATATTTTACCTCATCGACAAAATAAGAATTCATATAGGTACACTTCTCCATTGTGTTTGAATTCTGAATGTTGGTGCAAACACAAATTCCACTGTTATCTATACATTGTCATTATCACGATCCGCCATTTGATTTTGACGCAAAAAATTATATGCAAATAAAAAAAGACCTTCTTTCTCAATATCCCTTGTTTTGTCCGTTTAAGACAAATTTTTGAAATTCCACAAAAATTTCACAGTTTCTCATGGACTTCCGTTTCGGCCGCCATTTAAAAGATTTTCAGTCGTTAACTAGTGCGACAGGGTGTCAAGTAAACGAGTAAAATGGAACGTGAAGTGAGGAGAGTCTAAAGCTAACAAAAGCCAGGGTATCCAGCGGGGCCCACCCATAAGGCCCCAGAAGTCATCCCAACGACGAAAACCGTAGGATCCTAAGCAGCGTAACGCATTGTGCGACCACGTAGAGGCAATCATTATTATTTATTACAGATTTCAAAAATGGCGTCTCTCTCTCCCGCATTGGCCAACTGTTCTTACGCTCTTCGGAAAAGTCACAGATGCCAACCGACAAATCCGGGTAAATCGGTCGCGCGTAAAACGATCGTGTCACCAGGTCTTTACTAGGTAAGTATATAGTAACATATATAAAAATGGGCCTTATATGTATATACATATATACCAAAATATGCTGTATGATGAAATCAAATGTGTTATATCGACTCTTTTTATCGATTTTTTTTACTGTTATCTCCCATACCTTTCCACGATCTTTCATTTCTTGTAAACTTCCTAGTTTTTCTTTTTTTTTTCTTTCTTTATCCAATATCGCAAAACATACGCGGGGAGTCTTCAGTAGGTCGCGCCTGTCGTGTAGAGTCGCAGGTGGCCGACCGTTTAGGAATCTCGGGGTCAACGATTGGCCAATCCTAACTTTTTCATCGAAGTTGGTATTTTACGAATAGATATGGCGACCGGTTGGCCAGAGGTCCTTCTACGAAATCGAACCTGTCTCATCATAGCGAAAAGATCGTTATCGATAATTCGCCATAAAATTGCGGATTCTGATATATGCATATATATATACTATATATACGGTTTCCAAAAAAATCATCATTCGATTTACATAGGTCTGTACGTTATCTTGGAATTTTTGGACACCTCTTTTTCTTTCTCTTTTTTTACTTGGGTGCGGATCGGTATCGTTATAAGGTGAAAAAAAACGGATAGCTTTGTACAAAATAAATAACATCGGAAATACTAACCCCTGTAACCCATAACCTGTACAGTCAGACGACCCTGAACTCCCACACGCTTAAATACTCGTTCGCACGACGACTCGACTTATCCTCTGTTCTTTCTTTTATTTTTATTTTTTCTCTTTCTTTTTTCGCAACCGTCGCTTCCGTCATCGGGGTCAATCGGCAGGAAATCGCCACCCGAATGTTCCCACTAATTGTCCTTATGCTAATAAGACAATTATAATGCGCGTAGATGTCGTTACGTACGTGGAATTTTTGCAGGGAAGAAAATGTCTGTTTTTTTATTTCATAGACAAAAAACTTATTGCTCATACAGTAATTAGTAAATATATATATTTTTCAATTAGCGCAACTCACATAGAAATAATTTTAGATTAAAGCCTCATATATCGATATCAATAAAAGTTCGGACAGGATTCTTCTTCTTGCGATTATTTCCGGTTTCCTTCCACTTTTCCTTTTATTTTTCTTCATCACCCCCCTAATCCCACCCCCACTACTTAGAGACTCCCTTTTCTCTCACAGTGGTTTAATAAAGCCAGCGACTTTGCTCCACGCTGCATTAACCCAGGACGTGACCGTCAGATCGTTTGTCTCTGCGTTTTGTCTGGCATCGCGATTCTCTTTGACAATGGTACCCACGAATTTCCAGAACCGCTGAAAAGTCCGTCCTGAAAAAAAAATGGCGGTCGAAAAATTATTATCGGTTCAAAAGTAATCAGAAGTAATCAGAAGCACTGTTCTATCCCTAGTGCACCTAATCTACTGATTCCAGGACAACATCTACACTTAATATAGGTGTAGGTAAGCGTTGTTAAGTCGCTGAAAGAATTAGGCAGTCGGTATCGTCCGCAACCCTTGCAACACTTGTTAAGAGAGACTAGCTAGCTAGCTAGGGGGTGTACAACCCCTGCAACGGCCGTTTAGCGCGCGAGCTGGGCGAGCACGATCGAGACCGTAAAGCTTAAGGGCTTAATTGCCAGGGAAGAAAGTGACCTCGTTAACAAAACAACTTCCGCGAGGTACCACCGACGTTACCAACTGTATATATTGTAAGAAGGGGTGTGAAACGGCCATGGGAAACATAGCCGCGATTCGCAACCCCCTTAGACGAGTCCAGAAAAGGGGTGGCTACGCTTCTTGGACGCCTGGAGCTATGGGGATTCTGTGGATACGCCTTGTTAATCCCGACCTGTATCTCGCCGAGTGTGAATATCATAATTATTACCTGGACTTCATAAAACCTATCCCTTTCGTATTGGGGGTGAGTCACCCCTGAAAATTGCTGTGGATAAAAAAAACTGATACGTCCCACTGTGATAATTCTGATTTGATAATATTTTCCTTATTGGAAAGGGTTAAATATAATGCTGAAATTATACTGTATTTTATTAGGGGCGACAACCCTTAACCAAAGAAAATAAATATACAGAAAAGTTAATGACGTAATAATGATTTTTATAAACTGGGTATTTTGTTTGTCCTTGTAACGAAAATGGCGTATTGTCTTGTATCCGGACAGCCATTTTCTTCAAGCAGTTGGTACCAACATCTACAACGTAAATTTTGACAATTTACAATAGACCCGGCTGTGCGGTATAGAAAAAGCAAAGAAAGGAATAAAGGATGGAAGGAAGGAAGTGTGTGCAGAAGAGAAGACGAGAGAGTATTGATCCCACCCTCCCGAGCAGCAACCCCTAGCTAGCCTAACCTCCCTCTGGTACCCTCCTGCCGGTTGTTGTGTGCTGCATACCAATTTGCTTGATTTTTTCCCTCCTTGCTCTGCCCGGCTGGTTTCCCGCCTACCCTCCCTCCAGCCACCCCTTACTCACCCTCTCTCTCTCTTTCTTTCTTTCTCTCTTTACACCCTCGGACTTCCTGCCTATCCTTATATACCTATCTACCTACATGGAACCTCAAGTCCTCTCACTAGAAGACTGTGAGTAAAGAGAGGCCTTCGAGTTGGCCATAAAACCTGAGAAACCTGATATCTCGTTTGAAAAAGCTGCGTGAACGTAGCTGTCGTTACGTTCATCTTTTTTTTCAAGTTTGCCATAAAAGCAAAATTGCAAAGTACCAGATAGCGGTAGATTCATATTTTCATACTGAAATCGAGGATCGATAACGCCAGGAAAGATAAGTGAAACGGTCTTTGATGTTAATTGCGTAATACTTTTTAGGGTCAAAAGTTCAGGGGTCCTGGGAAAGACAAGAGCACTACTAATGGGGCACCGTTGAAAATCCCATTGGGAAGTTGGGGATACTGGAGAAAAAAATATCGTGAACAAAGACAGTAAAAATCGGGAAGAACAGTGTCAAGAAAATATACAGATCTTATCACGTTGTCCAACTAACACGTTTTCTAATTAGCAATTAACAATTAACAATTAGAATGGCGATTTTCTTTCTCCCTTTTTAGTATCTAGAAAAAAAACTCCCTGTCTTCTCTATCTGTACATCACTCTATATATATATATACTTTAGTCCCTTTTTTCAACCCCCTACTGTCTCCCTATAATTACCGTGCAATTCCAGGACTTGCAACTCCCACTGGAAATTCAGAGAGTTACCAGGTAGTACTATATATATATGCATACACTTACACATCCCTAACACTCACCAGCCCTCTGCTATTTATTCTATGTAAGGGTTGCAGTAGCAACATCACTATATAGATTGGTCGGACGTGTAAGAAAGCGAAAGAACACAAAAGCAAAAAAGTCAAAATTGACATATATATATATATATGTGTATATAGTACAGCGACTGTCAGTGTCAGCAGAGTATAGAATGTTAAAAGATCGTCAAAGACGCGAGGGGTTTTCAACCCCGAGATAAACCTGGCCTCGCCTGGAATCTTCTATTAGCAATTACAGTTGTAATTGTTTCCTGCAATATGCATGGAAATAGTGGAATTATTTAAAAACCACCCAGACTAACCCCTCACTCTTCCTCGACCTCTTCCACGGCCACCCTATCCTCATACCCATAGTGAGTAAGATCCTTAAAGGGCGGTAGATAGGGAGTGGGACGAGGAGGGGGTGGTTGGTCCTAGAAGCACCCAGTACTCGGTCGTCTTACCTATATCTCTTGTAAGAGTCCAAGATGGCGGTAAAACTCATGGAGAAGAAGAGGAAGAAGAGAAAAAGAGAATTCCTTCGATTCGTTTCTTCAACGTGAAATCTGCGACTGCTACCAACCTACCGGAAAGAAAACCTCCATGCCAAATCCCCAAGTCGGTTAATGGTTAATGGACTGGAAACAATTTATCCGCTAGGTCGCAGCAGACTTAGCCATCGACTATAGTTAAGGTACACTGCTATGTAGGTATATGTCAGATTCGATTCACCCTTCGACACCCCCTAGAATTCTTACACCCTCCCACTCCCTCCCTACAGTGGCCAGGAACTACCCTCGAATAATAACATCATCCACAGTAAATTTTGCTCAAACAGATTCTATCTAGTTTGAGAAATTAATATTTTTTTTTATTATAGAGTTAATCACCCCTGAGAATCTACTTTTTTATTCTATATCTACGAGGTATATAGGATTTTTATTTTTGTTCCCTCTAACGTTCTCAGCGTGACACGATGGCCAATAGTACATTATCATAACTGCATTCTATGTACAGTAAGTGAACTCGCGACTTACCAACCCCTACGTATATGTATACATATATAGTAAGATGGTAGCCTGTGGTTATAGCTACTTCAATACGTTTTATGTCTATATGTATGAATAGTTATAGTTTCATACGAGAATTTGAATGTAACTATGAGTTTACCCCTTTGAAAAAATATCCAAACGGAAATATATTCTTACTCGTGCATCAGAGTGCAGCTGAGATCGAGTGCAATTCCTGCATTGCATAATCGACCTAGAGAAGGAGGAAATGAGGGAGGAGGAGTTTAAGAAGAAGAAGAAAAAAGAACCCGAAAAGAAGACCCTACCCGAAAAACCTGAGACCAGGTTCCCCACGCGTCTGATTATTCATATATGCAGAATTTCAGGAAGCGTTTGAATATAACGCAGGATTGAATTGACGCACTTAACCACGACTGACGACGCCCCCAGGGTAGACGGAGAGAGGGAACGTCGTCGCGACGTCCACGTCCCTACTTAAGCATCCAGAAACCGGATAGAAATCGTGGGCGTTAAATTCATACAGTTTACACCATTCAATTCTGACATAATCATCCAGGCTGTACTGAAAGCAGAAATGAAATCTTCCACCGTAAAAATTACACGTGTTAAATATATCTCATAATTAATGCGGGTTATTAATTAATCGATTCTTAATCATCATTCGATATATTATTATCATTATTTTTGTTCGTTAAATCAAGGGTGCAAGTCATGATAAAATTGTCATACCGATCGCTTTGAAGAATCGTTCGTAACTGGGCTACAATGCGTATATACCGTCCGAACGACTAAAGGCGGGTTCATACGTACGGCAGCTACACCATATACCATGTCACCATTCCGCGGAGTGAAATCACCGTTTTTCTAAGCAGCCAGGCGAAAGAAACCCGCAGCACCGGGAGTCTCGAGTCTCCGACGACCTGGGCCGCTCGAAGCTGCCCGACGGGAGGAGAATCGAACGGCGTGCACACGGTTTTAGGTCAGATCGTGCCGCGAAAGCCAATCGCTACTCATCGACATCGGCAACCATCGTCGAGCCTTCAAGTCCGAGGGATACCGATTAAAGTCGATCGGGTCGCCGCGATTCTCAATGGGATTGAAAGAACGACCGAAAGAGATCATTGCGAATCGATAATACAACCGAACAGATCCAGAAGATCTGTGAAGAGATCAATGAGACCTCTGTTTTACGATCAGACATTTCATCGAGGTCAAATATTTTTTTTATTAATTCGAATTCACTTGTTACCGGGTGTCGTATTTATTTGAGTATCAGGACTGCGCTGTATTGTGGGCAATAGGTTTCTGTTACGCAAGCAAAGCCACTGGTGATACTGGAAGTATCGTAAAGAGGGATGGACACGAGTTACGTCAAAAATGATCAATTATAATTAGCGTATGAAAATATCGAAAAATTTTCATTTTATTGTTTTATTAGATATTTTTTTGAAAAAAATTTTTACATATATAATCGTTACAGAACCAACAGAAGATTAAATGCGATTGATCTATTTTTTTTTTAATTGAACTTATGCCAAATGTCCTCTTATTGCATTGTTATTGTAGGATTGATCAATCCGCAAGTTAATGAAGGATCCTGGATCAAATGATTACGTAAATCTCGAATATCAACATAGTTGTACTTTACCAAGAGATCGTTCGTATCTCTCGCTGAACGCAACGGATACCGGTTCTCTAACAACATCTAACGACAATCACATCAATCAAGGGACATCGCGATAATTCCACCTTGTGGAGCTCAGCGGTTGTAGATCGGGCAGCGCAGATCGATAGATCACCCCGCAGGCATTTTATTATTGCGGACACACGCAGTGTGAGAAAAATCCATTATATCTATAGCGATTTCTAGTTTTCTTTCCTAGTCACTCATAGGAGAGCCGTTTTCTGTGCTATATAGGTATATACGAGAGATCTCTAGTCTTCCAATACCGATAGATGCCAATACTACCGGATGATTGGACGATCCACAGCACCGTTCCAATCCGCTCGTCAGTCCTCGGATCGGCCTGGAAAATTCCCAGGCGTCCTTCGTTACCAGACCGATCCGTTATGCTAGCGATCCTTGTTAAAAATCCTTACGCAATTGCGTGATGAGACTGCGCGATTGATCCCTGTGGAATCTGGAAAACTCTGGCGTCTACCTTCTAATGCGTTCTAATGCCTTCCAGGCCGATAGAAATAATGGCGCAGTACTAGTACCGTGTTAATTGGAAGAACTGAAGGATTGATGAAAAAAAAAAATCATAATTGTATTATAAGATCGGCGTAGGGATGCTGCGACTAAAAATATTATAGGAATTACCAGTAACATTTTTGACTACCGAAAGTGGAATTTCTCGTACGAAAATCAATTCCGTCGCTGATACGAACGAGCGATAAATTGTGAAAACGGCCTTAAAGCGCCACCGATTCTCTACGTCTTCTCTAAAGGTCGTGAGGAACGCGTTCGCGTGATTAACGGTGCGTTATGAAAGGAGCAATTACGTCAGGACTCTGCCTTTTCCCGTTTCTCAACACGGGGGCCCATTTTCATTGCCATTGATAACGATCTCCTTGATGGTTTCCACATACCGACATAGTTTATAATACATATTAAACACATTCCCACCAAATAAAGATCCTGTTAAAACATATGTATGTCGGAAATACGTCCTGAATAAGTCATTTTCAAGACTTGAGAATTGTGGAAAAAAATGTTATCCAATATCCATTAGCACATTGCCAATTGGATCCAGCGATGAGAGTAGTGCCGAATCTTAGATTTCTGAAGGTTCCTATACCTGCCGTGAGTGCGAGAGAGACAGATTTATAGAAAATCACGCAAGTACAAGAGGACAGTCATACTGATCGCTCAAAATCCCAAGAATCATTTGAATAGTTATGAATATACAAATCTGTGTTTATGACGTAACCAATTGAACAATTAATCGCAAGAATACAATTTTTCTACAGCAACTGTCAGTTCACTATTCTGATTACTTGGCTATCGCCAATTAAAACTCGTTGCGCAAGCAGAGCGTATATACATACGCTGAAAACGCATAAATCCAGGTGCGCAAAGTAGTCGAGGCACCACCCGCTGCGGCAGACGTTCACGCGAACCCAAGGAAGAAATCCAACGGGGCCTTAAGGCCCCGTACACGAGGCTTAACAATGCCGAAAACCAGAGGCCGTCCGTCATGCCATCGACTGGCTGCAGGCCTGTACACTCGTCCTGTCTGAAAGTCGTCCTCATTGAAGAGTAGAGCCGTTGCCTGATGAAGGGATGTTGATCATGGATGATCACCAGCTACCCCTGGATCGTATAATTTTTTTTACAATACTTACGATCTATATCAAAACAATACAATGCCTTACCATACAGAAATGATAGCCTGTGTAAGTCTTGATCAGAATGAAAGCATCTTCCTGCAGTAGGGACTGTACCAGGATGGATTCAAATCCCAAGACTTGCTTGCTTCTCATAACTCCGCAAGGAACACGTTACTTACATAGGTATATATATACTGGATATACTCCCTATATGATCACACATCACATATGATTACGTATTTCGCTGTCTTTTCGCCGTTTCCTTGCAGCCTTTCTGTCTTCGTACCTGATCGACGTATCATGAACCAGAACTGGTGAACACGGTTAGGCCCAAGTAAGGGGTATAAAAGTTACGTGTGGATGGGAGCCTAAAGTTATATGGATATATAATGGCAGCCGTATGAGAAAACGTCATAAAGTCTCATTCATACCGATAAAAGGAAGCAAAACAGGATATCGCAAAACATAGCTCCACATACGTATGCAGAGATCACTACTAAACCGGAAACTGTAGTGCCTATACGGGAGGGTAAACTGATCATTTCGACGCCACGAGTTTCCTACTAAATTTGCGATACGACACTCGTAAAGCGTCCCCGGGTCGCAACCCCTGCGTGCGTACGTGTGTACATCTGCTATGATCGAACGGTAAAATTGTGAGATATCAGAGCGTTGGGACGTTGGGCGTCTATATAAGTGCTACAAGAAAAAAAGAAATATAAAAAATGCAAATTTTAAAAGTCCCTCTTATACGAGCTGACCATTGACCATTGAGTATCACACTTTTTGGGAATTCCACCTAACGGAATATTATATACTGGTTATGCTCGTACCATGCGCTCTTCACTCGACCTCTTCGTCGGGCTCTTCTTGACCAGTGTGAAGACTCTCACGCTGAAACGGTAAAAGGCTATTCGACGTCCGTCCACCACCTACGAGATACGCCGCGACACTTCACGAGACCAATAACCGATAGGAACGGTTTCCATATAAATAAAAAATCACATATCGTTAATAATAATAATTATTATTATCAAAACAGCACAAATAAAAATTGAATTAATTTATGTATAATTAAATATTTCTAAATCAACGAATCCTAATTCACAAAAAAAATGTCCCAAGTCATTTTTTTAGTTAAAGAAACTTGCATTTGGGAAAGACAAAAAATATAGTCCGTAAAAATACGTGTGTGGCGTCTTGGCCTAACAAGGGTTAAAAGCATTGGAGTTAGCAGTTAACCAGAAAAAAGTATGGTTGTCAGTCCAAATGGTGAACGAGAACCAAAAGGTAACAGACACGAACCAGAATGGTATAAAGGGGAAGGTATATGGTTCGTGTATATAGAAGGTATAGGGTTGAACATCCAATCCACGATTTCCGGTTTTAACCATCGACACATAAATTCCCAAGTGAATGGGAATCGGTACAGATGCCATGGCTGGCCTTACACGTTGCCTAAAGAGATCGAGACAACCTGACAAGCGAAAGGTGTATACGTCGAATAATATACTGGCAGTGATGTGGTATGGTGCCAATGGCCTTAGCGAGATTATACCAACATAAAACCCATAAAAAAAGTCATACTCAAACTCCATACAAAACTATTGATTTTTCGCCGTCGAAAACCTAAAGGCCGTTTCAGCTGCAGATACCGAAGTAAGTTTGCAGAATGGGAACGAGTAATTGTAGAATCTACGGCAAGATGCAACTTGTCCAGTGAACGTGACGTGTTTGGTCCAGAGTCTCTTTTTATCGGAGTCCACCACTGCTTGGTTCTCAGTGAAGTAAGAAGAAGAAGAAGAATAAGAAGAGGAGTCTTGATCTTACGACGCCAAGGGGCGACGGCGTCGTCCGGCGTTGGTTACGGCGTCGCATCTTTGGATCTGTTGGATATCTCCCAGTGTCCAACGTTGGGCCAAGAAGTTTGCTTGGTAGTCAACTTACTGTTCCCTGAGGTTGATGGTACTGAATGGTTCTTTCCGTCGTTTGCTTGGTAGCACTGATCCTCTCTTGGCTACCCTGGACTGTTACTCGATGGCGGCGGTTCTTCTCGGTTCTCTCCTTCCTCTGGTAGCCCGACTGTCAGCCGGCGCGAGCGACAATGCCAGATGCAAGATAAGGCCCAACCTAAGGGACGTAGGCAGGGACCTTCTTCGTATCGCAGTCTCGCTTCGAGCGCAGGCCTGCCAACCTTAACCACCACCGACTCGCCTCCTGGTAAAACTTTTGCGAAGAGATCGAAGATCTTGTAGGCTTCTTTCTCGGCTACTACGTTGGTACTACTGCTATAGTATTTGACTGTGTATATATATATATATATATATATATATATATATATATATACGTACTTGTATAGTTTTGTTAAAGACACGCAGATAGCTATTTCAGGGTATTCGCTACTAGTCTCTAGGGAAAGTTGTATACTTGCAATTTCTGATCTTTGTGGATATTAAGATGATTGAAAAAAAAGTGCTAAGTGCTGAGAGATAGATATAGTATACTCGGTATAAGTTTACCTAGGGAGATACGGCAGGGATAAGATTTATTTTATAGGTAGCCCGAGCCACCTGTACCGGCTACCGCTGATATAGGTGAAGAGTATGTATTCTATTAAAATGAAAAAAAAGGAAAAATAATTGAACGTGGATGGATGAGGTTGAAGAGTGAAGAGTTTTGGATGAAAGAAGCGACTGGCCCGATGAAAAAAGTTTGTGAAGAGACGATGGCGCTCGGGTGAAGTAGGTGCGTAGGTTCACGCGTGCACGCACTTTCTCTAGGCCTCGAGAGCCGATACGACGTCCGAAAGCCGAAAGGGGCCCGAAGGCCCAATGTGTCACCAAACTTGTTCTGCGTCCGGAGCCAGGGCCCTGGGGCCAGCCCACTTCACGATTTATCTCGCTACTCCCTTATCCAGATACGTGGCAACGGCTCTCCAGTGTAGAACACGCGTATTGATCTTAATGCGTACAACCTGGCACCTTTTGAATTTTTAATACTCGCTGGATATTTGTAAATTCAAAATATAATACCAATCCACGAAAGATACAAGAATTTACAAAAAAAGTCTTGAAGTACTTGTTAGACAAGAAATTTCAAAATTCTAATAAAATCTCATACCCAATGGTACTATACACCGTCCAAGAGAGATTTAATCAAGCGACTGACATATGTGATTAAGTAATTGCACTTTGATCACACTGCACCTATACCTATACAGATACCAAAGGCTAAATAAATTATCAAGTACGATAAGAATCGGCGAGCCCGACCAGAGAATTTTCGACGACACCCAACTTTCTAGGACTTTCGATTGGGCTGGAATCTTTTTTTTTTAATAGCGAACTCGACTCTACCGGAATTATCTAATTTCGTATATTGCATTGCTTTCTTTATGTTGATGAGCATATATCCCAAATGCATCATTAGTTCGTTAAGGTGTCTATCGTAACGTAGACAGACGATGACATAAATATGCATAAGTTTTATAGTATCCAGTATGTGACTGGCTGAGCGTGGGCAATTTTCCCCCACACTCTAAACGCTCTTGCAATTATTTATTCGCGTATACATAATTAACAAACCACAAACACGCCAGTAACGCACGCGTATGCATACGTACAGCACGAGTGATGCGTGTAACATGCGTGCTTTGTGCTCTGTTCGCAGTAACTAGTTATTGCTGCGCCTAAATAGATACGTACCTGGTTTATTACCTTGTCTCCTACGTATCGATAGTACTGAAATTTTTTCCAAATTTTTGTAATTTTTTTTAGCTTTTCATTCATCACACCAGTTGATACTCGTATACATATTCACAGGATATTCTGTGAACTTTCATTAGCATTTTCTGACCTGGGTCAACGGTCACGGGCCATGCATATTCAATTGTCGAATTCCAATGTGAATTATTCTCAGTGCTTTCGCGACACGCAAAATGGAATGGGAATCAAGAGAATTTATTAGCGATGCGATATATACGAGTGACGTGTAGAAATGTTTTAGAAGACACGCCTACTATATTTATACATATTCTATCATTAAAGGAGGATATCAATGAAGCGGCGTACCGAGACTGTCGGCTGATTAATGATACTGTCAATTAATTTGTAATTATTATTTTGATAATTAACGAACATACAGGGAATAGAAGTTAGGTAATGAGGTGACGTGCCAGGTGCGTAGACCGTTGTACACTGAATAAACAGCTTGCTGCCTATGGTAAGGGGCCATTGTACGCGTTATTATATTTTCGATGACCTTTCAGTTTTACCTCAATTAATTACTGTCTAATTACTGGCGCCCGGATGAACGCCGCCATCTCTTAGAAGGATAGGAAGAAGTGTGTTTGAGTACACTATAGTAGATATATGTATACATATACCTATAGCGTTTAATGGCTATTAAAAATAATCTTGTCTAAGCTTATCAGTCGATCAGCTAAACACGCTTGATTTCGTTAATGAAAATTGCTTTAAATTACATTAAATCTTCGTAACACCATACATGGAAATGTCACGAAATGAAATTCGTACAAACAAGATTTAATTGGTATTAAAAAAAAAAGGAAAACATTGAAATTTATTCTTCTCGGGAGCTTAATGAGTCGCGTCGGGGATTTGTAAATACAAGGGAGATATCTTATCAAACCGCAAGTACTTATATCCTGTAAGCAAGGAAGAACCTATCAGAGAAGACCCGGCTACGGCGAGATTTTAATGTCTCCCCTTTTACGAGCCTTTAAAATGCCGTAGTCGGTCGCTGAGTCTCGCAAGGACTTCCCCCGCCCCCTTGTCACTCTTAATTATTTTACGAGAATTCCGATGACAATTGCACGTCGACAAAAACAACCGGAAACATCGAGTCCGCCATTATGTATCCTGCCAAGTCATGTAGATTAGCTACCGACCATTTATACATTTGGCTAAATGCCGAAAATCCACAAGGTACGATCAAAATAGATGAGTATATTTAGTAACTTTTTTTTCACCTAGTAATTAATTGTCACTAGCATCAATCCCGAAATTCTGGACTCTTATAAATTTCTAGGGATTTGCCAGGATATCAAAGAGGCGATTCGTCTTATTTTCACCTGGTATAGTTGGAGAGTCTTGCGTTTCAGTTGAATATACCTACGCTTTCGTGTCAAGCATTAATATTAAAATACTTGATAGATTTACAAAAAAATCCATATGGATACGCGCGAGCCGTAGCGACAAGCGAATTACGTATGAATTATACATTGGCCCGAGGGATAGAGTACCTAAGTAATAGTACCCAGGAGAACGCTCACGGTCGCAAGGTCGTAACGCTATTAGTAATGTTTCGATTTTTTTTCAATATCCTCTGTCGCCTCCCTGACTTCTGAGCGTCGAGTAAATTTTGAAAATATTGCTTACAGTGATTTATCTCGAGAAATCATTGGTCAGCTTGATAAACCTGACTTTTTCGAAATTTTGGTTGGCGAAGAAAAATTGCATCTTGACCAAGACACGCGCTTCTCTACTTCGTGAGGATCGGCGGGATATGTAGATTTTTTTTAAGAAAAAAAAACGGCTAATAAAAAATTTTACCGTTCTCCCAAAGTAGCCAGAGTCATCATTAACCAGAAGAGACCTGATCAAAAATACCTTTTCTCGGCTTCCTTATTTATTTCTTTCCTTTTTTGTCCTGCTTTTTCATCTTACAGATAAGGTTCACACGGTCCGTCGACGAGAGGCGTCGAACCAGCGACGCCTAGCTCTCTGCGTCTATACGACTTACGCAACGTCGTTTCCTCTGGCTAGCGTTCCTATACCGCGAGATACAAGCGTCGTACCGCGGATAAGCGAGCCACAGCCTCTGAGAAGGAACTAGTTTTACGGGTATCAAAAGTAAACGAGACGAAGAGAGAGAAAAGAGGATAGAGACGGGGAGAGAAAAAGAGAGAAAGATAATAAAATAAAAAAGAAAAAAAAAAGCAAAAGGAGCCGCCGCGGAAACGACCAGAAACAAATACGCCCAGCCCAATTAAGGTTTTATTTATGTCCAGGTTTGGGCTTATTAAACGGGGCAAAATATTAACAAAGAAAAAAGAAAGAAGCGTCTTCCCGCCCAATTTGAGACCGAAGTCGATTCTAGATAGAAAGCGTCGTGTTACGCGACGTCGGCGTCGGCTCGTTAACCAACTGTATTTCTTACACCATAAATTGCATTTTAACCCATAGACATAATCACTGTTACCACTACCATACCTACCTATCTTACCATATCTATTCCCTATACCGGAACTACTTACTGACCGTGAAAAATAGAATTTTTGAAAACTCGCCCATTTTTTGTTCTTTTAGTATACATAGATAATTTATTTCTTGATTATTTCGAACTTTTCACATTTTACGTATATTCTTCGCAGGCCAATTTGTTTCACTATTGATACCTACAGTGAAGACTATGGTCACCATAAAACGGTGGAACGAGTCGCGCGATAGACGTACGAAACGGACAAGACAATTTCGCCTCGTTTATCAGACTCGCATTGTGGGGACATCGTTGCGTCGCGACGCCCTCTTTGTTGGTAACATCCAGAGCTCCGACTACTCAATCCTTTCTTTCATTCAGTTCAGCTTCTTTTCATTTTTCTTCTACGACACACAGTGGGCCCGTGTCCTCGTTCCCGTTCCGTTCCCGTTCGCCCAGCCGCTATCTCTTTAAAAAGCAATTGTACTCGAAAAAAATGGTTGTCGCTATCTTGGAAACGGATCGCTCGGTCGGCAGGACCGAATGAAACCAACGAATAGAAGGTGCTACGTTATATGGGAAGATGTTTGGTAGCGATGAGTGAAAAAAAGAAGGGAAGTAACGTGACCCTAGCCACCGGAAGTCTCATCTCCTGTGCGACCTGAGATTTCAAGCCCACATAGTGGAATTATATATTTATTATATATATACAGGGTTGTTCAGCGCTATTGCACCAACTGAAGTTAGCCGGCTGATTTGATTTCTATGGATAGAACCGCATTCAGATGGTGCAATAACTGGAAAATATATATATATATATATATTGTACAATTCGTATTATTCATTTACTGTTTACTGTAAAGTGCTTTTTTTTAAGGTTAGCAATTATTAATATCGCAAATTGGAATTTACGCAAATATCAATATGGCCGATATACACTTGTCGCTCTTTGTGACAAGTGGTTTCACAGTGGCAATGTGAAAGCTACTAATTACTCATTTATAAGGTGTCAGGTATATATACAGCGGCTAAAGGGGAAGTCGAGTATACGGCATTCGTTCTTGAATATGTATATATATGTATATACTGTACTGTGTATAACTACAGAAATTCCAGTATATGCTCTGAGTATTTACGCACGGTGTTACATAATTTAAGCGCGCCTGTCACATTATTTAAGCCCGGTTAGGTCAGGGTGGCTATAATTTAATTGCAGGTGGTTATATCTCAGGGAGTAGCGCGATGCAAGAATGAAAGGAAAGTTAACGCGAACGCCATTCTTGGGCCCTTTGGGCCCTGCGAGTGAACCAATGTTCAAAATAGAGGAACAGGCGATTGCTTTTAAGGGAGGACATACTAACGGGCAACACCCTTTCTACTTGTCTTTTTCTTTCTCCTTGTCTTTTTCTTTCTCCTTTTCTCTCTCTCTCTCTCCCCCCCTTCCTTCCCCTCTGAAATTCTCTGAGGTTCTCTACCCATCTGCCACCATCTTCTTTCTCGTTCCCGTCCTAACTGTATCTATCTCACCGTCTCTAGGCGTCTCTGTGAAAGATAAGAGAATTCATAGATATTAGACTTTAAAAAAAATAAATGTCAGTTTTTTTAAATTTTATAAAAATCAAATTCAAAATTTCAGCTATTCATACACCAAGTCGTTCAAGCTCCACATATTCCCAGTGAGTTGATGACCTACAGACTTAGGGAATCCAACGGGACACGTTTCGGCTTCTTTCGTATATGTGGCATGACATAATCGATGGAATTAGGAAATCGTTTCGTCGACGATTAACTTAGGTACTGGACACAAAGTATCCTTAGGACAGCATTCCATATGGTATACGTGTATTAGAAGATATAAGTACCTACGTGGCATAACCAGTGGAGTATATTTTCAAGATTGAGAAACCGTGAACAATAATTTTCAAATTTCTTATCACAGAGGTATTACGTCTTTCTTTTCTTTTTTTTTCAGTCTTTTATCTCACGAGAACGTCCATCGACCCAACGAAGGGCTGACTCACCCACCCACCTCTCTTGGCTACCCAAAAAAAGATCTATCATGAAAAGGAGGTGGACGAAAAGAACGTGTACAAAATAAAAAAGAGAAACAAATGAATGCAGCTATCTTACCCGTGATGCATGGATGCACGAATGAAGACGTGCATCGTCAGGTGGACCTCTGTGAAGCTACCGCCTTCAGGAAGATCCTCTTCTTCTGTTCTATTGACCTTAGCCGACAGTAGTTATAAGGAACGTGTAGATATTAATTTCATTATTTGATACGTCGCGTCAGGGGTTCGAGTCCCGGGTACGGCAATTTTTTTTGTATCATTGAAATTGTTTGTGTCTATATAGGTAGGTGCTGACTTTCAATAAGGGTTTAGTACTTTTTTAAAATAATTTTTATTTTTCATTGTCGCACATGTGTCACGCATGAATGGTCTCGGAGGGGTTACCTGAGGATGCTATCCTAGGACTGGTAGGTTGTTACACAGTACAAGGGCGTGCTCGCTCCAGTGAGCATCCTATCTCGGGATCCTGATCTCCGCCGGTTATAACGTAATAATTTAAAGCTGTGAATACGGACGACTCATAAAGCTGTCTGTCGGGGGCGTTTAACTCGGTTTTAATGAATCCGAGGCGTGGACGCACGGAGGCCCACGATCTGATTTGAATGAAGGCGAACAAGAAAATTAGCTCTACAGGATGACCCGCGTGACTCTTTGACTTATCCTAGATTCTCCGTGTACCTCCACTAGAATCTGTGCTAATAAATATTTTTTTCACGTCAATCTTATACGTAGCTACATCATACGACGTTGATAAATTTGCAAATAGTACAAAAAAAAGTTTCAAAAATTCTTGAAATTCCAAAAGAAAACGTCCGAAGGGTCCAGTTAGGAAAAGGGTGTGGTACCTACCTGTTATTTTTACATAAAGATGCAAGTGCACCATCTGGAAAAATGCATGGAACTGCATCTGGTGAGCACGTGCTTAAAAGTTCACAGGTGTCCAGTTCGCGAATCCTTACTGGTCCTGATGCTTTCGCTTTTACTAGTTAAGTAAGATACATAGTACCTATGGGTACTAAGGTACACAAGACAGTCCTGGGGCCTTACCCTTAACTCACCCTTAAGCTAGCCTGTCCTAAAATCAGGTGTGACACTAGTCGAACATGTGTTTCGTATTAGCCACGTAGGCAGCCGTCACTCCCTCGCTACCTTCATTCATTCTCTAGGTTCGTCTAGGTGCCATTAGGTACTGTCAAGCATCGGGACGCACCCTGGGAAAACGTGGGAAAGCACGGAAAGCCAGTCGCATCTGGCTTTAATCGTTTTATTGGCATCGGCAGGTTCGCCTTTGGAAGTTGGGACTCATCCTTGTTTTCTGTGAACTCACAAGAGACACAAGTGTGCTCCACCTACGTTGTTGCGTATAAAGTTCCGTTCACAACAGTGCATCTAAATTATCTTTGTCAATACTTAAAATTTTCAATATTTCTTTTTTAATAATTAAGTTCTACCGTAATCCTATATATTTTCTTTATTGCAAATTTTTGGTAGCATTGCTAGTCTCTATGCAGGTTAAGGAATGGGTCATTCCAATAAAGTACGACCACCCGCCAGCTTTGTGAATGCAACCACCAGCCGAAACTGCAGGTCATTCTAACTGCCTGCATTCTGCCGTAGACAATGCACTCAGCGTGTACAACTTGTTTATTGCCTTGCGGAGTAAACAAGGTGATGCCGGGATCGAAAGGTGTTCATTCCTTGGAAAGGTATGTCAGGGTCCTGGTACAAGTTTCTCTATGGTGAATCCTACCTTGGATCACCTGTAGGTACATACCTACATTTTGTATACCAAGCCACGTCCTGTAGGATGAGAAGTCGAATGAACCTGTAGTTTTGTAAGTTGATATAAAATAATTATTGTTTTAAATAAAATGTCTACCTGTATTGAAAATACATTATTTTATTTCTACGATTCTTTTATTTATCGTAAATTGTGAAAAATTATTTTAGTCACCTTTGGGTTTGATGACAGGATAAATTCTTTGAATCGAAAGCGTTCGTTTGATCGACTGACATTTTCCCTTTAATTGAATACAGGGCGTGCCAAATAAGTTTACAGGCTGTTCAACAGTTCCGTGAACTTTACTAGGCAATAATATAGTAATAAGTGTTCAAGTATTATATATCTTCTACAGGCACTGCAGGCTATGAAGGTTTCAGATATACTTTATCGTGATATCAAAAATGATTAATGTATATATGTATATCTAATAAACGAAATTATATTTTATGAATAAATTTATAGGTTAGAGAATAATAATATTAGATTAGCAACCCCATAATACTAAAAAAAAAAAAACAAATTTCGACTGTACTTAAAGTAAAATAATATGGCGGAAGTCAAAAAGTAATCAGACCCTTAGTCCTTGTAAGGATGAGAGGATTTTAAAGCCGACTGGAGAGTAAGAACGAATTAAATATAAGCAAGGAAATGAGTGAGTATAAGATAGGGTAAAGTTATGTACCTACTAAGTATATACCTACCAACCCTCGAAATCATGGCTAATGCGGTTGTGCATTGCCGAGTTTCCAGCTTTGATTGCGGATTTCCGGATAAGTTTAAACTGCGTCCCTCCCACCCCAGCTGGATTTTATTAGTTTTAAACACGCGTTAAATAAAGTCAAACTAAGCCAAGCCTAAGAGGCGGGCTCGCGGTTTAAACTTTAATCGTCCCTACAGCAGACTCGATACTAACCCCTCGTTTGTCTATACTCTGTTCACGTTAACTCTTACCCCCATACACACTTCTTCTCCCAGGTCATTTTTATCTGATTGAAATTCTTATTGACATTATCAAATACGTCGATATCAAGTTAAGATCCTGTCTCTATGTAAGCGAAGAAGTTCTGAGAAGCCATTAAGAAAAGTCATACAATATTACTGAGATTTAAGGGTTGAAAAAAAAATTAATGAAAATCAAGCATAATCTCTTCTTCGTACCCTTATTGTTATTCTGAAGTAATCCCGAATTTGCCTTTTTTGAAGGGCCGTTGCTTCAGAGAAAATCGCTGTTGGTTCTTGTCGAATGAAGTTCCGTCTTTAATTAGACACTTTTTTTCTACCCCTACTTCGGTCCCCAAAGAGAGGGAGGGAATCACGAAGCGAGACCGTGACATTCTCTCACTGTTCCATTCGCCCGCGCAACCCCTCTCAATCAGCGTACGGATTACACTTTTAATTCATTTTTTTAACTAAGTCAAGCCTGCTTCCCATCCATTCGGGAACGAGGGATTCGGGAGGACAAGGCCCGACTTTCATGAAAAATTCTCCACCTCCTTTAGCCAAGTGAAATTGGCCATGGTTACAATGATCATGATCGTCATTAATTCGCAGGGTTGGAAACTATCCTGAAAAGAAAAAAAAACTTAATGAATCCGAAAGCTCAAGAGACGCGAAGTCGTTTGAAAGGCAGAAAAAAGAAAGGATAGACAAGAAAGAAAGAGGGGTTGATATATATTTCAGGTGACTGAAAATTTTATCCTATTCTTTAAGTATCTTCCAGGGATGTCCCTGCGCTCCCATCGAAGAAGGCCACCCTCCGCCACGGATATCATTAAGGGATGAAAGACTCGCAAGACTGAGCTGGTGGGAGTAGACAGAAAAAAAAGTCCCAATTGCTCGAAACGACTCGAAGCATAAGGCAGTGCCGTATCGTTATTGCTTATCACACTAGGGCCCCTCTAACGGGGGGAGGGGGGGGGGGGGCTCCCAGTCTCTTTACACCCCCATGAAATTGCCATGGCAGTGGCTCACGTCTCTTGGCGAATGAGTAGCCATAAACGTAAACCGTGTTCTTTTAAGTGGGGCGCCTTTAAAAGATCGCCCCCGCATATATGATCGTCGGAATGGGCTTTCGTGGAGCGGGGCAACCCCCCGAACACCACGTTGAATTCCTTCCCCGGCGGGGTGAAAGCGAGAGAAAGTGACTTCGAATGAGGGTGGGAGTGAGCTGGTACGTAGGAGGGTGAATCTAGTGAGGGAGGATACAGGGGTAGTAATATTCTTGAACCCCCAAGAGAAGGCTTACTGCAATAACCCCCACGGCTCAAACTCAAAACCCACCACTCACTCTATGTATCTCCCCGTTTCTATGCGTTGCTGGTAATAAATCTTTCTACCTTAAAAAAAAAAGAAAAGAAAAGCCACTTTCACCCACATACCTCATAACCCGATACGCTCTGAAAGGAGATGATTCTCTCGAATATCAAAAATGTACAACCCCCTTTGTCTTTCGTATAATTCACAGTACATTCGAGAGAGACGATAATAAATATCTTAACGATAAAATGTCACAGTACGAAGTACGATTTTTCGTGACAATCTTAAGAACATACCCTCGCGTACCGCAACAACCCCTATTGAATTTCTGTGCTATAAAAGGTACCGCTCGCGCACAGTGGCACCGTATCGGAATTAGTAGGAGCCGATCGAGGGGTAGAAAAATTGGTGGCAATAAAAATAAATTACATGCATCGTAACGCTCGGTTCTTCTCGACGCAGGAAAGACTCCATAGGCGCATTTATTACGTCTTGCATACTTTACCCTCTGATTAAAATTGGGGTGCGGCTACGAGAACCGATTTCATCCACAGTCTAGCTGCGTCTCGTCCATTATACTTTCTATACAGTGAATTCTTATCAATTATTTGAAATTTTCAAAAAAAAAATACAAACTACCCTTTATTCCTCTATTACAAATTTTTTCTCATAAAACCACCCTATAGTGCACTCTGTATATATATATATATATATATAATACTAATATCACAGGTATATACGTACATACTGATACTCGACTATTTGCATGTTCCATATATAATGTCACCTATTACCTAAGTTGTAAGGTAGATATATCTATAGTTATTCTATAGCACTTATTAAAAGCGCAAGGACATCCACTTAGGACATTATACCACTAGAATGATCGATAATCGATAAGTGATTGGTAAAGCAGATCAGAAATTCCTGTCCTCAGATCATACAGTACGTAACCGATCTTGGCATGATCGGTTACTATTAGAAGCATGATGGGATTATATATAGTATATTTATAGATAGCTATAGGACATATACTTAGCAGTGCCTATAGGTATATAATAGAATCAGAGTGTATATATATATATACTATAGAGAAAATAGGTATAGTAAGTATACGATGATGCCCTCGGCGTACTCATTACGCGTTATTAGTTGCAATAAATTCCCGTAATTGCCACGTGACCATTCACTATAATTAATGATTAAAGATCAAATGATATAATCGCGTTAATTGGTATTATTGCCAGTCTGACCACTCGAATCCACTGGCTATCCTGTTTACGCCACTGTGAGACTTTCTGATAAACTTCACGTTTATATATATATATGGTACACGTGTGCAATTATAACCACGTGCATCAATCCTCACGATCCACAACATTTTATCATTTCCATTCTCGTTCCTGTAATTTTTAAAAATATAATTCATTTTTTATAGCCCCACCATGCGAGTCTATCACGTAATAAGGCAGCCTATTAATTAATCTGATCATTAGACCGCACGACGTTTGCCCGTCGTTCATTTTAATTGCTTTGCAATACATCACCGTTAAATTTATAGAAACGATGACCTTGATTCTCGATATTCTTTTCTTTTCCCCATTCTGATTTTTACCATTACGAATACCCTGATAAACGTTACACTCGGGGCTGACACGACCCTTAGAGAATGAAAGCTCCGCTTCCTGTAATTCAAACCAGGGTGCTTTTTCGCTTAGCCTACACTTTCTACCGTCCCACCATTTTATAGTAAACCCAACCTTAACCTACTCTGCTAGAAGTTACTGAGAATAACACTACTCGTTTGCATCCGCCATTGTAATTCCCTGATCAATCCCAAAAGGGTCACTGGGGTGATATCGACACAAGGGATGCTGCACCCTCTATCCCAAGAATAAATCTTTCCACAGCAACTCAAAAAAACTTTAAAAAATACAAAAAATAATTATTTCACCATAATTGCAAATTCTTAACATGCTAGATAAGTATATGACACAGAATCCGTTATCATCCGAAGAAATACGAATTCACTGAAAAGCCATGATAAACCTTGATTAATGATAGAGTCAAGATAACATAAATAGTTTACGTAAGGCTAGATAATCGATCGATAAATCGAAACCTATAAGCATCTACATCTTTTCCCATATCATCCACGCGTTCTCGTACAAGAATAGTCTATCATATAGCCAACATAGTAGCATCTTTCACATTATATCAAACTATCTATAATATCAATTCCTCATATACACTATACCATATGCTATAGTACTACTGTAGAAGGAACCTCGAAGGTAGCACCAAGTAGTAACGCCACCTCGTCGGCCTCACTGATAATTTTATTTTTGTACCCTGCGGCCAACTGCATTCTTGCCAGAATAAATCTTCGTATCCGCGAAGACTCCTACAACGGTGTCACGCTCGTTTCTGTTTCATAATTTTTTTAAATTCATCTTTATCCGCTTATATCATAATCATTGTCATTATTATATCTCATCAGATCGAGCGGAACCAGTCGGTTACGAAACGGCCATTTTAATTAGTCAAAGCCAATAATATAATGACTGGACACGTTACAGCAACGCTTTCATTGGAATCCTATGGCATCCCATTGCCGTCATGTTTAATTGTCTTACTATTATTATTATATAAATTATATAATTAAAGGACGAATATTTATATCGATAAGATATATCATATAATATTGAATATGTGATAATGACGTGATACTAGTAATCACATGTCAAAGAGATTATATTTACATAGTTCATTGTCTATAGTTTAGTCTCATGTGGAAGAGTAATTGTGTCAGGTGATATGGGCCTTGTGATGGGCGGTCACGCCAGGGGCCTTAATGGGTTAAGGAGGATAAACCATTGGATCAGCAGTGCTGGGACATATCCTAAGCAAATGTGCGTGCCCCGGGCACATTCTCATTATAATTATATATCAGAGTAGGTAACACGATCGCTATTGCGTGACGATTGCGTGTGTTCCTTACCGGTAGCCAAGGAGTCAAAGATGGGGCCTTAATGTCATTAAGCATTCTATGCTCAGTCGGATTTAATAAAAGACAGAAAAAGTTATTGGAGTTTACACACGAGAGTATGGCAATTAATTGTTGATAATTCAGTGTGTAATTAATTGGGACTTATGAAAAAAAAGGATGGACGGTAGAGAAATAAAAATAATATATTACGTGATGAATGCTCTAGGATCTTCAGGATCCTTGTATTAGTACCAGGTGTTAACGCTAGGTAGACACTTGCCTTAGTCATACCCTAACCATAACTACGAATGGTCTAACGACTATTAGGAATTACAGTGTAAATGACGGTACTAGACCTAACGGGACTCACCTTCTGTAAGATTCTACCCCTGGAGATGACGTCCCTGGAGGAGACAAGGTTCAAGCCGCAAAATTGTCTGGTCCGTTCGGTTTAGCAAAATTGACCTAGAACAAGGAGAGATTTTAGTGAAAATAACGATAATTAATTATTTTGAAATATTTAAATGAAATTTGAGTTAAGATGCAATGGAACTTCCGGTGGGTATAAGTATTCAAGTGAAGACAACAGTGAGAAAAGGTTCCTCGTGGGGTTTGGCGCGTGCTCAGGATGTGCACCTTCACGAGTCCTGATTAGCATCGCACCCCTGTGTGTGAGCGAAGGCCAATGGCACCCTGCTTGGTCTTCAACGGGCGCATAAGGGATGGCTAGGGGTGCCGGAGGGGGTGACAGAGGGATGAAACTACGGTGGCACCAAGCTGGTGGAGGTGGTGCGCGGTGCGCGACATAAATATGTATGTATCATCCGCTTGCGACCTGCCCTACTACCCCACTGGGTCAGACTCATGCTTCATCACAATGAGCACCTTACCTCCTCGACTTCTCCTACTCTTGCTCCTACTCCTTTCACTCTCTCCACCATCTCATCCTCCTCTTCGCCATCCTTACCTTCCGCTTCTATTCAAGTGGATGGCACGGAACCTTCTTTAGACGAGATCACGATTTCAACGCTTCTACTCTTTATCTTCTTCCTCCTCTCAGCCACGCTATACTTTCTGACCATTTGATCGATGAAAGGCCCTGTACAATTGAAATAGCTGAATAGAATAGCGTCCAGGATACGTGTCCCGGAAAGTGGACCTTCCTTTCAAGGATAACACTCAAAGAAACTGGAACGAGAATGTTCTAACAGTGTCGCAGGCGTTGGATACCATCTTGATGATGAATCCAAGAACCAACTCCATCTTTGATCTAACAACTACAAAAAAACGAAAATATAAAAATTTAACTTCTGGTCGTATTTGACATTGACGAATCCCTAAAGAATGTACATTCCTAGTGATACTAAGGATAACAAACATCGCCTTGAACTAGATTCCCGGAAGCTGAGCAGATCCTCCTTCTAAAGAAATGTATAGAAGCCCCAATAAATAAATATATATTAAACAAGGAAAATATTGCTAAAAAAGATAATGAGATGTGATAAAATTAATTAATGTTTATCAATACGTATGCATGATGAATATATAATACTATGCTAAATCGTAGTTGATAGTAGGAACGTAGCTTCTCATCCAGCAGTCCGCTCAGCTGACTTCGATCAGTGACGTTGCACGCAGAGCGAGTGACGTGGAGGTCTCTGACGTCATCCACGGGGGTTGAGGAAGGTCTCGGTACCAGGGTTGGAGCTACAGAGACCAGAGGGCCCACCAGCGGAGGGGGTGGCTCTTACATATTTATGCCGCGTTCTACGCGCAACACCCATCCTCACTACGGTGGTGGCAGGCAGCCTCTGTCTGGTCTGGTAGGTATGCTGGCCTTGTGTCTGCTTTACACGGGGGTGTGATGCTAATCAGTTCGGATGATACCTATACCCACCCCCGAGACCCTAACTAGCTATCTAAATCCAGAGAACCATTCTCAACATCCCTTATTACACCATACAACAAAATCGTAAATTAAAATAGACCATTCAATGATTCCATACATTAATTCAAGAATTACACTAAATTTACCTAAATCACAAATTTTATATCGCCACCCATTACAGTCTAAATATACATTACGATTATCTAAACACCCTATTGATAATCTGTAATATCAATAACAGTATATCTCTATGGCATCCGATACCTGTTATCTATGATATATGCTACAGGTACAATATCTACAGGTACTTATCATAAAGATAATGGTACAGATGAGTCTAGTAAAAAACAATGATTCTAATTTAATGATTTCTTAGAATTAAATGGATAGGATCTAAAGCAACCGATTCATCGGATATCCACTTTTTACGCTCGTCTTATACTTTATAACGTGACAGTACAGAACAGTCGGCACAGGAAGAAGTAACCTGGTGTAATATGTCTAACTGTTTAATTCTTCAGAATTTTATCTGTTTAGAAGGAAACAGTATACAGTGCCTGTATCTAAGAAAGAAGGTGAAGGCGCACGCATGTCGTCACGATGTGTTCAGGATGCGCGTGTCTTCCCTTACGCTACTTCAGTACCTGACTGAACGTTACCAGCCAGGTACGATATACTCTAGGGAAGGAAAGAAAAAAACAAAAAATAAACAACACGTTCCCCACGTATCAACGGGAAACTTCGTCGTCGGTGAAGATGAAAGTTCCTCCTTGGCTTCTTAAGCATTTCCGTTACTGACTAAGATTTTTCTTTTCATTTCTTTACAGTCGTGGGATGCTGACGCACGTAGATATAGGTATATTGTAGGTAGGACTGTACAGAGTGAGAATGATGTAGTGGCTGTTGCTGAATAAATTAATCGACGTGTATTGAGAATTATTAAAGGGATAAGCTATGGATTTATTCAGACGTCTCTGGGTCAGCGAGTCAAGTACGCTGTTAGGTTAATTAACCATGGAGAGGGAATAGGCGGAAGATTAGCGATGCAGACTGCACTCCATTCCATCGTAATTGCATTATTGCTCTAGGTATACTTACACGGGTTATCTCATCTTCATTCATTTGCTACTTTCTCCCTCGCTCCTTCTCCCCAGTTAGATGCAATTCTGTGGAACGTTATGGCCGTTTAAAATATGAGCAGAGAATAATGATATGCCGGTTCATAATTATCTGCGATCACAACACACTTTACATAATATTATTATAAATTTTATAGAGTAAACATTAATTTTTTTTAATTAATATAAATTGATCAAGTCTAGGGGGTTGATTAAATTGAATTTCTCATAAGGAATTTTCATTTATCCTGGACCTTATACGTGACTGTCCTTGCCCTGGGGAAATAATTTTTGACTAGGTCTAGACGTTCTCCAGGGGGGTGGTTCCGTAATTTCCAAAGAAAAATCTTCACCGGCTTCCTGCAGCAATATCTGTCCGCGCGTAACCCCAGTCAAGATTATTGAATGATTTCCACCCTTATTCTCGATATCCTACCCTCTCTTCCTATTCGTATATATATGTATATAGGTGTTACCTACAGCTACCTTCAACCCTCTTGCCATTACGACGTGTGGGTCCGCACGTGATACGCGTCCCGCAGCATAGCCACCCCCGTAACCCACCCTTGAGAGCACTCGGCCTACACGGGGGTTACAAGCCCAGCGAGCACCCTGGAACTCTAGAAGCCGAGCGTGCAGAACGCGAACCGGGTAAAGCGCTCGGCTGCAATTTTTCTCGCCATATACGTGACGAGAATGGGAGATGAAAAAGCGGAATGGAAGAAGTGGCAGAGTAGAGGGAAGACAGAGAAACAAAGAAAAAAGAGAAAAGTGAAGTAAAAAAAAACAAGAAAAGGGCACACTGCGAATTTCCTTCGAGCTGGACTTAACCTGAAGATCCTCGCCAAGACGAGGACGACTCGCAAGGGAGTTTCCACCTTTTCATCCCTGCACTAGACAACCCTCCATACCATATATAGGTTTACACAGTACCACCCCCTTTTTACAAGTATTCGAACATTCTTACATAAGAAATAGTGCTATTCGCATTACGTTTGAAAAATGCTCTAATTCATTTTATTATCTTCTCCTATCCCATGCTGGACCAGTGAGATTTCATCTTAATCACATCCGTATAAAGAAGCAAGAATTTCTCGAATCCAAGTAAATAATACTCGTTGCTATGTTTTCCCATGGAAAATAATCCAATGGTATTTCCCACGAAGGAAAAGCAACGTTGTGCAATACTGCCAATACAAATGGCGGGTTACCTATATATGAGTATAGTGAACATTGTTGTATATACTGTTAACGAGAGTATTGTGTATATTATATGTGCATGTATATATATATATATATATATATATCTAGCAGCCATGAGATACTGAGAGCGTGGGAGAACGCGTTAGATATTAGTCGAGTAAATCAGACGCTATCGGAATCCGTATTAGATCACTAAGTCTGATTCGCATTGACACGAATCGTGCCTCTGGGGCAGAAAATATGATTGCTTCGGTTCTGTTGTCTAGGTGGTGGGTAACGTCGAGATGCTGAGGGTGGGATTAATGCCACCCTCGGGAATCCACGTGGCACTCTTCCACCCCTATTTCTCTTCGCCTCTCTTTTACTTATTGGCTCTTTCTCTCTTTTCTCTTCCTCTCCCTCCCTCTCTCTCTCCCTCTCTCTCTCTCTCTCTCTTTCCCTCTCTCCCTCTCCCAGGGCATAATAAAACTTGGTCTCTTTCCCTCTCTATCCCTTCCACCTTTTCCCCTTCATATTCTATCATAAAACTCCTCAGCTGAGATACTCGCCAAATTCTTTTCATTCTTTTTTGTTTTCTCTCTTTTTCTTTTTTTTTTCTATTAATATATCTACACGTGCATGTATACTATTGGTTGTATATATACATATTTTCAGTGTGGTCCAGTCTAGCTGTCCTTGACAAACAGACTTTCGTTAGCATCGCGACTTATTCCCGATCGACAGATTAATCCGTGCCGGTTTTACCAAAGCGAAATTTTTCCCCATAAAACGGAGGTCGCTCATACTATTTATAATAAAGTCTCTGTAGCTGTATAGATCGTTTAGGGATGCCCGAAACGATTGAGTGGAGTGGCCCTATGTTTTTCTTTGTTATCGCTACTCTTATCAGAAGGATCGATAAAAATACATGGCTATAATGTAGTATCCTCTACTACCATCTGACTGGATTCGGCTTTAGCTCAGATCCTTGCCGAGACGAAGGACGCGCAGTTTTATTGTGTCACGTGCAAAAGCATGGCCGACTAGGCCATATATCAGTTGCGTCAGAAGGGGAGACGTCGATATCCTCGTATCAATCATTAATAAGGCCCGAAACCCCAAATACATAACGCTAGTCCGTGTTCACCCCGTATGAGACTTGCCGATTCTGCCGGAGGGAGGAAACCGTGGAAAAAAAGTATAGATATAGATATAGATTGACCAGTAGCTATACGAATCAAATTGATGGAATTTTAGATTCTTCTTACTACGTGATTCCGAAACGTTCAGGGATGCGACAATTTTTATATATTATAGGGTGAGTATAGGGTTGGTACCACTTATGAGTACTCGACCTACGTATACCTGCTATACAAGTATATATATATATATATAAATAATATACATACTTATATAGATATATATATTCTGATATAAAGTTTAAGGGATGAATATTTAGAAAGTAGTACTGTAACAGTGCTGCCAAAAGAGAAGTAGAATTTCCAGGGTCTTTTTTTATTTCAGAACGTTACACACACGCACCACCCTTCTCGTTTTCTCGAGGTCCCCAGAGTCGGTATACGACTGCCAAGGGGTGGATTTTCCAACCAACCGGATGGCTGACTGTGTAGGTACGAGCAGAGATATCGTTGCGGTTTAAAACGTTGCCAGCCTGAGCTAGCAGAAGAGGGAGCCGATTGCCAACCCCTCCCCCCACCCAGCAACCCTTGCGTCCTCCAGGAGTAGCTACACACGAAGTCGCTTTCGCAGAGATCAGCAGAAAGCTTCCTCGACACGCTCGCACGTACAGAAGACACCCCTAAGCTAGCTAGCCGGATGTCCTGCTTGATATCAGCGCCATGTTTTACGGTCAACGATTAGCTACTTGGTACCCATACATATTATATAGAAGAAGGGCCGACAAAATAGAAGACCCGAAAAGGGCCCAAAAAACCTGAAGGATTTTCTCTTAGCCGTATGTGAATATATGCATATATATACTTATATATCTTTATATCATTTAGATAAATCAGATGACTTAGGCGAGGGAAATAAATGAGCGGAGGACAGCTTCATTGGATGTGGCCTAACTGAACTGGACCAATATAGTAACAATCACGTATGTACACGCGTGTCCACATGTGGCACTGCACTCACGCGTGAACTCATCTGGTTATACCAGACCATCTTGCAATTCCCATCTTACCATCTTTACCGTGTACTCCTCAGGCGAGATAATCAATCTACAAGCACCGCTTCACCTCCATCTTAAAGCAGGATCACCATCTTTGCGCATCTTAGTCGTGTATGTAACTACCTGTAAGGAGCAAACGGTTCTGCCAACTTCCAGAAGAAATTTTATCTAGTGACATTCTTGCTGGTAGCTACAAGGGGATGTTGCGTGCGTTCGAGCTATTTGTAAGTGAATCGATGATCGGTAATTGCCGATGGGATTGATCAATTTATCTGTATGATTAAGTAGATTGAGACGATAGTAAATAATAAAAGGTTAAAAACGTCGAAAATCTTATCTAGTCGTTAGAAAGTGATATGCCGTCAGATAATATACAGCTGAAGTTTCTAGGAATATTCTCAGCTATAAAGTTTCCTAAGGAAGACAAATGCGTGTTCGATGCTAGCGGATGTTGCATCATTGATGCGCACTATTCCCCAAACGGCCCTATATCCAGAGTAAAGGCTGGTTTATCTAGCCATAACTGTGAAATATCTACTAGTGGCATACGCTACGATTGGCCCGATTTCCGGTAAACCTGTGACCGACAATAATTCGCATTTCGATGAAGGCATAAATACGTGCATTGAAAATACTTAAAGAGAATCTGTAGAGAAGCGGAAGAAATCTTAGGAAAAATGGCCGTTATATAAAAAAAAATTTCAGTGCGAAATTTTCAGAAAAGACATCACGTGACTAAGGACACGTGATACACCCCATTAGAGCGTTTTAACCCAATTACGCGTCTTGTCTGTGAGTCCCACTCGATTGGGCCCATTTCGAGACAGTAAATTCAATCAATCGCGATGCTCCTGGTATCCGATACGAAGGGAAGAGCTGGTTTGGGTCCGTAGCAGACTGCCCGTAAGATTGTGCGGCCCTATAAGGCCCAGACGGCGGCTATAAGGCCCTTGGGCAGTAACAATGCGGCTGGCAAGGCAGACTCGCTTGCGTGGCTCCTCTCTTGGCGTCTCGTAAATATAAATAATGCCGCGACGCGGTATAGTCGCTACCGTACGTCGGTGCGTCTGTGCGTCGGTACGCCCAGCGTCGGTGCTGCGCGTAGCTATGCGTATAAACGCGCAACGCGACCAAGTATTACTGAGTGTAACCTATAGACACGCGTGTATTCAGTAGGCAGTAAGGATACTGGTGAGTTTAACTGGTGAAAGATTCGTACCCGAGATATTTAAATACAAATTGGTGCCGGTGCGACTTCCAGCACGATGACGTCGATAGGAGTTTCCCATTACGAGCTACGTTATAACAATAAAATCCCTAGCGAAGGCCCATTCCTAGAGCACCACAAAAATTCCCTAGAACACCCGATATTGGTAAACAGTCTATAAATGAATTTCCCACGAACAAAACCTCATCAGAATCTTCTCTTTCTCTTGTTCTCGGTACCTAAAAGGTTCTGAAAGGTTTTAAAAGATTTGACTGCAGGGTCAAGCTTTCCTGGAAGCAAGGTCTGCAGACTAGGATGCCCCGGTGAATGCGTGACTCGTGGGAGGTTCGCGTAGATGGAAGTATCAGGAGGTCGGGAAGGAAAGACAGGTCGTTATCACTCGAGTCCGGGGGTCCAATCGGTCTCACTCTTCCCCATTCTCTCGTTCTCTCAGTATACCGGAGGTGAGTTAAAGGAGTAGGTTGAGTGGCTCGAGAAGGTGGTAGGGTTCGCAGCCTGTTGGGATACGAAGGTTGGGACGCTGAAGGGTAGAAGAGGACGTGGAGGAAAGGGCGGAACGGTCCATTAGGCGGTATCGGGACCATCGCACGGTAGCACCACGCTCTCTGCATCTCAATGCCTTAGCTCCGGCAGTAGAGCCTGGGAGAGAGGAGAGTATTCAGGGCCTGATCCTGACTTTCGGCCTGTTGGGACTCACTGCAGACCCACGCTGCAACTCTGTCGATACTCCAGAACCCTTTGGTCCTAACTTGGGGTGGACCTGGAGCCGGCCCTGATCTGCCGACAACACCGGTAGCCCCTGCGGCGTTGTCTTCTGATCCGCCAGGGATACATGCGTAGTCTGAAGACCTCTTCCACAGAGGCAGCATAGTCCTTCTCCTGGACCACAGATCTTCCTCCAGGTATACCAAAAACCATGAAAATCTCACAAGCCTTCCTTGAACCCCATACAGCTCTGGACTGACTCCTTGGTAGCAAACTTTTTGAAAAAAATCTGGAAGCCAAAACTCCACGTGGACGCAGTCCAGGGTTATCAACAGTGGCATGTGGCGGCATGTCTCAATCCGAAAAATCCATTAGTCCCGCTGGATGCTGTACGGCAGGATACCGCGGGGACAGGCACTACCACAGAGTCATCCCCACGACTGGTACCATCTACAAGAAGATACCCACGGTTAACTGGGTCTGTGAGAGTGCTGCTGCAGCCCACTAATGGTCGGCTTAACTGGATTATGAGGAATTAAATTAAGGGAATTGTGTTTGTTTCGGATTCGGTGGATTGCCGCCACACCAACGCTAGCTGGACCGTCGCCGAGTAACATGGCTCGCCTAATGAGCTCGACCATGGCCATCGTTCTTGTGCTCGAACGAGCACGCTCTCTTTCATTCCTTCTCTTTCTATCTCCGTCTCTCCTCTCCCTTTCGGACAACTGAATAAACCTGACCCGATCGCATCCCTTATCCTTAAAAGTTAACGCCAATCAGCTCCATATCTACCCAACATTCCCTGATGTATTGATCATCAAAATATCACATTCATTCAAAGTACTCCTTTACCTCGTGTTATCCGGTTAACCAGGGTTAATCAAAGATACGTATGGTACACGTATCTATATGACTGGTACCACTGGCACTGGCTACTGGCAATACTGGTAGCCAATCGAAGATCTCACAGGACGAAGGACACCGTATAGCTCCACAGTGAGGTAAGCTGGAACCATGAGCTGAACGCCGACTAGATTTTCCTGTCAATAAATCAAGTCAGTTTGTGCGGGCCGGCCTCGGCATTTCTGCCTGAGCCGCCGCTCCCTGCTTCCTTATTCATACCACTCGGCGACGCTCGGCGACGCTCGCGCGACGTCCAGAAAAACATCATCCTTAACTCACTGTCCCTGTATCGCTGCCAATGAAAAATCATTTTGTATATCGGTGCCCTCTTTTTTATTTTATTTTATTCTTTCATTATCAACGCGCATATAGATAATTGTGATTGTTTATGTAATAATACGTACGTGTCACTTCTGGTTGGAGACGGACACTGGTATTGCGTCATTATTAAATACTGACGAAGTTTTGACACTCGACCTGATCATACGGTTAGATTAAATTAACACTGTAGAATTCACTGGAAATTCGGTACCTAGGTGAGACTCTGATTGGTCCACAGGTACCCAGAGAGATCCGAACGAATGTGTGACGTGATAAAGTGGAATAGCGTCGCCATTTAATTGGAGCTTCTGACGCGTTTCTGGCATTAAGTATGATGTTGCGTTGAGTTCAATTAAAATGGAAATCGGCTGGCGAGCCTCGCGCACTTATATACTACTAGTCTGTATATAGTGTATACATATAGCCCTATATAACAACTATGTATGGATATATATAGTATGTATATCGGCCGATATGGTATGGGTACGTACCATATTCTCTGGTTGAATTCACACGTACAAAATCCATTGGTGCCTCTTATCCACACATATATATATATATATATATATATATATATATATATAGGTATAGGTATAGGTCCCATATACTGAGGTGACGAAGTCATTTTATGTACAATTATATATATATATATATATATATATATATATAATTCGTCACCTCAGTATATGGGACCTATACCTACCTCCTGATCCCACATATGTCTACATACCTACATGTCGAAATCCCCGACACCGTCTGGATCTGAAAATAGTTCGGTTGTTCTCCAGAGCCTAATGAACCTAAGATTAGAAGTTCCTCTCGGCTTGAAACAGTAGATATCGGTCGCAATTAACACTAAAATATCATCGGTGGACTGGACGTAGGAGCAGTCCGCGACCGTGTGTCTCATTGGGCCCTATACCGTGTCCGTCGCTGACCGTAACCGATGGGGACCAGACAAGCCGGCCGACGCCAGGAAAAAGGATCGGCATCGTTTTATAAACTCTTAAATTAGTGTCCTGAACGCGGTGACGATCGGCTGGTTTTCAGCTCCTGGTGTTAATCAGTGTCAAGGATCTTGGGATTGGGCCTTATTTATACTTTGGTCTAATACAGTATCGATATTAGTATTCGATGTGAAATTCATATACGTATTTATGTTGAGTGACTGTACTTATTGGTTTGCAGTGAGTAACCCTATTATACACTTCCGCAATGGGACCTACCGATAGTGGCAGTTAAATTAAAATACATAGTAGAGTAACTAAATAGGCAGGATAAGGCTCGTCGACGTTGTAGGCTGGTTGGGTCTTATGGCGTAGAGTAGCAGCAGGCTGCATGCAGGTAGAGCCTTAATAAGACATCGTGACTCGGCGCTACGTCAAGTCCCTAAGTGATCGGTTAATTGTACATTAAACCGTATATAATAGAATTATCGGCGAGAAAAGGATCCGGGCGCCGTTCGAATAAAAAGTATGAAGTATAGGAAAAAAGCGCGCGCGTGCGCTCTTTTACGCGTGGGGGACTTGCGTGGTCTAATAATAAGTACAGTCCGTTGCTAATAACTTTTTCTGGGACTCCGTCGAGTTTAACGTTAAATTGCAATAATGCCCAACGATATCACGACTGCTTGTAAATACAAACGGTTAAATTAATTACAGACTGTTTCGATTATTGGAAAATAATTGCAATAAGCTTTCTTCACTCGATTAGCATGCGCGGTAACAACAATGGCGTCCGTCGCGAATGGATACTTGTAATATATGGAGCACGTGCTCAGGAGGATCATTTAAACTGGTTAATTCGTCGTTTAGACTCAGTGGTCTTTCGTATTATAAAAGCGAAACGATCCCGTGATAGGGATTCATTAAACGCCGTTAATTAAGACATTATCGCGTCATAATGATCTTCGCTTTAATGAATGAATGAAACACGCCTCATAAATAATTAATTCGTCGACGATTAAGCCGTGACCGTCGACCGTGGCCATGCGCCACTGGATCCAAGAGCTTCTGGATGCCCAGCATCCTTTGCCATTAGTCCTTCCTCGTTGTTGGGCATAACAACGTAGGAATCCTGATTGAAGTGTGGATCGGAAAAATTGCATAAAATAATACTGACGATTTAATTGAATTAATAAGAAAATACCTTTGAGATCGTTTGTCAATGTTATAACGTGGAAAGTTTTGTATGTCGCAACAATGGTCGCTAAAATGATTAAACCGTAAGAGAAACAGGTATATACACGAGCGTGCTTACAGTTTCCTTGGAAACGTTTGTTTTGCCGAGGTCACGGACCGAGTGTCAACGAACAGGTTTTAATGACTGGTTAGACGTTTAGCGACGTCGACGTCGCGGCGACACTTTTGAATTCTTAGACCAAGAAACAAAGAGTGACCATCATAGTGAAGCTGGGATATAAACTGGGAGGTTGGGCGAGGCTGGCGAATTTTTTAAAGAATTTCTGGAAAATCCGGTAATTCTTAATGTTTATTAATACATATGTGAACGAGTGTCACATACGTGTATATATGTATATACTAATGATGGAGTGTACGTGGTATGGAGGTTACGCGAATTTCTTGCTTCTAAACAGGACAGATCGGCCAAAGTGCCAAGACTGGGTTGGACTCGTTAAATTTTTTCTCTCTTTTCCTCCTCTTTCTCTCTCTCTCTCTCTCTCTCTTCTTCTCCTTCTTTGTCCTTCTTATACTCGTCTTTCTCGCAGGACGTAAACCAGTTTGCAAAACGTAACGAAGTCCAGCAGGACCCGCGGCCGTGGCTGTCCGGCTTAATTTCGCAGCGCATAGGTATGTCTACCTGATGCGCCAGTCTGCCCAAGTCGTGCCGGTAATTTCCCCGGATAAATATCAGGAGAGGAGAAAACTGAAGATGCAGAAAGTGAAGGCACGGTAGTGAGAGAATAATAAAAAGGAAGAAGTATAAATGAAACAAGAGCGAAGCACCAAGTGGAATAAGGCCCACCGACGGTGACGTCGGAAAACTTCCATGGTATACAGAAATGGCGCCAGAGATAATTCTTAAAACGCAGTGCGATATATAAGTCATCCCATAATTACCATACAATCTGCATATCCCTCAGACTTCCTGAGTCCGTAAATAGTCTTACCATTAGAGATAAGAAAATACATATCTACATGTTAGAAAAATATTTTCCTGAATCCTTATACATTTTAAACATTATTCTTATTTACTCCCTTGTTACAATTTTCCCTTCATTCCCATTTCTAAATAACAATCACTTTAAAAAAAAATCGCACAGCACCTTTGATGGACCAAACATCCCAAAACCCCTAAACGCAAATTCTAATGCTCTGGGAGATCAACGAGTATGGAAATAAGGCCCAAAAGGGTAAAGGAGTAAAAGATATACGAAATTAAAAATGCTTTGCGCAGATCCGTCGTCACGCATATAGCTGATGTCTAAATGAAGCGGGTGCAGGCGCGAAATGAATCCTGAAGTGAGTGAAGTCGATGAGATCAGTCAGGAGAGGGACGAAGAGAAGTGAGGAGAAGAGAAGAGAAGCAAAGAGAAGTGAAGTGAAGTGAAGCGAAGTGAGTGGCTGCCGGGATGGTGTCGCCTGCCAGTGTCGCCTTAGGGACGTCCAATCGTGTGCGTAAGTCCCACACCCGTGTAATATGTGAATTACGTGAATACAGGTGGGACTTACGCATACGTATGCGTACCGGGTAGATTGCGTACGAGGCGCACCCAAGGCTCACTTTGTCACCGAGGCCTCGTTCTCTCTCTCACTCGCTCATTCGCTCACTCGCTCATACCCATTGGCGCCGAGATCAGACTAACTCCTTGTATACCAGTGTCCGAATACCTAAGCTCACAATCTACTAATATCAGCGATCATTTATACTGTTTTTTATGTATAGCCCAAATACAGGCCGGTATTAATGAATGCGTACGTGGCCGGTCGAACTGAACACAGGTAGCTCGAATAGATAGATTTAAAAAAAAATTCATAATTATTCTAGCCGTAAGTCATTGATACCGTGTGACGCCATTGACAATGAGAAACATTGTCAGTAAGTCAGTCAGTCAGTCAGGCATCTAGGCATGTAAGATAGTCAGTGAAGCATTGAAGTAACTAGTCAGGTAGTCCAATAGGCAGGCATCGGGCGAGATAGCTCGCGAGAGTTTCAAGCCGGAGCACGCATGAGCCATGAGCCATGGCCCGTGAGCCATGAGCCATGAGCGGCTGAGCACGGCAGTCAAGGATGGCCGCCTTACAAGTTACAGGCCTGTCGTGTCGCAACTTCCATCCGACAACGCCACTACGGGCATGCGGCATGCCAGTCCTTACGGGCGTCCACAACTGTCGACCCACTCGTGTCCTCAACGCGACTTCTCTGCGTTTCCTGCCAAATTCGGATAGGACTTCTACGCTACGAATCATCCGTGTACAACCAAGGAAGCCATTACAACAACAACGACAAAAAAGCCAGCCATCCAGAAATGCCGGAAAAGGAAGTGGAACGTCCGAAAGATCCGCCGGTGTAAAACGGTCCAAGCAATGTGGACCCAAATGGAATACATTATCCATTTAAGTATGAATATATATATATACATACACCTAGACAGCTATACATATATCTAAGTATCTAAGCACCTACGACACCAGGTGACATAAACCGATCCTTACGTCATCATGGTAAAAACCAGATCCTCCATATCGAATACCTTGGAAAATGAATTAGTGAATCGTACCAGACTTTCGAATAAGGCCCAAGGTGGTCCCATGTAGTATAATACCATACCACAATATATTCCCATAAATTATAAAACAATATATTTAAATAAATTTCATTTTTATTTTACATCATCAAATTGTTGCGACTACAACCCGGAAGTATCGCTACCCCTACCAACAACTTCAGGTTCACAACCTCATCCAGCATCCACTGTCGACCCGTGTAAGTATCCCGACCTCATCTAGCGCATAATGCGCCACATATATGCCTCGTGTGTTTCTAACGTGGCTTATGAATGTCTCGTGCCCTCGTCGAGCTATTCATTAGCGAGAACTGAGAGGCACAAGAGCGAGAGATGATGGTTGAGACGAACGAACTAGAAGTATATAGAGGACTTGGGGCCCCATTACGAATGCATTGGATAATAACGCGGTGTGGCACGAGCCACGCGTGCCTTCCTCAATGGCAATCGTGAAAATCGCTATGTTAATAATAAGGAAGAATTCTGAGATTGCATAACGGCAAGCACCATAACAAGAGGTGGGAGAGTGAATCTTGGATGTAGTACGCGTGAGTATCAATATTATATTATAGTCTCTGAGAATTAGAGAGGATTCTAATTCGTTGTAGTATAACTATATATATATTACGTATGTACCCGTGTTATGCCGGGGGTATCAGGGCTGTACATATGCAGCATTGCGTCAAATGTTGTGTTTGTTTTATTAATGTGGGGACCGGCCTTCGGCTTTCAAACTGGTGACTATGCGCACAGGTATCTTTAGATACCTGACTGTACACAAGTGGGTACCACTGCAAAAGCGATGATGACTATCATCGCGTGCCGTATCACTCTGTGATTACAAAGTGGCAGTTGTGTTATTTGTTAATTTTTTATATGAAGGCAGTCGGGTGGGAGTGAAGGGGGAGAGAGAGAAACTGGATATTTTCTAGTCGTGAGTTTTGGTGTTTTCATTCTCAATTCATTCTCCGGGACTTAACTCGTTTGTCATATGGTTGCGTCGCGACGCTATTTTCCTTGGAGGATTTTATATAGTGTCCTGTCTGACCGTTGGGACGCTCAGCCACGCTCACGGCCGTGTCAGTCGTGTGGTTCGTGCGCTTCGGGCTGAGAAGTTTAAGGGGGAGAGATCTTATGGGGACTCAAGAGGCCCCGAAGGGTACCCAAGACTGGGGGGCCCCACTGCTCTAAGACCAGTTCTGTCACGGAGCCGCTCCCAAGTCTCAAGTCCTCTGATCGTGGCTATGAAACGGACGACAATCTACGAATCGAGCATTTCGAATCGGCCATTTTGAAAAATCTGATCTTTATCTTATCTGTGATCTATATTGCGAAAGACAGAAACATGGATTATCCATGGGATACAGATACAATTAATTTTGATATATCGTTCTTTTGGTGGTTATTGAAAATTTTCATGTAGTTTGTCAAAATCAAAAAAAAAGTCGACGTCTTGAAATTTTAGAAAATCCAAAATGACTAACTGGTCCATCTGATGTTACGTTATCAATAAATATCGGCTCGACGAAATAAATGGACTTGATCGGTGACCGCCGTGTTAGATTGCCTTCGTCGCTCGTTGTGAATTACGCAAGAATCGTCGAGAGAAGTCCGTTGCGTTCGCGGAGGACTCTCGGCGTTCATTTCTCAGCTGGTATCCACCTATCTGCGTATATGTGACTAGTGTAGTAGGTACGATCGATGGCCTTCCCTACACGAGAGCGACGAAAGATCTAAGCGACAATACTGTAGTCATCATGAATTCTTGCTGCGAGAAAGCTTTCATCGTAAATAACTTGGTTATCTATATGAGCAGGCTGATTCGGACTGGAATCTTTCTACTGCCACATGCCGCCATAGTAGATATTACCATTTGTACACGGCAATACGTGACAAATACAATTGCTCATGAAAAATGATAAAACCCATTTTCGAGAAAAAGAAGAGTAAAAGCTCATAAAAACCAAAATTAAATGTATAATAATTTATCGTCCTCTAATAAAAACAAAAAACTTGTACCACTCTTAGAATACTAAATACTAATAAGATTCCCTTTGTTTCCGCGGTTAAATTCCAAAGTGACGATCATCAGAATTAATGACGTATCCGGAAAAGTACTTATATACAACGCCATATTTTCCAGATGAGTCAGTAGGTAGAAGAAGTATCAACCGATTGAACCCCTGTTAAGAACGACGTTACTCATACGCAATGACCAACGCACGAACGTACAACCAGGGAAAAAAATCCCTAGCACTCAAATAAAAAAAATTAAAAAATTTACTATTCCAAATTTTACCAAAATCATCGATCGCCGTGAAACCAATGTATAACGCTCGATTTAAAAATACCCACGAATCATTACACAACTAAATCAATCGTCTATCAAGACTGACCAATTTCCAATTGGCATTCGATCCGAATAATCATATATACCTATATAAAAAACTACAGCAATCTTATTAGCGCTTAACAGTTTAATTACCGCGAGCCAGTTTAATTTAGAAACTGGTCTCAGCTTCCCAAATCTAACCATAAATTGGACTTTCCCTCGTTCGTCTGGCCGACCTCGTTCTCTACCACGTATGCCACATATATATGTATATACACACACATACTATAGCCTGCCACTAATATATATAAAACCAGCCGTTAGCACTTCCACAGCTCATAGATAAAATCATGCGTAAGACGTGCATAAGACGTGCGTAAAGTACTGCGAAACCTTTTATCTATTTCTATACATGAAAATTCATACTTACCATATCATTGTGTACGTTCACGATCCACTTATAACGAAGTACCACGGGACGAAACGCGAACTTGAGCTAAGGACGCGCGAATCGCGGCTAACGAGACGTGAGTCTCGAAGGATTTCGCAATGGCCCGCCTAGATGGAATGCGTTTAACGCCCGACGCCTACAGGACGCCTATGGTAGACGTTATATGTCTATACTGAAGTCATTGCGTGTGAAACCTTGAGGAAGGAACGTTGCAACACGATCATTTGGATCTCGGCCGATTGCCAACTCTTGGACAGTTTAAAGTATCCATTGCTGTACAGTAGTTTCCTTGGTCTATTAATATATAAAAATGATGACTATATAGATAAAAATAATAAAATATTAACAGCGGCGATATAATCGTTCAAATAATGATAATTAAACGAATTAATAAAATGGGAATTGAAATATATATTTTTTTCTAGCAATTTTTAAGACATCCACGAGGACAATGTCCTCCTTTTCGGCTGGTTCGTTTCACTCGACCAGAAAATACGGTATGCATTAAGGACCCGTTGCGTTCTGTATTCTTATCTATACATGGGGTCTGATCGTGGGGCCGTAGAGCCGAATGGTTTCTAGACGACGACACGGTAATAGAAGATGCCGCTCTTGTTGCCACTAACGATTATTCAAAGAGTTGGGGAAGCTGCTAAAGATTACGCCAAGTCCGTATCCACGGTTATGTATAACTGTGGGAAAGTAAAGTCAAACAAGAAACTGCAGAGTTTATCGATAAACATTGGATAAGGCCCAGAAATGGTTATTCAACTCTGCAATAGTTATTCGTTGAATGCGATAAACTATTGGTTGTAAGATAGATACAAGAAGGTAGGTATAATAATATATTCTATAGGTATCCCCATACAGTAGCCAATGTAAGGCCCCTCTCGAAGAGTCCCGGTAGGCAGATATATAATAGATGAGGCCGGTGGGCAGACTGTGAGTCGAATGTCGATGCACAACCCTTATCTGAAAGTATCGGACCTAGTTAACCGCGCGCTACAGCACTAGATCAACGACAACTTTCGGCTTTTGGCTTTCATGTGTCCCGGGGCCCCTTTGGGGTCCAGGGGCCCGATGCCAAGGGGTTTATAAGAGCGGCCGCGGTTAGAAGCCGGCGGTCTCTAACAAATAGAGGATATCTCTTCCTAAGGCCCCTCCCCTCTCTCACTCTCTCTCTCTTTCTTACACATATATAGTATAAGGTTATATATATATATGTATATAAGGGCCTGCAAGTCTCAGACGCGAGACGAGAAAATCGAGCAAAAGTCGAGCGAACGGCAGGACGAGGAAGGAGTCAGGAACGCGGCAAGGAGTACGGCGGTGGTGGATAAGGGATGGTAGGAGTCTCGCGGAACCGTATAAAATGGCGTAGAAGGAATTTGGCGGAGGGCTGTAAATATTATAAAGTGACGCTACGCAGAATGCGGGAGCTCCCGCGCGAGCTCAAAGGAAGGATCGCCTCGGGAGGATCGTCGGGATGGAGGATGGCTACAGCATCCAGCGAGGAACCAGGACAATGCGGCAAAGGAGAACGCGCGAGCAGATAGGCAGACGTGAATTACGTCCCAGAAGGATATACCCACTCTCGCCACTGTTCACGATGGGGAGTCTATAGGGAGAAGAGTCCTTTCTCTTCGAGGAAAATGGTTAAATGCTTCTTGGTAAGCACGCAAAGGTCCGCCATTGTTAACCAACAATTTAACCGTTAAAATAAATATTCTCAAAGCATTGCTATAAGTATGCACGGTATCAAAAAGAAGCCATGAACGTTCACCTGACTCTAAACCTACTTTTAAGTGTTCCCAAACCCATAAAAATTAACCTGTAAAATCATCCATAAACTAAAGTACCACAGGGACCCAATGATATTAAATCAAAGATGAAGTGAGCTATAGGCATGTTTGAGGCCCAATAGCTGAAAGACTCTCATCGTGTTCTCAATTAATTTCTGATAATGGGCCAGTCGTTGCGACCGGACCCAATCACCCAATACTCATCCGGCCCGCTATGAAGAGTCTTACTTCTTCGCTGTTGAGAGAAGTGTGGCACGATGATCACGCACGCGTTCAGCCTATAGATAGGGGCCGGCCATAACTTATTCACGTGTACAGGTATACAACCTGACACATAACAGTGTTCTGGGGTCGAGGGCCTTAGCATGGCTTGGATATATTGTGGAAACGTAGATGGCAGTGGAAAGCCTGAAGATGCTTCTAAGACTGGGACCTACCTTAGTGGGAGAGAAGGGAGGGATGCTGGATCGGTCAAGAGTAAGAGTATAGGATATAAAAGAGGCAAAAGAGGTAAAGGATGTAACATAGGGCATTGCCGACTGACCCTTGACCTCCGTAAGGCCCACGTACCTTATGGAACCTTCGAAAAGACCAAAAGAATAAAACCCGTGACCATACTTGAAGTTTAGCTAAAACTATTTTAAAAACCCCAGATTTTTAGTGTAAAACAGTGAAGTCATTCAATGCTAGTAACATTAAATTCCCTAGAACCGAGCTTACGCAAGGAATTTCTAAGGACTAGAAAACAAACGGTCCATCCTGACAGACTTCCACAGTACCAGCTTCTATATTTCCAGGAATAATTAGCAACCAGTACCAGTCAACTTGAAGTCTACCGGTTTCCGGTCAGGCAATAATATTTAAACGTATGCCATTAAAAAATAACTAAGTAAACATCATACGAAAGATAACGTAATGACCAAACCTTTTTGATTGATTTTTGTAATAACCCTAGTAAAAATGTTTAAGCATTAGAGACATCTGAAAATAGTCTCCCATATATTTTTTTGATCTGAATCAAGTATGTCTCATCTCAATTGAGTATTAGTCAAGGCTTTCAATTATTTTTCGTCTTACTGAAGTCCGGTTACGGTCCCAATCAAGTCGGTCTACGCGGACGATTTGGTACTTCTGTCAAACGAAATTTTGCAAAAAAATGTTGGATCTTCAAAATGTATCGGACAGTTCGCATTGAACGACTTGATCCGGACCATAAACAAGATTTCGGTCAGACGAAAATCAATGCAAAGACTTGACTAATACTCGATTGACATGAGAAGTAATTGATCGACATCAAACAGATATACGCGAGACTGTTCTCAGACATTTCTCATACTTAAACATTTTTACTTGGTAATAAATCGTTCATAAAATAAGTTTATTAGCAGCTTGTATAAATTATCTGTTAACCACAATTGCACGGTAGGTAATATAATTCAACCAAAAAAAACAGATAAATGAAATAAAACCGTGTCGAGGGATGAAACGAATCGGTCTAACCACAAAACCAGCAAACCGCAAAACCACAAGTCGTAAAAGCAGGTCCCCGCGCGCATGCGCAGAGGGGTTCTTATACGGAAATCTCTTATTATTACTTAGTAGCACGAACACGTGCTTCTGTCCACCATACTCATCCACTCAGCAACCTGACCTAACGTTATAATTTAACAAACGGGTTCTCCATTTCTTTACACCCCCCCCCCCCTCCCCCGTTTCGCCACAAGGGAGAAGAACAATACGTATGAAAATTGTCAGAAGTCATCTTAAAACACGAGCGAGTCATCCGCATTCACCGTACGATGACATAATGATGACCTGTTTCGCGCGGAGAATGATTAGCCTGCCAAAGTAGTAGACTTGATCCATTTGTAAGAGTCATCGTCCCCCTGAAGTATACTTAAGAGAAATTTTGAGCATATCTGTCGGAGCCATTGAGAAATTTCAACTACCTTATACTGTCAGTTAAGAGATGTTTGATTCCGATCAAGATAATTGATCTCACCTTCACATACGATAGAAGTAAATTGAAAGACGCGACTGGCCCAGTAAGATGACTAGAAGCCATGCTGCGTACGATAATAGCGATTGTCTCGACAATCTTATATCGTAAGGCCCAAACTGTATATCAATGAGAAAACAATAATATTATACGCATTAGTATTTAAATAACACGACCAGTGTTTATAAAAAGGTATAATTACTGATCTATACCGAACGATTAAAGATACCAGTAGTGGGGCGGGGAGGGGACAGGGGGGTTGAGGTATAAGAAAAATAGATATATCACACATGCACGCGAGTTGGAATCTTATAAATTTGAGATACGATAGAGATAAGAGATAAATAAATAAAGGATACAGAAGAGGCGCCAAAGTACCTAGAATACCAATGCATGGCGTTTCACTGTGAGAGGACGGGGGCCCCACGAGTCTTTCGGGGTCCGTAGGTCCATAGAAGGGGTCAGTGGTGGTAAACGCTAAGAAAAGATGGAGGATGACGATGAGTAGAGTGCCGAAAAGGATGAAGAGTATTCAGTCCGAGATAGGGTAAGCAGCAGAAGTAGTGTATGGTATGGAAGAGGGGGCCCAACCAAGGGAGAGAAGAGAAGGAAGACAGGTGATGCTGGGCCCGAGGCACGAGGAGCACAGACGCACATTTACGCATCCTGCCCAGATACTCACACCACGCACAATTTGAACACACGTGCAAAGGCATTTTAACACACGGCATTCCTGTTGTCGGGCCCTGGAGATGGTTCAGCTGGCAACGTGGCAACGTTAAGTCCGCTCTAGACGGGTTCTCAGCACGATGAAGAAACAATAAATGGACTTTTAATCGGTTACTGGAGTAATCTTGACGAATCAAAAACAAACATAACGTCAAACTACATCGTGATACAATTTAAGGATATTACAGCGTTTACATATGTGACCACATACGTGGCTGTATGCATTATGATTATTACCGTATCCCTACCACTCCCTTTTCTACATCCAAATCTTGACCAATCAACTGGCTCGCAATTGGTCCTTATCAACTGTTTACATTTCACGTATAAATACGTAGGGGATAATATTATTTACATGTATGAGATCGTATGTAACGGTTATGTTAACAGTTAATGAGGAATGTTAAGGTAAAAGGTGAAAGGTAATTCCGACGGTACAATATCCAATTGCGTCAACTGTTAACGTCGCAACAAGTATAAATAAAGAGACACGACGTGACGTTGAACAAGAATTTGCCAACTACCAGTTTTGTATTTGCGTAGGACGGGTATGTGGCTACTCATCCAAAACACTTTGTGTCCAGTTAATAATCCAATGAATCATCCCAATAGTATGATTCAACAGTGTTAATCATTATGGTTACACATCGGATTAAGACAAGTGCGTAAGATGATTGTAAATCTTAAAAAAAAACCAACTGCCAAATTGCAACGATTGAACAGTTAAGTTACCTCTTAACACAATAATTCCGAGTGATAATTGGCTAATCGATTATGAAAAATTAGATACTACAACCTTCATTATAATCATTAATCCATCATTAAACACTCTCATGACAATCCTACTTATGCAGCATCAATCATTACGTCATTTCCTACTGATTGCTCACCGACAGTTACCTGAAGCACTGTAACGAAATGGGTACAGGCAAGGTATACTTAACCTATTACGCTCCATAAGGTATCTTTACTAAACAAAGAACGTAAGTCCCATAATCCTAACTTGGGACTGTTCATAGTAGAGATCAATTATTGTCACTGTTGAATAATACCACAATGCTTTATAGATTGTATATATACATAATTATGATATATCTAATACACAAATATATATCTATATCTACATTGGCTACATACTAGTCCCATATACATATCTTTACATTTTACATATGTATTATACATATAACTATCTCTTTGTACAGATAAGTACCTAACCTAACCTACCTACTACAAGTCTCTGTGTTGCGCGTCGTGTGTATAAAGTAACCATCGCGCGTTCGTCCGTTCATTCATAGGGGCCCAGTGAATGGCGTAGTGAGTCCCAACCGTGTAGTACTCGTAGTGCTTGCCCCGAGCGGGCCCGTTTCTCCGTTGCTTCTCAGATATCTCATACTTCTCATTATATCTCTGTCTTTGAGATATCTCGTGTGATGAGTACTTTTCTATTCTATTACATTAACTCGTACCGTATTTCTTGTAACAATTGAATACGGTAGATAAGTATATTTAAAATATATAGTTAAATATATAGATATATCAATAAATGCTCAATGAATTGCACTCGATTGCGAAATTTATTGGATACGAATAGATTTTATTCATTGATCTTACCACAGTGTCAATCAATTAAATTAGACAATAAAAAATTGAATTGATATTGATTATATTTCAAATTCTTTTATTTTGTATATCGTTATAATATATGTATGATTAGTGCCATTTTTATCATTAGTAAAAGTATTATTATAAAAAAAAGTATTTTGCTCGATGAATGACGTCAAAACTTGATCCCCTAGGGTATATTTTTTGCAGGATCTTCTTATAAGACCTTGAGCTTCATATCCTCATGGATTTTATTATCTTTTTATCTTTTTATCTTCCTTGGCAATTGAAGTATGCCTCGGTAATTATATATGCGTTAAGGATAATTTTTCTTCTACGGTTATGATTAATTTTATCTTGTTTGTTTTTTTAATAAACTTTTTAAAATCCACAAAGAAACGTGTAGCTTCCTCTTTTTTATACGTCTAGTATAGGAGGTTGGGTCCATATTGTTTTTCGTACCAGTGGGATCTCTAATGAACTGGTTGGACCGCAGGTCATACGCAGTATAATCGCCTTAAAATCTCAAGTTAAGTTCGCCTGCCATGTATGGCGCCGGCTAACGGGTAGCCGAAACCTGTCCGAGTCATGTCCGACCTTTACGAAAGTCGTATCAAAAGAACGCGTGGCTAATATATCGTATATATATGTGTATGAACATATGAAAATTATGCTCTATGGGTCATGACAATATTTGTAAGTTCACATACGACATTCCCATAAGGATCGATGTAGAATTCTGCATTACCAATATACATACATATAGGTATAAAGAAGCGAAAAGAAAATCCCAAGATGCAATATAGGATGCTTGTGCAGCATCCTACCGTATCGAGGGACTAAGGCCCATTTCTATAGAAATTTTTGCGAACGTTACCCTTCGGACCCATGGGGAGCCGAAAACATCTGCCTTGAGATTCTTACGTTACTTTGGGCCTCACCGCCGTGGGACTTACACGAATTTACCGATACCTACCTTTAAAAGGTAGCTGTGAAATTTCTACCAAATATACAGATGTCGCTAATAGTCCTTATTGCATTTTTTTTTCATGATAAAACCACCCCATACGTTTTCTTTTTAATTTAGGTATATTCTAGTCTCCTTATGGGATAACAGTCTGAAATTTGGTACTTGCCAACGACCCTGGATTTCGAGGTACAGGACGTTTCCCTTCATATAGCTGGGAGCGGAATTCGTTTTCTAGCGACAGAGTCAATACATCATCTAAAGACAAGACAGGCGTGAATATGGCGTCCATACCAAGTGGGTCAAGGACTCGTATACGATTCTTAAAGAAAGAAATAACTGATCCCAACCGGGCCCAGTTGCACGCGTCCAGTTGTAAAGTCTCTCTAACTCTGATGCAACCAACTTGACCCAGTCTTATTTCCAAGCTTTAACTCTCGTCCTGACCTCGCCCTTGCCAAGTAGGAACACCATAATAAAACCCGCCATAAGACAGTGGGGACCTCGCTCTCAGATTACCCAGATAACTTTAACCCAGTCGTGGCTGACCGCCCATCATTCATCAACCCCACCGCCGCTCTCTTCGACTCTCTTAAGATCTTCTGCTATACGGAGAGAGAAAGAGAGGAAAAAAAGGTAAGGAAGAGTTTATTTCTCCCTCTCTCTATCTCACTCTCTTTACCTACCTACCTACCTTACCTTCCTGTCTACCTACCTACCTGCCTACCTACCAATCTGTGCATACCCTACGATAACGGATAAGAGATAACTCTTCCACACTACTCACAGACTCCGAGACTTGCCGTATGAATGAAACCCCTCTGCCATTCGTACAGGATGTCTTCTACCTTTCTCAACGGTGCTGTACCACCAGCATCACGACACATCCATATACTTTTGGTACGTCCTGTATATATGTATATATATTGTCTGCAGACATCTCCACCTCTTGGGTGAATAATCCAAGAAGGTGGGTACGCGATGAATCGCAGCTATCGTACCAGCCATATCAATTATCCATCCCATTGCAAGAGTCTGGGTACAGTATTCATAAACGAAGATAATGCTTGGTTCTATAGGGATTCCGTGGTATGAAGATGCTTGAATTTTTGGTTACACTTGGGACAGGATCTCAGCTTTTGGATTTGGAGATTGGAAAATTTAAAGAGACTGATCCAAAGACCGGTGAAGGGATCGAAAGACTCGGCAGAGACTCTCCGGCCAATTACCTCCAATATTGTGACACGGATTAGCGTCACGGCGAGTCGGGATTTGCATCGTATTTGCATAATTTTGGTTGCACCTCGCGCCGTAATCCGGCACCAGTGACGTCACTTTCTCGAGCACGTGGTCCTTACCTATACCACCTATAGTTCGCCTGTATACAGACCAAAGCAAACTGGGACCTACTACTTCAGACCTCAAAGTAGCCACATGGGACTTAGAAGGATAACCTCACCTCGTGGTTGTGGTTATGGGGACCGCGAAAAATTTCTGAAGAAGAGAAGAAGAGGAAGGTCGGGCCCTGAAGAGGATGAGAACTCGGAGAAGGAGGCCCCGTGCGGCCCACGCGCACGTTCTCCCGTATCCACGTATCCACATACCGGTGCTTCGTACGCTCTCCGGCTTGGGCCCTATAGCAGTCAGGCCCCCGGAGAGCCGTGGCTGTCGGCTCGGGTCGCACAACTGGTTTTTTAAACGTAGCCAACGACGATGGCCACACTCCTCCCCGTTTCCTTTACTTTCTTTTTCTTTTTTCTGTCTCTCTTTTTCTCTCTTCTCTACCCATTCTCTTTTTTACTCCTCTTTATAATCGCCAGTCCATACTCCTCGGGGACCCTTGGTCCCCACGAATTCCCCGGCGCTATTTCAGCATTTTTATTCGCAACCGACACCAACACCGTTCGCTCCCACAAGGCTCCCTCGTCGAGATCATCCAGCACCTGGCTCTCTTTCCCCGCGGGGGGTGAATGACTAAAAAATTTTTAATAACGTCCACAAATTCACTCCTGATAACCCCTGTGGTACTCCAAATATTTTTATAAATAAAAATATTTTTTGAGATCTAATAATTGATCGCAACAAACCCACTGACTGCATTAACGATTCTGGATGTAGTCCCAAAAAAAGATATCACTTTCATCGATAACAAAATTTCTAGTAAAAGGTACTTTATGGGCCTCATGCTGAAGTACTACTATATCTTATCATTGCCCAGTGCCCTAAAAGTCGACAAAGGGGAGATAGAAGGTACCAAGGTGAAATGACATGTGAGTACAAGTATGTCCATAGTAGAAGCCAGTAGGTGAGGACGAGGCCGCTGAAATGGTCGAAGCCATCCGAGAAGTGTCGAGTAAACAAATAATGAATACTTGGAAGTTGGAACGAATCTTTGGTAATGCCAGTCGGCTTCGTGTTCTATGCTATATAGGTAGATGGCACGTCGTCGACGCCGGGACGCCGGGACGTCGGAGCGTGTTTCCTACTCCTTCGTAGCTTGCTCACCTCAACCTCAACCTCTCTGCCCACAACTCAGCTTCCACAGCTTGTGTACAATGCCGTGCGTGTCTCTCTAAAAACCACACTGACACTCCTAGAGAGACGGAATAACACCGCGTGTATATACTTATTGACGTCACTGGCGCACTTTTTGTCTACTTCGTGAAGACGCCGCGAAGAATCGCGAGGCGCCCGAAACTACGCCGGAAGACGGCTACGGCGTCTTTACGTTTTCTTGGAAAATTTTCGTCAATTCACCGTTCCTTGGCATGTGGCTCGTGCAAAGATTTCAACAAAAAAATGATGAATCCTCTTACGTAGTTACGTGAACTGCGTTCTCCGGTTTTCCAGAAAGAAAAAATCAATCTGACGGAAAGTCGAGCGCGAAGTCCAAGGCTGTCGATGAGAAGCCTGTCTTGTTAGTGTCAGTGGTTACAAGTTAAAAAAAAGAAGTTGTAGAAAAGGTATGAAAAAAAAGGAAGGATCGAAGGTGGGAAGGCTGTCGGAGTAAAAGGTTCGGAATTCTTATCGCGAAGCTGTCGTCGAATTGCGTCAGACTCGCGATATCGACTGGAGCTATATAGCGTTGAAATAAGTAAAAGAGCGTAAGAGGGAGGGACAAAAAAAGCATGGCGAGTAAGAGAAAATGGAAAAAAAAGAAACAGCAAGAGAATGCTAATATACCCAGTGGAAACAAGTGACATTCCTACCAACTGGACGAGCGACACGAGTTTTTCTACAGTAGCAAACCTTTGACCGTCATGACTGTTATTGGCTGTCATATCCAACTGACAAATAATTCGCCATTTTTGTCCAAACGAAAATTCAGAACAATCCAAAAAAACCTATACCCCCGTCATAAAATTACAAAATACATCCGATTCCCTAAAATATAAAATTTCAAGCAGTTCAAATTCCGGCAAAAAAATTTTTCGAAAAAAGTCGAATGAAATCTATAATTTTCGATGTATCAATTAATTACTATTGACCGATTGTTATGCGACTATGTTGTTGTATAAGCGCAATCGCCACGTGTAAAATCGTCTAGTTGTACTTGGGTATCCGGCACCCTGACACCCTGGCGCAAACACACCCCCATATACACACCCGGAACCCGCACGGCAGTAGACTCGCAGGGTCGGGGAAATTAGTGGTCTATTCAATTATTGTAATTTACTTCTCAAACACAAACAGAACAGAATGCTGTCTCTGAATTCTCTGTGGCGTTTCTAGTCGGGCTTGTCTGGCTCCCTCTTTCCTGCACCATGTGACACGTCTGTACATATATATATATCGTACGTAGCAGTACATACCTATATCTACAGGTGTGTACGTCTATATATATATATGGATGGGGATATAAATGCGTGTAGGGTTTGCGTGAACCAAGACTTGCGTTAACCTACACACCCGCATAACCACATACTATGTAGTAAAACCCTTCGCAGTTTCTATATATGTATATATATAGACATGTATAATTATACCAGTACACCCTTACCACTTTGATAAACCATCCCCCAGTTCCGGCCGCGAATTTCGAAATTGTATTATTTACACGCGCCAGACGAATAAACGGTCATGAATGGCGGTTCGTTAAACTTTAGGGATCGAAGTCATTTGCCGGTGACTAATCGTGTTTGGGGAGGATTTTTGATTTTGAGTATTTTCTACAGGGGATGATTAGTCCAACGGATAATTTCTTCGAAACTTGTCTTAGGATTGTATGAGGATCTTTTTTAACTCCATCTGAAAATAGTTTTAGGAAAAATGGCGTCAGGAGGTTTGTTACGATTTTAGTTGGCAACCTGCAATTTTTCTCATAGGAGTTTAAAAAAAGCCGTTGGAAGTGGAAGGGTTTTTTTTTCTTTTTCTTTTTCTTTACAGCCGTTCGTTCACGCATTCATTGATCGAAGAATGATCAATATATGTATGCACGGGTCTGGGCGGATGGGTGCATTTCGGTTGGACCCTCGTTTGAATAACAGTGAAAAATTTCCCTAAACGGTTCCGGGCTGCAGGTCAGGCCTAGGCTGTATCGAATATTGCATAATAAAAGAAACACATTAACTTGCCTCAAGGTGGATACCACTGCGTCGTATATGTGATGCGTGTATGCGTGCCCCACTACAGCGTAACACAATGCGTACATATGTAGACAATATACAATTTGGTGAGTTTGCCAACCATTCCCCATCATCCTTTTCGAAAATATTGGCCCACGGGTTGTAGAGCCAGTGAAGTGCTAAAGGTGCAAAAGGGTGTCAGAAGTGCAAGGGTGCCATTGGACTACCTGCTCTACCTGTTGTATTATTGGCGTCGGGTTATATACAGGGCGAACCAGGATTTTGAGACCAAAGAGGAAGACAGGATTGGGTCACCGGGGCCTTATTTGAAAAATGGGAATGATCAGATCTGGTGCGCGAGGAATCAAGTATCCGCCATTGACGTCTGTCGTTCAATGCCAAAACATAAAGGCGCCTTACTAATGTAGCTGACCCAGATACACGCCCTGATCATTTCCGGAGAAAGAGGAAATTCGGGGAAAAAATTGTCACATGGTACACGGGACAACGATAAAATTTTATATGGATGATATTTTTCATGCGAAATTTTTTAGCCAGTTGGCAATGTTTTTTTTTGTTAATTTTTATATGGTAATAAAAATATCTGCCGAGGGAGGATGAATAAATGAAAGATGTCGGAAGAGCAAGGCGTACGCATGCCACGCGTGTGTCGACATTCCAGAGAGTCGGGAGTCGCGCCAGGGTCTAACTGTTAACGCACACACGCACTTACGCCCCCTGGGCAATTTATTAGATAGCCATGGATAACCACCAATGCTAATAACGCTATGGCTTCCAGCCGAGTCGAGCCTGGGGAACCTGATAAGATGGCGACTTGTTGATTTCCGGGTATATAGATACACAAGACTACCTCTATGACCACACATCAAGCATGAAAAGGTATCTACATTAATATCAACAGAATTTTATGTGTATTATAAGTAAACTAGAAAATATCTAACTATTACACAAGTATCCAGCATCCATATCCAATTACATAAATTTTATGTGACCTGAAAACCCCTTGAGAAATCCTTTGAAAAAAAAGTGTCTCGTACACCTTTTTCACAGAGAAATGGTAAAACCAGTCTTTTTCTACAACAGAGACCCGTTTGACACCTGCAGCATAAAATTCCCTGGAATTCATCCGAAAAATGGAGTCTACTCTAGGGAAACTGTTCGGAGCGCAAGGTGCAACGTTAGGGTTTACCAAGTCTCTGTTGCTCAGTCAGTCAGTCATTCATTCATTCGGTCATCCGATCAGTTATTGAATCAGTCAGCTGTTGAAGTGAAGTAGCATCTCGCCTACAGTCCGTCTACGGACCCATTGAGAAGTGCGGGCCCATGCGACGCAGCAGAGTAACAGGTTCATAGATTAGCATAATCATTATAAAGCCGCGATGAATTATTTATCTGTCGGATGTAGAGACAGATAGGTGAGGGGAGGAGGTTAGAATGAAAATATCGGGAGAAAAAAAATATAAAAGTGAAAAAAAGGAATCAGAGAAATTCAAAAAATAATCCAAAATAAAATACAGAAATAAAGTATAATAAAGTAGTCCTTTTCTTCCAGTATAATTCAGATCCTTAAATTTTTATTTCCTACTCTTCTTCTTCTTCTTCTTCTTCTTCTTCTTCTTCTTCTTCTTCCTCCTCTTAATCTTCCACGTATAACCAAAGGAGATCGTAAGGTTGCGCACGCGCCCAGACCTCAGCATTTGCATATTATGTCTAGTCTGACATTAGGTAGCCATCCCCGCGGTGCATTGCATTAATTTTTGATCCTGCGACACACAAGCAGTGAGCTAACCCGGTTGGCATCTAATTATCACAAGAGGAAAACATTAGCACGTGGTAGAATACATTAGCAGGAATATAATTTGTCATAGCTCGTGCCAAGCCAGTCGAACAATGATAATTTTTCCATTATGTAGAAATGGTCATCATGTTTTATCATAATACATTATACTTTAGTTAACAGGTTTTCCATGACTGAAAAACAGTTAGAATAACGAATAAATCACAAGACGTAGTAGTAACACATGCTATAACCGATTTTGAAAAAAACCGTTTAAAATCCTGTCTGGTTCTCATGTGACGTCAAGATTTAAATGGTCCATCGAAAGTATCAGCTGATCCCAGAAGCCGTTAGGTCCGAAGGATGATTTTTCCTTAACGGTCGTCAATAAGATTTTTCATCCATACGTACGTATACTGTGGGACCCATTCCCGTGGTTGGGCCTTGTGAAGAGCCTATGGGTTAGCACACAGGATAAATCGGTCTAATGCCCCCCCACGGGCTGATAGGCAAAGCAGCTATCCCATGAGGTTTTCCCACAGTATTCGCTGCTGGTGGTTCTCTGGTGTCTAGTTCGATGAGAGAGATTGGATGAAGAAGAAGGAGAGAGAGCTAAGGGGCAGTACCAGCAAAAGAGAGAGAAGGAACATGTGGCGTATTGCTTTTATAAATCTCCGATGATCAGGGTGCGTTCGAATGTTTGAATAGGAAGAGCCCAGGTAATACGTATGCCCATTTGAATATACCTGGCTCGTTGCATATTTAAATTTAAGGGTGGCCGGGCAACCCTTCTTCCGATCTGGAACAATAATAAAAGGAGACCCTGGGACGGGACATATCCTTCCTTCAGGTAAGTGTGATTTTGCATAGATCTCCATACGTTATCCTTACAGGGTGGTGCATTTAAAGGTCCAGGTATACCATGGCCAGACGGTGTCATCCGTATGGGAAAGTGTATGCAAACCATTGTGACCCCCATAGGAAGACCGCCGCGGACCCTTAAGGGGAAGACAGAGAGATCACACCCCATAGATAGATGGTCCCTGGCATCGACCCATAAGGATACCCAAAACCAACCCTTCCGTCTCTCTGTGTCCTTCCTTCCTTCCTTCATTCTTTACCTATGTCCTACCCCTTATGCATGGGCACCGTAGCTGCCCCACCATCCGAGACAATCGTCTGCATATGTAAAAAGCCTTCGTCTATCTTATGCTGGTAGCCCTGCTGTACGATTCTCAGGCGGATCTGCGTATGCAAGACCAGAGCCAGGATCCCATTGTTAGGCAAAGCAACCGCCGTGCAGTAGGTACGTAGGTACCTTCACCTATATGGTACCTATTGGCGCGAGGGAGCCAAGACGTTTTTTAACCGTTTTTACAAGAGAGGGTTAACGTTACGTATGCATACGTATATAGACGCCATCATCCCTTAGAGGAAACGAATCGCTAGTAGCAAACCTGGTAACCCTCTGATTTATGAAATAGCCAATGGTACTTTACAGTAGCAATACTATGGGTACTATTTATTTCTTTACGTAATATGGATGCATAAATATACGTGGTATATATATATATATATATATTAGCTATATAATCAATAGGAATTTCCCTGTTCAATTATTCACCGAGTCTCCCTCTCACTCGTCTTATCTGGGTTATCATGAAACTAGTTTATTTTATTTCCGTTGATACAACCCTCTATTTGGAATGCTGGAGTCTTATCATTAATTCCTCTATACCCGCCTCTACCAGTGCCATAAGAAATTTACCAATATCACAAGACCTTTCTGTCCTGAAGGATCAAACCAAGATCCGTTGAGGTCGATTAACGACTGGCTACCTCTCGCTCCATTAACCACAGGCACCTGTTACCCCGAGTCGCTAAATACTTAAATCGCCATCTTAATTATCAAGTAAAATTATGCAACCGCCAACAGCAATGGCGGTCTGGTCCATCGATTACTCGATAACCTATGGTAAAATTTAGAGATCGACTTGATAATCCGTGTAATAAAAGAGCAATCTTTCAATCAGATCCCATTTAATCGCCATTTTGTAATTCGGTAGCGTGCTTTAATTATTATTTTTTTTAATTACGTACTATTTATACGTAATACGCGTGGTCGTCTCGCGACAGGTAGTACCTACGTATCCAAAGTGTGTTGCACCTGATGAAATTAAAATAAACGCAGTCATCTCATTTTCATGCTCATTAGTATACAGAAAACAAGTGGGCTAGCGGCTTCTCCTTCCCATATACGCGAGGACTGACATGATGAGCGAGTGCAGCGAGGGCATAAGGCCCAACGGAGAGCACAACCGTTGCCGTGCAAGTGAGCAAGCTATAAGCAAGTACTACTATAGCCAGTAAGAAGGAAGAAGAAGAAGAAGAAGGACAGGCATCTCATTCACAAGCCAAGGGAATCCCGCATAACATTAAAATCTTTTAATACCACGACGTTCCTCTTCGTGATGGCAAATGGCGCTTCTCTAGTAACCTCAAGGCGGAACGACATGAGCTTTTGTTTAGATCTCTGGCAAAAAACATCGCGTGCTCGAAATCCCCTACCATACCTACCCTTTACGAGCCGACAGTCGCGTGCCAGTTAAAACCACATATGTATATGAACCATCCAACGCCTCGACTATGTTAATGCACGTTCACATGTCTTCGGTCATAACCACATTGTTTTCATGATTGAATCAATTCTTTTCTTTTTTTGGCTTTACTAAACTACACAATTTTTTATCGAATATTTATCTTCTTCCGTCTCGGTCTCTCCGACGCTTTATCTTCTTCGGTTACGTAATCTCAATTTATCTTAGTGGATTTTACACTGCTTAAATCTTTGTATACGGTTACCACGAAGAGACGGAGACAGTCAAGATCGCCTTAGGACGTTGTGAAATTTCTGTTTCTCGTGGATTTCACGCGTGTTGAGGCCCAATATGGGTTTCTTAAGTGACTATTCACATGTAGCGGCGAGAAGCTAGGTCAGCTGGGTTGGAATTCTTGCGTGTATAGTTCGGGAGTGAGGATCAGTCTGTAGCCCCAGGGCCAAACTAAAACTTCGTTCTTCTCTTCGTGTATCTACCTCATCCTTTCTCTATCGTACAACTGGGTTTTAGTGTCTCCCTTAATATCTATATATATACCTGTATACATATGTCCATCTTTCTCACTTTACAAACCATGTATAAACCCACCTACCCACCTTACTCTCGATATCTCTTCTCTATCCTTATCTCCTTCTCTCCCTGGTTCTGGGTGGAGGACTCTGGACCGGAAAGCAGACAAGGCCTACCACGTTGCTGCCATGCCATACGTTTATATCCACGTATGCACGTTATACAGTCAATATGTTGGTACCTGCCTATAGCTATGTCTGTCTACCTTACCGAAGAGTCACAGCTCAGTTAGCATAGACTAGAAAAATATTTTGGAAATAACATAAAAAAATTAATTCAACAAATGTTTTATCCTTGAGTACAGGATGATACAGGATACTTGGCTATCGTTCATTGATTCTAAGATTATTTGTACAGAGGTCCCAGACTTCTGGATGTTGACAAATTTAAGTCCCAATTTTTTGAACTGATCTTAACTCCTGCTACGTTTTTTCTATCTGGACAAGTAAAATGTCAGGGATCTCGTTACCAACCTTCGTACTCAACAAAGCGTAAAGAACTCGCAGATAACGTGAGTGGAAAGGACATTCCTTCGGGTTGGTTAAGAAAAGTTCGTAGGAGTTGTCGCAAGAAGGTATAGTAGATACAGTCCCTTTAGCTGGCCATTTTATCAGTGACATTACATTCCTGGAGGGAAGTTTGAAATGTAATATATAAAGTTTGTTGCGGCTAGTGTGGTATTATGAATTAGATTTTTTTTTTAACGCACACATATTGATTATAGATTCAACCGCGACACCACTAGGTAAATAATCAGTAGCCGGCCATTGACGTAGACTGTAGAGAAGATGGAGGACGTGAGGAAGTAGAGAGAGAAAAAATATTAAAGAAAAAAAAAAGGAAAAGATATCGTAGTGGTAGCCAATATAACGTATGTACAAACGTCTGTTATATTTACTCAGTTATTTAGGCATCCGTGCAGTAGGACCTCTACTGTTCTAGCCGTCTCGCAATCCATCAATATTTGAGGAAAAAATTATATAAAATTAACACTTAACAGATTAAACAAATCTCGCGTTACCGGAGCTCGCGCGCGTGTAAATATTGCGTGGATCAATATTTTTGCTTCTGAAAGGATTCAACGTCTATATATCTGTATATCTATATATACGCGCGCGTGTATTTCTCTTGTAATTATTTTTTTTATTCCCTCGGAGTTTTTCCACTTTTCACCATATTTTCCATTCCATTCAATTACCCGCAACGTCGTGATTTTTGCACTTTGCTTGGACTATACTCTTTTTTTTCTCTACGTGCGAAACGTCGCTCGCAAATGAATTTACACAATTTACGTGACCAGCCGGAAGGACGTTTTTCAGGGACACTTGTCAGTCTCGAGATTCTTCCAAGAAAATACGGGCCCAGAATGTATGCATGTATATAGTCATTGTGATCGTGTACACATGCATCGGGACGCCAGGTGCATACGTTTGACATTGGGATAAAACGGTCTTGGCCGGGGACTTGAGGCCCTGCTTTCAAAATACATAGTTGATTGCGTCACGAAGAAGAGGAAGAAGAGGAAGAAGACGGTATTAAAAGGGATAGCCAGTTCGTGTTTGACCGGTGCAAAATCGAAGTTCGTAAAATCTGGACATTTAACGGGAGACGCTGGGACGAGATTGGAATCGCACTTCGTACACATAGAATACTCCTTTAAGTGTATATATATATATATATATATATATATATAGACGGGTATAGATATACAAGTTTATGGGAGACCGGTTGACGTGACATGGCCGCTAAAAATAACCGGCTAGAACCGAGAAGCGCGAAAAACCTATGCTTCTATGTTAATTGCCGTCGCTTAGGATAGTCACGGACTCTCGCAGTTCTTGCGTTCGTTTTATATTGTTACTGAGCAGTTTAATTTTTATTGGAAAATTATGTTACGAAGCGAGTACATGCGGCATTGTGTCGAGTAAGGCCCAGAATTTATTTTTGAGATAGAGAGAAAATTCGATGGAGGTTCAGGTAAAACATAGGTTTCCGTAAGATTTTCACGAAGTATCCGATGTAGGTGAGGATATAGTGGATGTAAACAAGATATTGGGCCTGACATCATAATTAAGGAATAGTCGAGCAACGTATAAGGATAATCGACGAGATTGTTAGACGGTAGAAAAAGAGAAGTGACCTTTCCCGTGTCGCGTATTGGGCCCAAAGAGAAACGAGTCCCCAAGTCCAGTGACGTGATTGTGCTCATGCGTGGGGCCCGCGTGTGTTTGGATGACAAAGGTCGAGCAATATAGCATGATACGGCCACCGCTTCTGTGCCGAGGTACAGGCCCAAAGTCCTCCTCTGACTCCTTCCTATGCCTTTTTAGGGGCCCGAAGCGTGTGCTCCAACCCTCTCCTCCTCCTCCTCCTCATCTCTCCCTTTGTAATACCAACTATATCTGCCCTCCTCACCCCTCATTCGGGGGCCTTACTTTAACTCCGCGGTGGTTCAAATAAGTCAACCCGCTTTTATTCTTGTCTCTCGGTTATTCTTTATAGCGGCGAACGGTGGGCCTCAGGCCCTTCGCGGTATCCCTACCCTCTACACATACTACGTTGTTGTACGTTATACGCAACAGAGTACAAAGTACAAGAAGCAAAAGGTTACATGTGAAGCCCGTGTTCGGGGCCTTACTTATTGGACAGTTTACACGCCGTGCGTTTCCATATTCCACGCAAGCTCCGTAACGTAAGGCCCTAACTCCCATCTCTGCTGAATATTCGCTCTACGATACTACGCTTATCCTCTGCATCCCATCAAAGGGACTCGATTGAACCCCATTTGCAATTTTTTTATTTATTCAAAAAACGTTATCCAAATTTTCAAGATTTTGAACGTTCCCCACAGCTCTTACCATCCTTCCCCCTCAATAATTCCCATACACGTCTCTCCCTACGTAACCTCACTTCAAATTTACATATCTCACCCGATATTCCTTATGCTCAATTCTCAATTGTACGATCGACCAATTGCAATTTGACTGTCGCACGACAGGCCATTTTTTACACGTTTCAAACGATTCCTTTCTCAATCCAAGTTGCACGTGGAATAACGAAGAAAAGGCAGCCACAACGACACCCGGGGCCTTTCGACTCTCAGGTACCAGGGGCCAGTAATTCTCATGGTATAGCATCTAATAATATGCACGCAAAGTTTATTTCGCCAGTGGATTCATACGTCACGCGGTTATTGTGCAGTTAAGGTACGGCCCTGATCCCAGTAGACGGGGGCCCCCGGTTTGCATAAAAATACCGAATGATTGGGTACTTTAGAAAATTTAAGCGCTATAGATTAAGCTCGCTCGCGGGGAAACAATACCACGCCATTTCTTTGACGAGTCTCCATGATACTTTGCTTTTCCGACACCATGGTGTACATTACGTACCTTGTATGGGGTCGGTTGCGTTATAAGTTTGTAACTCAATACCAGGCATAATAAATAAGAAAGTATAATTTAATTCAAGAATGAATTTGCACTCCAATGCTTATACCACGCACGTACTCCACTAGGTATAACTATACAACCCCCATGAACTTTAAGGTTACCATAACCTCTTCCGCGTTTCCCGACGTCCTTCCGTCTATCAAAAAAAAAAAAGTGAAGGATCTCTCTTACCACGAGAATCCATAGATGATTATCGGCCATATAGGAAATTGAAAGGGTGTCTAAGGAGGTGTCTAGTGGATACTTCATGGGGGCGGTTTCTCTGCAGGGTGGCTCTCAACTTATGGGGTCTTAGGGCATTCAGACACCCACACCGAGATGGGGACTTCGATAGCCCGTGGCCACCTTGGATAATAGGTTCGGCTCTTACTCTCTCCTCTCTCTCTCTCTCACTATGTATACAGATATACATATATATATATATATTTCATCTCTCTCTCTCTTTCTTGTGAGCCAGCCTAGATTTCTTCTCTTTGAACCTCTTCCTTTTTGGTACCGCTGGTAGCGAACCCTAAGTCTCCGGTCGCCACGTTTCAAAGTACCCACGGGTAATGGCGATCAGCTCCTCTCAAACTCCCTTCTTCAGCTCCTCTCATCCTCTCCCAGTCAGGTGCACGCAGCTTCGATCGCTATCTGCTAAATCACTATCAATCACCAGCGCCTCAGACACCGGATGCTCGGACAAAACCAATCTTGGCCCTTTGGAGATCCTTTGTGAACGCGATAAATAAATCGCGCGCCCCCAACTTCTTGTCCTTTTAATGAGATCCTTGCTGGAGGAATACCTAACCTCACCTATGTGGATATATAAGTATACAGAAGCTAAACAGGATAATAGTACACAATAGTTTTATTCAATAGGGAAATCATAACAATAATTGATACTTAATGGATATCCTATTATCGTTCATTTATTATCTTAACGATTACAAATGGATTATGGGTAGTTAAAGTCTTTCTTATTTCTTTTTTTGTTATTATGCAGATATATCTGTATATTGTACTGTATACTGGGTTCGATATAATCCTATCTAGTATAGTGTGGATTCTCGTGTCCTGCAAAGACACCGGTCAGGTACCCGCCTCCTCCACAGCGGGGACCTAGAAAAACCTTAACCATCCTGGTCCCGGAATCAAATCCCAGATCCAAAACCTGATATCCCTTAGTATGGGCGGGGAAGATCGGTCCCGGAGCAAAAGGGGATTCCGGCTGGATGAGGCTGGATGGTGTCGGAATGCACATAAAATCGTGAGTTTAACCGATCCCAGGATGCAACTTCCTCTGCTCGCACTTTCTCGCGACGTAAGATCAGGTTCGGCAATTTTTTGTATTCTTGTATTTTTTTTATTCATTCATCCCATTTTTATTTTTTTTTGTTAAAGAAACTGAATGAACAACCTTCAATGACCTGAACGTTGTTAGGTACACTGTCTTACTATACCTTCATTCTCGTATACCCAAGAATTCCAGGTTATCCAAAATTTGGTACCAGAGTCTTACGCACGCTTCGGAGACACTCGTGTATCTTCGGTAACTGTCGTTTGGGTGTGACACCGTTAAGCCGCGTTTTCAAGCCAAGAGAGCCAGAGACAACGTGAAGTCGAGGATGAAGAGAAAAAAAATGGAAAAATAGGTAATCAAGAGGAAGAGGTAAGGAGAAGACTAAGGAAAAAAGTAAAAAAAAGAAGAAGTCAAGAGGCGAAACTTGTATTTCCTAAAAACGATGTTTCTGGTGAACTCGTGATGCGACTCCTCTCATCTACCTACGAAAGATGTTCTTTTTCCTTTCCTTTTTCCTCTTTTTTCTCCTCTTCAAAGGATTACTTCTCTCCTCTCTCGCTCTCGATCCTCCCCTCCGCGCCACTCTGGTTCGCTTCACCAACGAGACTCTTGGGCGTTTCATGCGTTCAGTTACCAAACTGGACATAAATTAATCCCGTCAAATGTCCTCATTCGTTACCCGACCAGTCCCGACAGTCCCCAGTCCCAAGCAGAGACCGCTAAGCAAGGTTAATCTTAACTTATAGGTATGAGGCTTGCGTAAGCCTGCCTACCTACCTACCTACCTACCTTCCTACCTTCCTATCTCTACCTACCTTGCCTACCTTGCTCAGCAAACCATAGCTGGATGAACCAAGTCAGTCCAGGATGCACCTGAGTTCTCAAAAGTCTTTCCAGACGTATGAAAAAATAATTGAATTTAATCTTCAAGGTTGATTACTCTAATATCAGAATAAGGTTACGTACGTCGCATTAAATGATAACTTGTAAAGATACTTAATTTAATGTAAGATAGATACAAGGACTTATATATAAAATCGAATATGCATCTGCACGGTATACATATGTAGGTAACGAATGCTGGAACGAGATAGTATTTGATACCAGGACCGTAGAGACCGGCCGATCCAGTGAACCAACCCTGCAAAAGCATAAGCATTAACTACACCCTGAGCTATTGTTCCATTTCATTCCATTCCCATCCCCCAATTCCAAGGCCTTTACACTACCACGGTATACCGCCCTGCCCTTCTGTATTTTCTACCACCACCACTACCCATCTTCTTCTCCTCCTCCTCCTCTTCTCTATCTTCTCTACCCTGACTGTGGAGGAGTTATCATGCCAGCTATAAAACAATACGGCCCTGTTACCAAGAGAGCGAGCATATTGTGGTTATTGTTAAGCTTAAACCCAGACATGGCTACTAGGGGATGTTCAGTTCTTCTCTATGGTTTCTGGATAACACTATAACACTGTACTTATGGTTTACACTTTGTACAGCAGTAGATACCGTTTCTACGTGAAAGATAGTGACTTGGTTAAGTTTTAATAAATTTTGAAAAAATATTATGTAAGAGAAATTGGATTTAGTCTAGCAAATAGTCGGTAGAGGTGTAATAATAATAATAATGATGACGCGGTTTAATTAGAAGGGCCTTTTGGATCGTTAAGGTTTTAAGGGAAACATAACACGGTTATTGCAGTAACGGCTATTCATTTTTCCCCATGAGATCCCTAGGGACTTCCTTTGTAATATTTCTCAAGGGTTGGTAACTCCTACAGGATGAAATCGCCAGAACGATATTTCCATTGAATATCGCAAACGATTTTTTTTCTTCCATTTTTTTTACCCCCTTATACCAAAACCTGTTTAGGGAGGAGGGGGGTTGATTCTCCTACGCAAAATCGAATGCCTACCTTATACCACCTTTGGTGTATTTTTTCTACCCCTCTCTCCTCAGCCCCTTCTTTTTCTCCCTTTTCTTCGACTCCCTTCGGCTTTCTCTACGTCGACGTCGTACAGTGACTCGGTTCAACCTATTCCAGAATCTCCCCGAGGTTCTGCTACGACGGGGTGTCTCGCGATTTATGCAAAATGGTACGTAACTCCCTAGGGAGCTTCTCAGCCATCCAACCACCCTTCTATCTAACACGTGTGCAGCGCAATGCTATATCCGCGCACGGCATACAAGCCCCCCTTTCTAAAAGGGGGTTGGAACATTCTGATATACTGCCAACAAGCGCCTAACTTCAGTGCGGATCTTCACGCTATTCAAAAGTTACAGGAATTTCTTGTATACAGGTTACGATAAGGCCTAACGAGTCACCCTGCAGATACAGAAAAATTCCTACCCTTTAAATATATAAGCAACCCTCACTCATGTGCTTTTTACTCTATCGGAGATGAAATATCACGTGTCTTCAAGGTGCATCAGGTTAGGGGTTGTCCACAAAATCCCTCGGCACTCTGTGCCAGTAGTAAATAGATACTTAGAATATGAAAGATAGCGTCGACGAATGATTGAGAGCCTGTGGATCGTTTAATTTAATTACCTCGTGGGGTTAATAGAAGAGATAAAAGTGGCTACAGTCGAGACGGATATTACGCGTGGCTCAAGCGCTCCCCTACAGGACGTTTAAAAATCTATTACACTCCGTTATATACGTAGAAAATTAATTGTGGGTTAATCAAAATGATCCGAGTATATATATGTATATATTAATGTTAAATGTAAAAAAAAGTATACAATACTATATATATACAGTTGCCAATTCTCTATCCTTTGGACTATAACTCTCAGTGAAACATTAATTTTGAAACACCCTTTAAACAACTCCTCCTCATTCCCTCCCTTCTGAAGAAAATCAAGGGGGAGAGAGTGTGTCGCACGTTTCGGTCGTCGAGACCGATTTAATTTCATAAACCGCAACTGTTACCACTATTCAGTTAGAAACGAGGCAGCACTAACAGTTATGATCCGCCGTTACTCTAACCCCCCTCTGGTACCCCAAGAAATTAAATTATACAGTTACTTACAATGGGCCTTATTAGTTGATACTAGTCTGTACTTAATTTTCAAAAATTACTTTGTACATTTATTACGATTCAGTCACACCCGTAATCAGCGCCGAAGACCCAGGTACCGATAGTAAGACCCATACGTGTGGTACCAGACCCAAAAGAAGGCACCAGGCTGTTTCTCTTTCGGGTAATTTTGATGGGCGGCCATATTAACGATATTCCGATGATATGGGGGTCCTGGAGAGGCATGGATGTCTCCGACATTGTATGCAGATGAAGAAGGCAGGGCGACAATGACTGGGACGTCGCCACGGGCCTACGGGCCCCTGCTGTTCGTCCTGACCAAGCTCGTGGCGTGGTGTCCCGTAGCCTGGTACCATTCCTGGTACCTCCCCCGGACATTTATGTATATGGTTTCACTTAGCCCGTAGGTACTACGCATCCATATATTAACATGTCATCAGACATAACCGAATGATCGACAGGAGGGCCTCACCGACTCGATTTCTCACTGCGTCATCGGGGCCTGATTTTTTATTCTCGTTCCTTTTTTTTATATTCACCCTCTCTCTCCTGTCTACTAACGAGCCAACGCTACCGTTAGGTGCTACCATTTCTACCATTCCATATCAGCTTTGAGGTCTCTACCATCAGAGAGGCATAAGTCGAATCTCATATATATACTGTATATATATATACATATAAACGCATACGTATCTACTATAAATCCTGGTTCCAGGAAATATCATAGAGGAAATCTTTTGCTAAAATCCTTGGCGATTCCTGGAGGAAGGATGAAGAAAGTCGAGTTGGGACCCAGACGCGTTGGTCGATATGACTCTGGGGGTTGTTTGGCGTATGTATATAGATACTGGGCTATGCGTATATGTATATATATACTTCGATTATATATATAGATGTATGCTGCATGTATATATATATACATGTGGAGTATAGATAGATATGTGATGTGGTGTAGGAAGCTGGATTGGTAAACCGGTCACGTAGTGCTCGGCGATGAATGGACCCGCCGAGTCGAGCCCAGAGCCGGGAATTGGCTACTGGGCATACCACGACCACCTACCCCACTGCGTCAGCTTTAGCCACCCCACGTTAGGTGGAATTATACAGAGGTGCTCAAATCTACCCTTGATACTGATGGATATTCTGTGAGACACTGGACTTTGGTTTACTTGCGTGAATATAGGGATGCATGTGGAACCGTAATTATTTTTGCTATTTTTTTCAAAAAAATTGAAATTTTTTTACGTTTAGGGGATGATTATGGAAATTTTCAATAGTGCGAATATGGAAGGTGTATGGATTCCTAAGAGTATAATTAGAGAATACAGATGCAGTTGAATGAAAGTTTGAAATATTTGGAGGCTATGTTTACTTTTAATTGATTCGCAACAAATTTTGAAAAATTTCGAAATCTTATAGTTATACAAGCTTTTAGGTATCCTTGCAAATAACTACTGACGGTTTCACGAATTCCCTGTAATTTGCTCAGTGCGATTTCGACCTTAACCACAGTCGTTGTCACCCCGGAGTTTCCTCGACAGTCACTGACTCCCCCTCACACCCCTGTATGAGGGGTACTAGAGAAGAGCAGGGATACGCGGAGGGAGGGGGTGTCGAGATGTAACGGGTCTCAAGCCCAGTACCCCTTTACGCAATCTAAAGCAAGCCTCTGATCTGCCATAAAGTCATTTCATAACCCATCCCGAGGGTTAACTACCCCCTGAGTCCCAAATCCCGAGTTAAGTGTGAGTCGACCAGTCCTGGCTCCCATGACACCCCTCACCCCATACTGACGACCTCCACAACCCCATCAGGAGTAGGTCGATGGATCTTATGACACGATTTCGAAAATCGTCACCCTTACGACGAGGACAGGGATGAAAATATATACTGTATGCAACCAAGAGGAAACCCAGTAAAATTCTCTTACCTTTTTCCTAGGTGGTTACCATTTTCATCCCCTTCATCTTATTTTTCTTACCCTCGCGGAAGATTGAAGAACTTTTGCCTCCCTGTAAAATGAGGAATGGCCATTGCCGCGGGCGTCCTTCATCGGAGCCGGAGGGGGGAGGGGGGTCGGCAAGAATAAGTTTTGCAAAAATAATAATAATAATCGTAGGACCCAGTCTTTAAAGTATATCTATACGGATGCAGCGACTCTACGTACAAAAAGAAATTAAAGGGTGAAGCAACTGCAGTAGAAGAAAACAGGGTGACACTTGCGCTGGAATTAAAAGAGAGAGATGAAAAATACGAGCGAAAGAAATAGAAAAAAAAGTGCTACGTCGAGTGTATATAAATCAAACACGTTGTCAACGGGTATGGCGAGGACTAGGGCGTCGGCGTCGGTTTAACTCTTTCGTAGACGTCGGAACGAGGGTCAGAAATAAAAACCCTTTCGTTAATTACAGATAGCAGATGCTGAATATTGCTGGAGATTTTTTTTTCACTATTTCAACCCTGTTGCTATTCATTCAAAACGCGCTCCTTTTTATTGCCAAGTTGCCAGCTATTTTTTTACCATTTCTAGATCCCCCACACCCCATACACCGACGTCGTGACGCTTAGACGTAACTACTACCCCCTCGTGGCAAGAGTCGAGAAGCGCCTTCTGTTTCGCGTCGTTTCGACTTTCTTTACGGTCGCGCGATTTTACGCCACTGAAATAGCCAGACTGTTATACTGTAGTGGTAGCGCCATTTGTATTTCCCATTAAATGCCAATAAATTCCAATTCGTAAAACGGGACACTTTGGGTCACACTATTGAATTTCATTAACTCGCCATTTCTTTCATTGTCGTTGGCGACGTCGAATTTTAATCGTGAATAATTAAAATAATTGAAAAATCTATATCAAACTAATAATCCTATTTCCATGGAGAAACTTCCATTGTATTTTTTTTTAATAGTAATTCGATAGTTATTCATTTTCCTTTTCTTTCTAGATTCACCTGCGTTTGGATAAACACCATTGCCCTCTGAATTGTCGTACCACTGAAACCACTCTACGGTATTAATTAACTGAAAACAATTGTAATTTATCGTGTGGTGCTCGTACCCTGCATTAGTTTAATTGGCAGTTAATAAATGCTTGTTATCAATGATAAAATACGTATCTATTTAATTATCAATCTACCAGACAATATTTTTTAGATAAACCAAAACATGCGACTGAACATATATATATATATATATATATAGTATCTACAAGGATAAATGATAATTATCACAATAAAAGCAATGAATAAAAATGATTTACATAAAATAGTATATTTTTATTGATTACGTATCACTTCACTACAACGTTTAACACTGATAAAACTTCACCACGATATTAATTCGCATATATATATATAACTAAATGTCTTCCACTGTCCTTTAACTCGGTCACCATCAAGGTCCATCCACAGCATCCAGGTAGACATCCCAAGAATGAAAATAGTATCCATTGGATTCTGAAACTAGAAAAAAAGAAAAAAAAATAATAACAATAGTATTAAAAAAACTTCCAAGAAAGGATCAATAAATCAATGACTTCGCAACCCTACAAATTTTCCCCCATGAACAAAACTCTTCCCCATTACCATCATATCTGTATCTATAAGCACCTATAAGTATCACTTGAATAATATCGCCGAAGAGTGTCCTCTCCCATAAGACGATGGGGTCCCGGGTTTCGTCTCGCAGAGTTCGAGGATATCTTTAAAGCGAGATCTCCACCGAGTTCTTGGAGGAGAGGATTATTAATTGGCTACACGATAAAACAGTGTTAGTCCCCATCGGCTGTCCGCCCGGGACCCCCATGGTTCAGTTAAGATATGGGGCCACGCGACTTCGTTCTACGTTCCCGGAGTGAGTGCGTGTACGCACTCTCGGTATGCACCGTTATACCAGGACATCAGTACGAGTTCTTATGGAGAAGGGGAGGGAGAAGAAGGTTAAGAAGGGGGGGAGTCATTATGCGTGTGTGAAGATGCACAAGTACGTATGGGTACGCATAAGAAAAAAATGAGAGAAGAAAGGTAGGAGAAGAAAAAAAAAGGAGACAAATTTCTCTTAGACGGAAAGCCCATCGACACACGTGCACATGGGAAACCATAGCCTTGTCTTTATGGTGTAGCTGGTACACTACTCTGTGTGGTGGTTTCACTTTTTAACGAAGCTTATTTATCGGATACGCGTACAACGTAGAAGTTGACACGCACGTACTGCCCTATGGGAAATTATTATGGTGGATGACAAGGGGACATATGGGTTTTAATGATTTTTTCTCGAAAGTTTTTTATCCGTGGAATTTTTTTTATTATGATTAAAAACGGTTAAAAGTGATTAGAAGTTATGGGAATTGTTTAGTTCGTTATGGGGTTTTCTTCATGGGATTTGTTTTTGCGTGGATTAATATATGGCACTGGGTGTATGAGGTATGTGAAGGTGGTTCTACCATAGAAATCAAATGGACAGGCTAACTTCAGGTGGTGCGTATGTCGTGAATAACCCTATATATGTGTTTTGTACGGTATGGTACTCGGATAGAGGATGAGAAGCTTAAATCAGGGAATAACTCGATATAGGGGCCACACGGTCCCAATGTTCTCCTCCTGGCGGTCCTTTACTTACTGGGCCTTACGCCGTGTCGATGGCGTATCTTGTAATGTTTCGCCTTTTTTTCTTCCATCCCACGGGAGTGAGTATGAACGCTATAGGCCATAAGGGCTAACAAGGCGATTACTCATGCCTCCCATAAGAAGAAGTTACAAGAGGGTTCGAAGGTTTATTGCGGCAAATGGTGAAATTTGTACCTCGCTAACGATCGACGCCATTTCTTTTTCAACTTGCACATACTCCTATCCCATTCCCTTCGTAATCCCCATAATAATACATGAAAACATACATACAGCAGTTAAATCGTATATCACAAAAAATTTTCCACGCCTTCGGTAACAATAAACACCATAAAAAAAAATGAAATTGTTATTCTAAAATAAAATATACCAATGAATCAACTGTAAGGCCCATATTAAATGTGTATGATAATACACAGTTTAACATCCCACCCATACAAGTGGGCCCGTGTCAAAGATGAGGCAGCCCATTAGGCCCAACCGGGTAAGATATCCAAGGATAATCAGTAATCGAGCAGGAAACTGCAATTTCGCAAAGTGCTTAGGTCCGTTTTTATCCTGGGGTCAAATTTGCGAGACGTCGGGGCCTTACGGTAGATGTGAGACGTAAGGTGAGGGGTCCCATTGGCTTGTGCGGCTCTATACGTGAAGATATACCTATCGGCCGAACCGCCTCGGCCGGGGCCAAAGTGGGCCGGAGATGCTGAAGAGGCCGCAGAGAGAAGCTCTAATTAGATTTTAAGTGAGAAATTGAGCCTGCCGGCAATTTTAAGGAAGCTGAACGCCGCCCTGATTAATATCATTATACGCTCCGCTTCTTCGTTCACTTCGGCGCTATGCAACCACTGAGCGAATCCGCATCTCCTCTGCATATATGTTGTACATACGTGTACTCATACGTGAACTAAGGATTACGAGTACGGAACACGTTTCATATGCCGTAGGTGTATATATGTCTACAGTATATATACACCTATATATACATCAGGCCTAAGAAACCATGTAAAGGGACCGATCCTGATGTGAGTAATCTGTACGTGCGAGATGGTAACCGCTCACGGGAGCCGTCGGCCATTATCCGCGCTAATTTTTCGTCGATTATAACCATTATCACGGAAAAACGCCTCAGAGATCATTGGCATTGTGATGCTGTTCTTATGGTACGTATACCTATATATTTCTATAATGTATGGACCATATAGCCATTCTCCTGTATTGTCCTCAAGCGTTTTGTACTGGTTGCGATTTATTTTTTTTCTTCATACCAAATTTTTTAGGTGCCCAAAGGACCGGCATGCAGATCACGTAAAATTTTTACCTGTTCTCCAAATGAGTGAATAAGAAGAAATTTTTTTAATTTTTGTATGGGCATTTCTTTAAGGTATCTTTTTTATTTGAGGGAAAATTACGTAATTTTCTTGAAAGGTTGTTAGGAATTATCTTGAACGCGGTATAGACGGATTACAGGTGTATTGGGTGTGTATCTATAGTATCGTTCGGTATATCTTAGAAAAATCGTTGAATCACGTAGAGAATCTGAACAACCGTTTTTCCTGACCCTTGATTAGTTTAATAACTGTTTAATGTCCGGTACTGATGACATTTCTTGTCGTGAACTAATGATTTTAATCGTCCACCTTTAACGACTCCTTCGACAAGCGATATGTATACCAAGACAGATAGTAGACACACTGGTAATCGGTAGAGATTTTATAGCCTGACCGATACCGATACCATTAATGACAATATAATTATTCCGACGAATAAAAAATATAAAAAAATGAAAATAATTTTAAAAAATCGTATCAATACTCTAATCACGTTCATTAGTCCCATGTAAATTAAATTTGCCAGTGTGCCATGCGAACGTTAATGGCGGCAAATTCAAACGTGAATAAAAAGAAAAATCATTAATTAAAAGAATAAAGGAAAATAATAAATATATTCACGGAAGATTTAACAGAGTCCAGCTGTAACTTTCTCCCAGCATCCCTCCAAGAGCCAATCTCATCTCAAACCTATCTGGCAACCCCTTCTTCCTTCAGGATGCTCAAGAGTATTTGAAATTACCTCCGGTGTCCAGTTTGACAAGGCTGACTACACAAAACACTGACCGTTGGTCGCTGACGAGTTCACAACACATGATATATGTCATGTGATATATATATATATATATATATATATATTGTATATACAGATATACCAGTCAGCATCCCTTCCCCTCCTGCCAACAGGATAACTAACCTCCATTTCTAGCAAGGTACTTTCTCGTTTGACGTTCCTCTTCCTTCCCATCTGTCCCCGCGCTTCTCTGTATTCCGCGTACTTACACGCTGCTGGGAAACCGAAGGGCAACGGCTAGCCTGGACCGTTTGAAGAAGCTGCAACGTCGAACAAACTCGATCCCGAAACAGGATTCCTTTAGAGTTTCGCGGAGAGAAGTCCCACTGGTGATGATGGTCAATCGATTGAGCATACCTGAAGGAGAAGTGAAAGAAAGGGCTGGACCAAAGTGGATGTTCAATCGAAAGACATTGAACGGAGATGATAAGTGATAAAATAAGATGATCCTGATAGATATTTGGAAAAAAATAAACAAAATAAATGAAATAATCATCAAATAAAATGTACAAAAAAAGTATCAATCCCCGTGTAGATAAATTATTCGGTGAAACCACGTGTGGGTCCCCTATGATAGGTATATAGCAGCGTGAAGTTTCTCCCTGCGGGGGGGGGGGGGGGGCGGAGTAATTAAAAAATTCTAAAACTGTACAGCGAAGTATCATTGGGTCGTAGAAATCATAATTGGACTGTACCCGACGATGAGGTACCTGGTTTACGCACTTCTGGTCCCCAGGTACCCAACGTGCTTATACTACTTGCCTGTGTGAAATCCAGTACTCAGTGAACAGTGACCAGTAACCAGTGAACACATATCCCACCTCCTGAAGTCCCGAAGGCTAGAACTCCTAGGGAATCAGGCAAAACCGGTCCAGTCGGATCGAGAGCACCCGCTGGCCTGCCATCGTGAAACTATCTCTACCTGGTCTTCTCTTCTCTTTCCTACACGCAACCAGCATGATCATCTCATCTCTCTCTCCTGTACGTTTTCTATTTTTTAATATTTTTTTTTCCTCTCGGTATCACCTCGTCTTCCCACTGAATCCACGTAAAACAAGCCTGACCATCCTTTCGGGGACTAGATATTCACCTGGAGTGCCAAATGGTCCAAATGGATGCTGCAAAATTTGTACCGACAAATTTAACTCAATTACATAACATCATGAATGGGTCGAACAAATATTTGACTTATTATTACAGAATATTGCGCAAGAATTTTTAAAAAATATTTATCTTTTGCTCCAGTAATTTTCTGAATCCATTCTGCTGTTAGCCAACGACAATAAATCGAATGGCGAGCGGATGTCCGTGTCAAGGATGACGTGAGGCTCTGTGGAATGACTCTCTCATGGGGTCACGTCGATGACATATCACTGTGGGATGACGAGGCGGTGCCCTTTTTTTATCCAAGGCGGAACCAGTAGCTACGACACTCCCGGACTTGATTCCTAGACGTATTATGCAATTATGGATTGCGATCACAAGATCGATCTATCATTATTAGATCATGCTCATCAGGGAGGGTTACGTTCACCCCTAGAATCAAAGGGCAATTTTGCACCACAGTTAAACCTACATAGATACAATCCCAGGGCGTGAGAGAATAACAAAAGAAAGGAAGTGTCCACACAGAAATTTAACTGAATTTCCCCAAAGGATCTTCCTGCCCAAGAGATTCTATTGGTCGCAGCATCCAGGTTGCAGCTTCTAAGAATGATTCCGGTCGTATGGATGAAGATGGTGAAATTCCAGGATCATAGGTAACGCATAACCAGGGCAGGCTGGTTTCTCTCAGAAAACCATCCTAAAGGGAACCGTGCTCGACTACGAAGTCGAAGGATTATATCCCCCTGTGGAGTTCACCTTCATTCTGGGCCCTACCCCCACTCGCCTCATCTTCCCCATCGCCATCTTACTGCTACTCTTTTCCTTCTCCGATTCTATGAGACTGCTCTGTGGATCTAGCTCTACCTTTCTCTCTCTTTCTCTCTCTAATGTCTAGGTATCGCTGGTCCACCTTCACCACCTTCTCTAACCTCGTCCTGCATCACCTTAACCATACCTACTACGTGTCTACTACCACGGTACCCCTTTACCGCCATCTAAACCTTTCAGTAAAATGGGCCCATCCACTGCTCCTATAGTCTATAGAGGCTAAGAGTCGCTCCCTTTGAACCTTCGCTGACTGTCGAGTCGTGGCCTCGTGCCTACCTTTGCTCCTCGTGCAGCTAATCCGCCAGTGGTTCTCATATGTAATATGATAAAACATTATTAAATTCAGACAAAAATAAAATTAGGCCCCGAGTCGCGTTAGATTTTTGTAAAGATCGCTAGAACGGTCCCAAACACAAGCACTATAGTTTTTGTATGCATTTGAATTTTTTTAAGAACAAATTTAGGGGCACTTTCAGAAGCCCGGTCGCACGTGTTGATACTCACGAGTCTCTCGTTTCTCGTGTCGATGCGGTTCCTGATGCGGATGGAGAAAAATAGAAGGCTTTTAATAGAGATGATAGCTCTGAGTGAGGCCCAATCGGTATGGCGCTAAGTATACCTTCGCGGCAACCCTTTTACCCGGTTCCGAATTGATCTCGTCCCCTACCCCACTGCGCCGTACCACGTGATCTTAACGAGATATAATTATATGGCAAAAGGTATGAAATGGGACGTCTTAAGGCACACAGCTACTAACATGATAATTGCCACTATTACGCACGGAAACGTCCTATTTAACAGTTAAACGATCTTCGCCTACTAATCATAGAAAAGCGTACCGATCAGTCAATGGTATAATCAGAGTTATTTGTCTGTCCAATAACTAAACATAACTGAAATGAAAGGGTAAAAACAGTATACAAAAAAAATGATATCCATAAAGATACCCAATAATGCAGCAGCATCACGATACGATCTTCAATATATAAATATGCGTGGTCAGTATCGATTCGTATAATGTCTAAATGTTTTTTAACGTAGCTTTAAAACCGCTGCCACGACGCCGTGAGAGGCCGGACGTCGAGCGTCGTAAGAAAAACTTGACTCGTCGACATTTATTTGTCCTAATTGACGAGACGCGGCCAAGACGGCGATACGCGATAGTAATCAATCCACGTGTAATCGAGCCCGATGAATTGCCTTCGCGTCTCCTTGGTACGTTGCAATTTGTAATAAGGATTCCGTGGCGCGCGCCAACATCTTTAAAGGCTCGTTCACATCGTGCGATATACAGAGATGAATTTATCGACGCTAGACCGGACAGGATCCTCTCTAGCTATGGGCCCAGTCTTTAAGGCCCATAATACTACTGATGTGTTTACCTGGTATCCTAGAGAGAGATAATCCCTATAAGCTTCACCCTTATTACGCTCTGCGAGATACATTGTGAACCGATCTTAACTTTTTGGATTATAAACCGTCCGTGTGTTTGGTTCTTTTTTTACTTTCTCTCTCTATCTCTCTTGCATTTTCTACGTGCTTCCATACGTACAGGACTATGCAGTTTTACATTGTAACTGGGATGCTGCGGATCCTCTTGTATCCTGACCTCCTGCAGTGTACATATGGATACCAGCTAGTAGTCTGGTTGTAGATTTAAAATAAAAAGAAGAAAAGTGGCCGTTAGGAAAATTGCGATTTGCAAGTAATATCATAGACGTATTTAAGAAAAATTATTGCCGATGTAAAGATCAATAATATGCAGAGTAATTTCTTATGAAATTAATGACTAATTGAGAGTGAGCTCGTACGTGATATATACTAATGCATTAGGGATATCCATAATTTTACGATCCATCTTTCTTTCTCAGGTTCGTTTAATGTAGCATAGTAATTAATTCGCGGCGCGTTAAGCCAGAGAATTATTAGACGCACATGTGTACGCGTAATGTAACGTATGTACATAAGTAGTAACGTATGTAATTTCGAATACCGCGAAGTTTCTTCCTGCACCCAAAGGGATTCCAATGTGGACAGGTGAGAACGTACTGACCATGCAGAGCGTAAATTCTTGCAGAAGATGTTTTTTACCTGCATGTGATAGCACCTTAATGACGTATAGTACAATTCAAAAGTGAATACCGCGTACGATGGAAATTTGTCAATTATTTTTTAATACAAAAATCATACGGTAATCTAAAATTGCAGTACCACTTAACACGTGTGACATATGTATTTTTGAAAATTAAATAAACTAAAATCATATTTTGAAAAAATTATTTAAAGGATTTATGTCTTTTGAAAATGCATATATATATATATACCTATGTATCTTTATATGTCTCAGGTGAAAATCCATAAACTGGATGTACGTCAGAGAGTAAAATTCAGGCTTTAGACATCAGACCCTGCGGACAGCTGCTATTCTGGACCCCATCGTTTCGTGTATCCCCGTCTAGAGCCAGTAACACGTAAGGTCATAGGTAACCTACCTATACACTCCTATATGCTACACGCTCAGAATCGGTGAACAAAACCAAGCGTGCAAGACTATAGTCAGCACACAATGCCACATTGTCACGAGTCTCCACAATGCCGATCAAACGTCCCGTCTGGTGCGGACCATAGGAAATCGGGTCGAAAAACTCGGGAAAAATACTCGATCATCCGGTACGATATTAGGGGTAGTTTCCCCAAGCTAATAAGGCCACCCGTTACGTCCACGTGTACGTCATTGACTTTAAAATTATATATTGAACGAGCCTTAGAGACATTTCAAAATTTATATATGAATTTTGACGCTTGGAACTTTGTGTAATTATTTTTTTTTATAAAAATTTTACTGCAGGTAATTCCAAGTACCATAGGACTATAGTTAATGGCTAGAGGTCTAAGATGCATCACGTCGTAGAATCCTGTTAGCCAGCTACGTCTCCGTTGTCCATTAACGGTATACACGTAGTTCCAACGTCTAGTAAACGTAGGTAATAGCAGAGTGAAATAAAAAGATAATGGAAGAGAGTTTTTGACAGTGATGCCCAAAAATTTGGAAAAATAGGAAACCGCTCGATCATCCCCTAATCGAGGCGTCACCCTCGGGGGCCCAAAGTGCAAACAAAAAGGAAACACCAGTAGGGGATGAAACACTCGCGGGTTTCCCTATAGCCTTGGCTAATACGAACGGACAACAATACAGCCCCATCCACATGCACGCGTCCAACCGCTAATTCTTTAGGCTCTCCATTTTTTTCCCTGTCACCATACCCCAAAGCCTCACCCACAGTTGCCACCCTTAACAGACCAGGAATTGAATTTCCGGAAGTAACCAAAGATCACGGTTACTGTACGAAATTAGAAACCCAGTACCAAGTGTCGTTATTTACCCAGTAAAAAAAATTTGTTTAAACAAGTTAATCCCGACTTAAGGGTAGAAACGTAAAATCTGATATATTCAAAAGAAAGACGAAAAATTCTGACCCACTTGCACCTAGGAGTCAACCTCGGATTAACGCCTGCTACTGGTCGGTTTGCGTTTCCATTCGGTACCTACATATCCTTATATATACACAGATGTATATACAGATATAGATACACGTGCCGGTATACCTGGATTGGTTAGGTAGGTAGGTTGGTAGGTACGTACCTGTGTTCCGTGGCTCTCTACAATGTGGCGTGGAAATTTGCATCGCATTTACATCTGATTGCGGCGAAACGCAGGCTGGAAATGGCATCCGGAGCCGGCTGTAGGTAAAGGTCCGCGTACGGGGTGGCCCCTGAAGGGTCAGGGTCGAAGGTGCAGTTACGTCTGAATTGAACATTATTTTTAGCGAGTGTCGCCGGGTTACGTGTGCGTCGTGCGTGTCGTGCGTGTCATAGGTCCTATTATCGTAGCCACTTGTCCTCAAGTGACGATGCGGGTCTGTAAGCGAACTTCTTATCTGAAGAGCGACCATTTTGAATCGGTCATATAATAGAATAACATTGCTGCCAGTGTTATACCACAGATCGGAGTTAAATGGCTATACAGCATCCGGAAGTAGATTGATGAATATGTACATAGAGATAGAGTACCCTTCATACACCGTGTATATCAATGACTGAAAATTTTGAATTTTCATGTAAAACCAATAAATCATCGTTTGTACGTAATTTGAGGAAGGACTTTGTAAACCAATTATATTATACTCTGTCTTTCTCTTCTCTATATATGTATATCTCTTCTCATTTTCCTCTCTCTACGTGCTCCGCTCTAACGCCGTCCAATTAACCAAGAAATTTGCAAGGTTCGCACCAGGAGTTATAAATTCGCTCACTCGAGAAAGGAACCTCATCTGCTGCACCAGAAATAGGACCTTCAGGCTATCTTAACTTGGCACCGTTCAAAAGCGCATTCCATGCGTCAATACGATAGCGAAAGGCTCCAGCAGCGTTGGCAATTCCATTAACGTTACGATAGAGATCACAGTGGAATTCCGGACCAAGTTCAAGGTCACGGTATTATCAAATCGACAAAGAGCAAATTCAGAACTAACAAGATCAGGAATCACACGAAAACTATAGACATTTCACAATTATGCTAAAGTAAATTAATATGAATAAAAACCATAGCGTACACCCCCATATAAACATTAGATGATCTATTATCTGTATAACAAAGTATTTTTAAATTAATTCCAGCATAATTACACAACTCAGTACAAATTTCGTCGACATACAAAAATAACATATACAATTCCATACATCGTAATTCATAAATTTTCGAAAAACTTGAATACACAACGCAGCACAGTAAAATCCAAAAAAATTCGCCATGACAGTATGACGTCATAATACCAGCATTTAAACCCGAAAAAATTTTGTCCAACATTCCACGCTGGCATTATATAAAAATAAATTCTCTACATACGATGCTCAGCATTTTGTCTATCGGGGCCCGTCACTCTATTGTATTAATCAATGATTAATTATGGCCCATATTTAAAATTAAATAAGTCCAAGACAAAGTAGCTAGAGTGCAGAGACTGGCAAGGGAAATGACAGTGAATGTATAGAAGTTGAGCCATGTGTTATAACAAGGTGGAAAGGCCTTGTTGGGTATAGGAACAAGCAAAGCAATAGGGCATATAATGTATATACATAACTATACACATATGGGTACATAACTGAGAGGATAGCGCAGCAACATAGCACAGCACAACCCGTGAGATCTACATAATGTTTATTATGCTAACCTAGGCCAACGCGCTTGCATCAACAAGTGTTATATTATCATTCAAATAAAATGTTTTAATCTGCATACGTTTTATCGCCCTCTCGCGGCATGCGGAATGTGCATTCAGCACGAGACACCGTTCCTATGTACCTCTCTATGCTATACTATACTATATATATACATATACAAATACATGTATATACAAATAGATAGAAACACGTGTGTCCATCGAGATTTCCTTTCCCTCTCGTTGTCACGTAATACACGTGGCTCCTTTACCGAAAAATTCATCATTCTTTACGATACTCCGATATACCTATATACATATACAGTACGGCAAATACGAATATACACAGAAAATAGATATAACGAAGAAAGTATAAAACTTTCATGAGCACGAAAGGATGCTGTAAACTTCAACGCGCACATTCGTATGTTAAACGTATCCTAACTACGGCAATCATAAGAGATATGATACCTGATTGATCGTATCGAGCGATATGAATTTTTGTACTGGCGCCATACGTGAATGGGTGCGGATTGTCGTTTCATTCAGCCAATGCAAAATACACGGGGGATTCCCCTCCCCCCCCCCCCAAACGGCTGACAGTCGATCTATTGATCTTTGAACGATCTTTCATTGGGTTCTTTTTTTATTTTCTATTATTTCTTCTTTTTGTACAGACAAGATTAAGTGAATTTTCTTATTCTTTGTATTCATTTTGTTTATCCCCCCTTCCTCCCTCCTTCTATATGCATATGTATATTATATAAGCGTATATGCATATCCTCTTCGCTGGGTCACTCGTACGAGAATCAGGGGTGATGGGATCCTTTCTGTGCCACCTGTGTCTTCATTATTTAGCAATGCAAATAGATTACCAGCGCATTACCATAATTAGATTCAATATTTGTAGCTTGTCACGCCATTACCGTAATTTATCGGGAGTCCCATCTATTCGTCAATTTGTCAGCGAAAAGACACGCGGTGGCCCGCGCGAATATACGAACCTGACAAGGCTGACTTACGAAGAGCCTTAACGTTATCATCGATGCTTATCATTGAGTTAGCTACGTATTATCTAAATTACCGAATAACAGATGAATTTTCAAATGTATCGCATCAAGAAGGTATCAATTAATTCATTTAATTCATTGCTTTGTCCCGTCGTCCATCCAATACTGTTTACACGCTCCGTTCTCTGTGCTGTACGAAATTCTGTTAAGTGCCTCGATGCCTGTCAATTTTTTACCAAAAACGCATTTTCCACCATAGAAACCTAATGTTTTTCGTTTAGACAGTATACCGCGGTGGACGTTTGCCCTCAATTAACTTCATAAGTGAGTAAGGAGGCGTGCGCCGGTCTGTCCGTCCATATGTCAGTCCATCCGTATCTACAGTACGTAATGTTCATTGGCTCGGTACGCGACAAGTGCCAAATCTCATACGTAGATATTACCGTTATCTAATAACGATGATCAAAGCCTATTGGGGCATTTCCAAAAACCCTCATGAAACATTTGAAGTCATATAAGTCTCACAGTTACGTTATTTTAATTTGCGATAATAAACAATTGTCGATAACACAGTTGATGAGCAAGGAAAAAATAACAGTATATGTCTAACAATTGTCAACGGTGCAGATTGAATGACAAAAAATTTGATCGCCCAATTGTTTCACCTCGACTGTGTCTGTCTCTCACTCACGCCCGTAAACGCGCATAAGTCAGTCTCACTCGCACTTACTGGCAGTATAGGAAATTCGGAAAAATCCCTTCGTACCTGACGCGAAAAGGTTAGTTGAAAGGATGCCGAGATAATTCTTCTACTATCACTGTCTCTCTCTTTCTCATATAGATACGCGTATCTCTATCTCACTCGCACTCACGGCCGGTATAGGAAACTCTCAAAATTCAAGGTCTTTTGTCGTCGGCCACCTTTTCATCGGTCGGTAATACCTCTACGTGTTTTACGCACTGTAATACGCAATTGGTAGTCCATTCACAATGTAACACTGCCTATCGACGACTATTGTTATAATGGATGATTTTGTGAAAAACTGAAATAAATCTTTCTAAGAATATCTCATGGATTTGCGAAATATGAATAACCGGTATTACCGTACGATTTATTATGCTTCGCAAGCGTTCTATCTCGTCTCCGCGAACAAGTCAGATTTTTTCATGGTTATGCATAATCATACGTAGCACTGGTCCTCGTCATTAGTTCACCATAAATAAGAGGTGCGACAAAACAGATGTAAGTCAACGTCGCGCCAGCAGGTACTGACGTGAACGTTTGCTACCTTTTACGCGACTTGGCACACTCTTAACCTTCTGAATCTCTCGCGTGGCCGTGTCCACGTATGTACACACGTTACGTAGGATGAGAATCGCGTTGAGATTGAGCTGGGTGAGGCTGCGTGCATATATATATATATATATATAATGGTCATTCGCGTATACACGTGTATGATACGTCATATAGGCTTGTTTACTTTGCCAAAGCCATATAACTGCGTTATTTATATGTCTTTTGCCAGAGTTAATGCTTATGGAGTCTAGGATATATGCCTATATAGCACTCATAGAAGTATCCCGCGTGGGTCCAGAGTCGTTCAAGGACTACCTGATTCGCTTGGACGATCGGTTCTCGTTATACTACTGCGCAATCTTACGTGTAAACGTAAGAAAATTTTCTATATACGTGACACCGTATGTAGTTGATATATATATAAAATTCAAATAAATTTGGCAAATGTCATGCCACGTGATTTGTTCGGCGGTGAGAATTTTGATACGGTACATGGAACAGGTCAAAGTCCTATGCATTTCGGTGAATTCAGGTACGAAATATATATATATATGTACAAAAAAAACAGATTTCTCTACGATCAAAGAAAGACAGACGCTTGCAATATCTACTAGTGCAAATTCGCATGGCCGTGAAGTATATTCCGTCTAGTAAGAAAAACTTTCGCCCACGTGAAGCTGGCACGAAGAGGAGCGTGCCTGTTTCTAATGGGCTTTCACGGTTGGCGCAGTCCGACGAATTGGAAATCAGATACGAGCCCGTGTTATGCATTATTATAATAAACAGCATAGGTATCACACGCGACAAATACAAGCGTTAAATATAATAAAAGTGCAAGTCAAAGTCGTCGTTAATCGGTATAAATCCAAAGTGGCGAAGGAAGTCGAAGCGAGTCTAGCGACGGGACGGTGAGGCTCTCTCGGTAGCCGGATTGTCGAGTGACGTCAGCTTCACCGGAAATGGAATGTAGGTAGCGGTGCTTATTAAGCTTTACTGAGAGAGAGAAAGAGAGAGATACATAGATACATAGAAAGAGACCGGGGATTATACATAGACGTAGAGAAAGAGATGAGGTGGAGGAAGAGGAGGTCAAGAGGATGACGTTCAATTGTTTCCTCCGCACACGCGTGCTGCAAGTGCCACGTACGTACGTATTATGTACATATCTATATATATATACTTATAATATACATAGTACGTCCGTCAGTACGTCTATCCTCGTACGATTCTTCTTCTCCTCTCTCTCTCTCTCTCTCTCTCTCCTTCGGTATAGTATATCCGTAGGATGTTCCTAGTGTGGGCATCGGCTATTAAATCAATGCGCTGGTGTCAGGATCTGTTCACGCCTCGCTAATATGGCCATCCAAGAATGCTGCTTGCCTGACTGCCTGACTGGATATTGCGCGACGGTAGCGAGTGACGGGAGCGTGTGCCGTGAAATTGCCCCTTGGAAATTCTGTGAAGAAGTGGCCGTCTGCCAAGGGAGAAATAAAAAATTGTGATACCACTTGGAGTAGAGAAGATATTAGAGACAGGTGATAAAGGCTGGAGATGAAATTGATAAGGAAGAGAAAAGAAAAATTATATTCTCATTGAAATGAATGACGGTATAAGACACACTACCGGTGGGGTCGTGTATACGCGCGTATCAATTGATACAGTGTAATTCATAAGTGCTCGTAGTACATAACACTGTCGCACGTGTACGAACTTCGTATATATTAATTTGATATATAGCACGTATATACTTGCATGTAAATATAAACGGATACGTTTTCATTTGGACTGTCCTTTACAAATCCCTGTTGCGGTTTTCTGGTATACACATATGTATATACAGCTAAGTACATCCTAGTTTGCCATCGAGGGTGATCGTTAGTACGCAGGCGTCGTGACGCCTATATATATAATGATAGGTGTGAACAAAATATCCAGAGGATGAAGCAGGGCGCCTCCATATATACGGGAGGAAGTGGAAGCCTTTGCTGTAAGGGTGAATAGGATGCCACTGCGCATGTCTTCTGAACGAAGGGGTTGTTCGAAAGAGAGAGGGGGCTGGTTACAGTGCGCATGCGCAAATTCACTTTTACTCCTATTCATCCAGTCCTTTTCTCTTATCCTTTCATAGGTATATCTATATGTACATCCTAACCGTATATCATCCCTATAGATATACCACCTACGTGTACCTCTTTCACTCTCACTCTTTCTACTCGTCTCCGACATACTTTTTACCCCGCTCTCTTTCTCTCTCTCTCTCTCTCTCTCTCTCTCTCTCTCTCTCTCTCTCTCTCTCTCTCTCTCTCTCTCTCTCTCTACTTGTATCAACCACCACCCCTTCCTTTGATACCATACTCATTGTTCTCATGTGTCACGCACCACCGAGGGAAACCATCTGACGATTTCCTGCTGGCACCTGGTTCCTGCGTTTTCACTCTCTACTTGGTGGCCCTGACTTTTTTTTCTTTTTCATTCTCTTTAGTCATAGGATAACTGGATAACCCGACCATGCAAAGTATTCGCTAACGAGGAACAACTTCTACTCGGATAGGCATGCATTCTGATGCGACTTTGCAGTTTCCTACCTATTGTCCACCTGAACCTGTTTTATTGTTGCTGGTCTCAGTACTCTTTGTTTATCTATGCTTAACGAGAAATGTATATATAGTATAGCTAAACACTATCATATTGTATATATACGCATATATATAGGTATACAATGTTAAAAGGGTTAGCTATGAGTATAGCGTATGTTATCGCACTATGTATAATATCTGCTGTTTATAACGTATATCACCATTTTTCTGTTATCCTCTCTTTTATTTCTATCACTACCGACTTAGAGATGACCGGTGTAGCCAGGCATGCGAGTAACTGGTTTAGCGACGTGTGGGTTATTGCCGATTGCCTGATGGTGCTGGCAAGGTTATCGGTACTGGGATTATTAATATTGCCGGGATTTTTACTAGCCAAGGACTTCCTGTAGAGCGATGAAAAGCTAGGATTCTGTACGTTCATGTGAAATTATATGATAATCGTATATTGTTTGATGGAAAAATTTTTGAAATCTTTGTTATACCGATTACAGATGAAAATTTCGAAAATTTATACTGTTTCAAGATCAGACAAGCTGAGGGACGCAGCATCCAATCTGAGTGGAAACATTGGACCATTGGTCCTATAGTTCCAATTGTTTCGCACCCACCGTATTAAGTTAGCGTTAATTCAACTTGGCCGTGATGAAGACGATTTCTGATGCTATGTTTATTAGGCTCTGATATTAGGATATAATCTGCGACTTGATAAGATATATAGGTTGATATAGGTGCTTTGTGCGAATTAGTCGGTTTGATGCATATATAGGGGTATTATTGGTTGCGCAATAAAAATCATACGACAGATATTTTGTTGTATACTTTCATCTCGTTTATTAATTAAAATTCAGTAGTAATTTAGTTTCTGCCATTCTAACAAAACGTTACCACTCGCCAGATTTTTTTGTTTGTTTATCCTTTACGTTAATAATAATTAATATTTATAATATAATAATATACAGGGGGTTAGGGGAGGAGGAGTCCTCGGTTGCGTGTACCTGTATGTGTCCAACTGTCTCTATAACTTTCACTCTGTACTCCCATTTCATTTTTTTCTTTGTTATTTTTTTGGAACTTCGCAACTTTACTACAGTCTTCCGTTGCACGTTTGTCCGTCGGTCTGTCCTTCTCGCGCATATGAATATCATTGGCGCGCTTTAATTAATTGATTTTAAAAAAGCGCTCCTGGAGGAACTGCCTATCAGAAATTGAAGAGTTTAATTGGTCAGGCTAATCTAAGTGCCAAGAAAACTTAACGAACATTATGACGTAACCCTTAACGGACAGCTTCGGTTAACCCGTATAACGATATCACAGGGGAAAGATTGAATTAAAGAAGAATGAAAAGGCAGAGAAAATAAAAGAAAAGTCGGAAACATGAAAAATAAAGAGAAGGGAATGAGAGTGGGGGAAAAAAGAAAGGTACAAGTTAGTATACATATATATATTCTGCGAATTCATAATAAATCAAAAATTCACCCCACGGAGGAACACAGAACCTTATCGTTATCAAGTACTTTCATCCCTTAAGAGAAAGACCAGTATCATCACCCTGTCTTAGACAAAAACAAAAATGGCGAACGAACACGTGTTCTTTTGGCACAGTGGTACCTTGCGAAATTGAACTCTTCAAATTCTGCCGAGCTAAGAAAAATAGGCGAGCGTCGCAGTGGCATTACAATTTTTTTTTGAAAATCTACCCCCACGACACTTAATCGAAGGAGTGCCGTAATCTTTGTCCTCTTGTCATTGTCTCATTCGTCTCTCATCTCGCAAATGATCTTACCCCCTCTCTCTTCCTCGGAATCGCGGCTAATTCTCGCTCGCACATTAATCACACTAATATTATTTACAAGAACGAGCTTACGGCAATTATTGGCTGTGATCCTTAAAAATTCGTCCACTCCAAGGACACGCGTCCTAATTCTCATACTCCCCTAAATTAGGTATCGAATATGCGTCGCAACTATAACCCGTTCTGAACCCGCTCGAAATATAAACGCTTATCGCGTCATTCCGATCGCCCTCTACTACGTTACGTTTCATTAAAATAACAAAAACCAAAAATACGCAACAACCATAAAACCGGGATCCGAGCACCTCGATATCCGCCTAAATCGATCTCTGTCACAGGAACCGCGCGATTCTTTGCCGAATTGAAGGAAAAAAAAACAAATTTTAAAAAACAGCCACAACCATAATCATCGAACAGAGACGCAACGAAAACATATAACAACCAAAAAACATACGTATACGACTGATTCCCATGACGTGGAACGGTACACTCTTAAATTTTCTACGAAGAAACAGGTAAAAAGGAAGGATTCGACTATTCCAGGGACTCATGGATTTGGCAAGGAATTGGGCCGTATTGGAGGTTCATTCGTATAGGCGATAGGTACATGTCTGGTTTACTTTTTTTTAGATTGGTCAATAATTTCTTTACGACATCCTTTTTTGTTCACTTTCGTTATACTATGTTTTATTCTTCTCTCTCGTAAAGCCCGCCACTCGGCAATTCCGATATATTTCCGCCTGCGATCAGATCAGCGCGGCTCTCATGTCCTTTTGTACAGTGTAATAATAAAACTATACGCACCGCGTTAAAATTACTATACGTATCATTATCACAATTATTTGGGTTTGTAATGTGTAGGCATGAACTTACAATTACTGACAGGGGGGATAAAAAAGGGTGGGGATGGGTGCCAAAGGATTAATGACGGAATCGGATAATAACAATCGCTAATGGCATTTAACATTGGAGTCGACCGCAGGTATAACAGTGGAATGTATCAAGCCAAATGAGAAGTAAGGGCGATCCGTATCAAGATGGCAGCACGCTCGCACGAGTGACACAATAATAATAATATTAATAATAATAATAATAATAGATAATAGATAATAGATAAAAGGCCACGAGCGATGCTACCTCAAGAAGCGGATCAATCGGAATTGTCGATACGCGAGAAAAAAAGAAAACGTACCATATCTCTACGTGTACCGTGTAACACAAAAAAGAAACGTAAAAATAATAACTAAGAACTCGCGCGGTCCACCGCCATATTTAAAAACATCTTCCGCAGTGTTTCGTCAATTATTTCGCCTGTCATTTTTTTTCCTTTTTAATTAATTCATCGAATAGTTACACTACCGTCAACACGACTTACTTCCACATCTTTTTTTTCGCTTTGTTACAATATGTAAATACTCTAGTATGTACAGAAATCATTGTTGGGTGGGGCGGGTTGAGGGTCCGGGGGAGAGGAGGGAAAAAAGGGTGGGGTTGGTGGTCTAGGTTCCTTTAGGTTCTCTCTTTTCATTTTCTTTTCACGGCCCAGGCTCCTGATCTGGGGGGGGGGGGGGGGACAAACGGAGGGGTGAGGGAGTTGACGATAACCGTCATAATCCTCTATCACGTTTCAAACTCTCGCTCCTTTTATATATCCAGCAATAACTCAAGAATAAAATAATACTAATATTACACAAATATAATATACGAGGACCCCCCGCGGCCGATTGCAGAATGAGAGCTCGCGCCCTCGAGTCGCCATTACGATCTGACGAATGACTCGTGTTTCTCCGTTTTGTCTGGCGTTTGGTTTGACGTTATTATCGCGAGCTCTCTGCCCGTGCCAAATTTCATAATCGACTAATTATAATATAGGAGCCGTGCGACGCGACTAGAAATCAAGAGAAAGAAAATACAAGTCGAATCGAAGGCGTATGTCGCGGAACAGCGACGGAAGCGCCGCGAGCGACTCAACGACGAACGTCATCTGATAAACGACGGGGACGAGTGATCGGAAAAGAAATTTTATAAAGACTTCGATTAATTAAAAAAAAAAGGCGCAACGACCACGTGATACGAAATCAAAGTAAAACCGACAGCGACTCAAAACGAGTGGCGAGTTTCCAAGACAAAAAAAAGTCCCAATGAGTGCTCTCTCAATTTGCATTGGGCCTGATAGAGGGTCTTGAGAATAATAATAATGATAATAATGTCCATGAAGGAGGGGCAGGAGGGGGGGGGGGGGCAGAACAAGGAAACTATATGTATCAGGGGTCTTAGAGAGGGCCGGGAAATTCAAGGGGGCAGGTAGGTATGGGGTGAGGGGCGGCGGCAGCGATGTCAATAATAATATAATAATTAATTAATCAATAATATATCTAGAATCTTTCGACATCATTGCGTTTATAGGTTTTGTATTACTTTTCTTTATCTCTCCGCGTTATACTTACTCTTTATACAGAAGGGGTATTTTTTGTTTTTGTGGGAAGAGATTGCGGGGTGGAAAACTTATTTCTCGCGCTCTCTCTCTCTCTCTCTCTCTCTCTCTTGCTCTTTCGTTAGTACTTCACCGATCTTTGTCACGCGTCAGTATATATGTATTTTGTAGTATACTACAGTGTATAGATTGTGCCTGACTGTATTTCATGTATTTCGTCTGTCTCAAACAATGTGTTCTCGGTACATCACACGTCGCGAACTTTTCACAGTCCTTCCTGATCTTTTTTTCACACCCACTCTTTCTCTCACACTCTCACACTCTTGCATCTTTACTTCTTTCTCGTTCTCTCACGTTCCTGTTTTCTCATCCTGTCTCCTAATGCCATCTCTTAACAATCCTTCTTTCTCTCTCTCTCCTTATCAATTCAAGTGAAAGTCTTCACTTCAGAGAGAGTCTAAACGGAGGAGCGAGAGAGATTACGAGAACAAGAGAAAGAGAGATATATATAAAATCGTAAAATCGACGAAGTCGCTTACGGCGCATGCTCACTTCTCTTAACTTACTAGCTTTATCTGGTACATTATTTACAGTCCATATTTACTTATGTTACATCATTCGACGCGGGTTTGCACGGAGCAAATTCCGGACGAGCACTCTCCTCCAATCTCCTATGTACGTACTACGCATTGCGCGCGTCTGTTTTTGTGATTTTTGTGAATTGGGTGTGTGTCTGTGTGTGTTTGCGCGCGAGCGTGTGTATGTGTCAATGTGTGTACATGAGTGCTGGCACGTGTGGGACTCTCTCGTTATCATCTCTTCCTGGGATAAAAGGGTTGATGGCTCAAGGGGGGATGATGGTCCAGATTCGATGACGTATTAATGCTGCTGCCGATTGACGATGTTGGATCCCTCGTAACTCCTCTCTTTTCGTTACTGGTGTTGTTGATGGTGAGGGTAGTGATGTTGTTGTTGTTGTTGGTTGTTGTTGTGGTGGTGGTGGGGTGGGTGGGTTAGGGCCAAGGGGGGACAAAAATTCTTTTACATATTTTTCGTAACTTTGGCTCGTTCCAGGCAACACCGCATACTCCGGATGTACTGTTGTATTTTCGAACATTTAAACTATTTCAAATTAACCGATCACTCCCGATCTTGGCCGAAGGGATGCTCGCGCATGCGCACAGAAAATTCCTCACGATCGGATCTGCGTGATCGACTTTTTCTTTTCTTTAGTCCTTGTCCATCTTAATCGGTATAACGTATTTTGTTTCAATTTTGTTTCTTCTTACTTTTATTGAAATTCGTACGTTTCCTTCGTATTTTGATTTTCGTCGCGTTTCTTTTTTTGGTTACTTTTGAAAAGAACACTCTCTCACAGGTAATCGCACGATTGTACCGAACGAATCGTAATGTGTTGTGTGTTGTGTAACGTCGAAAAACAATGGAAAGAAAAAAAGGAAAAACAATTCTCTCGGAAACGCATCACTCGGATACGATTATTGCAATTTTCTTTTTATCTTTATCTTTTGTCCCACGAACCTCCACCGAATTTTCCAAAGGACACTTTCGCGATAGTCGTGCGAGGGTCCTCGTTCATTAATCGCCTACCGTGTACCCTCCAAGAATGTCTATTAAATATTTCTTGATTTTGCAAGTGTAAAAGAGAGGAAAGAATGAAACAGGGACCAAGAAGGACCGTTCCCCGGTATCCCAATCATCTTGAAGGTGTTAACGTTTTAGAGAGACAGACAGAGAGAGGGGAGAGAAAAACTATTCTCTATTCCCGAGGACACAGAACTCGTACACTTCCGTCGGCTTTCGGATTATCCCCAGGATGTATTAAGATGGCTACCTTATCCAGGAGCGATCTCCAGGAGGGAATCCATCCTCGTCTCATCCTTTGGTTCATCCAATCCATCCGGTTCTTCAGACGACAGGACACACAGGATATCCATATATATATATATATCGTGGGGCCAGGGGTATGGGGTAGTTGGTTGGTTTTGGGGTTAGTGGCTGGGGCTGGGGGGTTGGGGGGTACACCTCTCACCAGAGTCCCTCGCGAACTCTCTACGGCACTGATCGCGAAAACACATCCCATACGAATATAAGAGATTCGTAAACGTGGTTCATTTATCCTCGAGAATGCACCAGGTCCATCACGATGATCATCCCCGTACACCGAATGTCCTGACCCGACGGCGTTTATTCACAAATGTCATTATACGTAATTGTCCGGCCGTACGAAATCCGCTCCTTGGCAAAAAATTATTGGTTTCGAGGAATGCCCCATGGGTATGGGGATATTTGTGACCTCACAAGGGACGATATACTTAATTAATTGTGGATTCAGAAGAGAAACGCTTTTTTTTTGTTTTTAAGGACACGACACACCCGATTGCAGTTTTGCTAGCCTCCCCGTTTAAAATGGCTGCGCGTTTATAATATGTCTCTAGTAACTTGTATTATTATTTAAGCCTTGTGAACCTCGCTAGGTTCCGCTGAATGTTCTTGATTCCATCCATTCGTATGGCGTATCGGCAAAGTTGACACTTTGGGATGACGATGACGATCACGATGACGATACGTAGTTCTCTCGAAGCTACGAAGTCGAATAACTCGTACGCGCTTGAAGGTAATGATGGTAGAACGGCGGCAAACCATCCGCAGATGAGTTCGTCGCTTGCGAGGTTATTGCAAGGCCTAATGGGGGAGGCCCGGGCGAACGCTAGTGCGCCGCAAGGGAATGTGCCGTAAGACTCTGAGGGCTCAGGATGGGAGGACTATGACTGTGTCCCATGGGCGAGCCGTGTAGATGATCCTGCGGATGGTATCCTTGGTGCAGTCCACCCTGTCCCTGATGTCCCGGTGGCATTCCTTCCATCATACCGTCGCCTAGGGTATTTGGCGGCGTCATCCTCTTCTCTTTCTGCCGACGATTGCAGAACCACACGCGCACCACTTCCTTCTCCAGCTGAAGACTGTCCGCGAGACTCGTGATTTCCTGGGCGGAGGGTTTTGGCTGCTTGTGAAAGTGTTGCTCCAGGGCGCCCTTAACGGATACCTCGATGGAGGTCCTCTTTTTCCTCTTGCGACCCTGGGCGGCTATCTTATCGATGCTCGTTGGCGAGCCCGTCGTCGAGTCTGCCTCCTCGAGCCACTTTTGCAAGAGCGGTTTCAATTTGCACATGTTCTTGAAGGAGAGCTGAAGCGCCTCGAACCTGCATATCGTCGTCTGGGAGAAGACGTTGCCGTAGAGGGTACCCAGGGCGAGACCAACGTCGGCCTGGGTAAATCCCAGCTTGATCCGTCGTTGCTTGAACTGCTTGGCGAAGGCTTCGAGATCGTCGGACGTCGGTGTGTCCTCTTCGCCAGCACTGTGATCCCTGTCGAGAGGATGCCCAGGATGTAGAGGATGTCCTGGGGGTGGACTGTGATTGTGAGCATCCCTAAGATGATGCGGTAGACCCGTCTGATGATTGTGTAGCTGGTGAGGGTGCTGATGGGGATGCTGATGAAGCATGCCGTTCATGGCCGCGTGGTACTGCTGCAGAGTGGTCGGCGACGCCGCACCGCCGCTTGGATTATAATGCGCCGAGGGTACGACAGGGGCGTGCCAGGAGTGCGGCGATGCCATCCCGGGTGACTGATGAGGTCCACGATGGTGCATACTCTGTACGGAATCATTGGCGGATGCTGCGGCTGTCAACGGCTTGACATCGAGGCTCGTGTTTCCTTGGTGTGGATGATGATGGGAATGATGCGACGTGTGATGCATCCCCATTGACGCTGCCCAAGGGTCGCTGCCTGGTTGGAGGCTGACCCATGGATTCGCCGAGGAGAGACTCGCCGGGTGTGAGAGTCCATTTGGCGATGGTGACGATGACACCTGGTGGTGATGGTGATGATGGTGATGATGCTGGGGCGCGGGCATGTATTTCATCTCGCCCGCGTCGGCGGCGCTGCGGGGCGAGCCCGAGGAATAGCCACCCACGGCGATGTTCATCCCGATCGCGGATCCCGAACCACCATCCAGGTCGGCTGACACTGCACTACTAACCGGCATGTACGTAGTAGCAGCCATCTACTCCCTGGCGCTTACCCCCGGGTCACCTGGCCCTAGCCTCAAGGTGATACCTTTCCGCAATCTCTTCTTCTTAGCCACCCTACACCGACTTGACACTTCCCTTTACTGTCCTTAATAATCACTTGCACTTCTTCCGCTCTTCAGAAACTTGTCGATTATTACTACCCGCAAACTGTATTAATCCACTATCGGCCTTCTCCTCCTCCTCTTCCTTTGCTCCCAGAAGACGATGAGGATAACCTATCCAGCACCGTCTGTGTTTCCTCCGCCGTCGCGGCCACCACCGATGGGGCACACGCGGCTTTCCACCCTGGCGGCACTGCGCTATATCCGCCACGGGCTTCTACCCTTTGTCAAAATCAGTCCTGATTATTTAATCCTCTCGACGATAACACCAGGTGTATCCGACGGTATCCAACCAGGTTAACAAACGATGACCTCCACCCCGCTGATCACGGAGGTGAGCAATGGCTCGGTCTGCCGAGCGGCTCGTATATCTACTAGCCGTAACTGTGTTCGTTACCAGTCTCTGATAAATCACTGTTATCCAAGATGTCTCTCAGTCACTGTACGATCTCGAATTAACTATTCTCTGATCGCAACACTCTACATCTCGCAGCACATTATCAACGATCTCATTACTATTAGCGTCCATATTTCCCAGTTGTCCAGTGATAATCCTTAAACGAAGAACGATCCAGTGTCAAGTTGGGCCAAAGGGTGACATCTAGCACCCTTGGCCAGTTTGTCCACGTAGCTACGTATAAATCCAACAGAAGCCGTTTACACCACAGCAAAAATTTACCCAGATCACCCAGATGATAATCCCGATAAAATCCACACAGGGCACCGCGTATTACAGGCCGTATTAAAACGTCACGAAAAAAAATACCCGAAATTCCAGACGTTCGTCTACCTTCAAGGTCCGCGCACTTACGAAACCAATCCGCTCCCTTATCGAATATCCGTTCGAGACTTTTCCAGATATTACTTTAGCCGCGTTTTCATACGATACTCCCGTTACGACGCGACGACCTATTTTATTAATCTCCCGCGAATTTTCACCCGGGAGGCAAATCAAAAAATTAAAAAACGCGCGTTTCGCCACGACAGTAGCGTCGAGGACTACGCGTAACACTCATCCACCGTAACTAAAAGCACGCTCGCTCTGTCGCGAGGTTTCACCGTCCGCTCTCGGTCGTCACGGCACACAGGAATACGTCGCGAGGGACAGATATGCACAGAGAGAAAGAAAGAGATCGCTGGCTCTCATGCGTTATGCATGTCGTAGCTGAGAGCGACTGACTGCCTCGCCTCGCAGCTCGCCCGAGGTTCCCAAGTTCCAGCGGTAAGCTCGTCATGCGCGCGACAGTCGGGAAATTTCCCCCTCCACAACACTCCTAACACAGCATTGGCTCTCGCGGCAAGGTGGCCGTCGCAGCTACGTCACCATTGGGCGGAGTTAACGATAAGCCACGCCCTTTATACCAGACACCCCAGGCGCCGGTCCTTTTACCCCTCATACGCTCTTACTGTGCTAGAGCTGCCTTCTCTAACCGTGCTGCCTCAATTCTACTGTGCTCTGCCTTTGGCTGCCGTGACGTATCCTACCGTGTGCTACCGCACAGTACCTAGTTGGATTTTTTATTTTTTTATTTCTATTGTATATATATATTCTTGACATTTTCCTGGCTTTTTATCAGACTTCTCTTTTAGCTCATACAGAGTATCCGCGATAGCTGTGTTTCTTAGCTTTATGCTACTAACGCTTAAATATATCATCCAAGGTGTAACGTACCAACCCTTAGTACTATATGCAACAGGTATTTTAATTTCAATTATGTAATCAATGAACAAAAAATTCAAAAACAGAATTTTTTTGTATTAAGTCACATGAAAATTTTGAATTCTAGATACTAAATGTTTATCAACTATATTCTCTTTTTTTTATTCAACACCCTAACGGTTTATAAAATTATGCCTAGTTATTCAGGTTAGTCACATCAAACACTATCGACTTCAAATATATAGCAGAAAAAGTCTGCCAAGCCGATAACTGATAAACTATCTAAAAATTGCGCGTAGTCAACCTTGCCTCAGGACATTGAAGGATGCATGTCATTTCTTTGAGATAATCTTACCGCAATTTCGCAACTGTATGGCCACGCAACAGATATACATATACATGCACCCAGTACCGAGAATCAGTAGTACCAAAGCTAGTAGAGGGTGAGCAATGCTAATTACAAAATCGCTACGATCGTAATGTCCTAATACTATACCCACCCTGGTCATCCCTTAAAAAAAAAGCAAGGGAAAAAATCACCACCCCAACCAATTCACTCGCCAGACCTCTACCCGTTTGGATTCGAATGCGGCGCGACCCACAGGTAGCAGATCGTGTACTCCATTCTGGTAGGTACAAACAAGCAACCCCCTTGTCCGTTTACATCGGACTGGTGTCGCGCCTCCATAAAACACCCCATGGATTTTAGACACCCCATGAGATACCGTCGCTATGCATGCACGCGCCGTAGAGAGAGAGAGAGAGAGAGAGAGAGAGAGACTGAAAGAGAAAAAAAAGTTACCTCAACAGGCTAGCGCCCCATTGGAATTTGCCGATTTAGGTAACCGTGAATTCTCGGGCCTCTCCGTGTCTGACCAAGTCACGCAACAGGTATACTCATTCGAGTGATTAATTACTGGCGATGGGGGTACAAGTGCGAGGCGCCAGGACTAAACCGCCACGGGTCATGGGGGTGGTTAACTGTATCAATAGAAACAAACCATGTGTGTATATGTGAAAGAAAGAAGAAAAAAAGAAAATGAGGTGAAGCAGAAAAAAATGGTTAAACTTGTTTCGTCCACGAGAGGTTTTAGTACATTTAAATGAGAGCCACAGGTAGCAGCATTATGCAGTACGTGCCAAGCCACCCCTGAATAGGGGTGAGTTAGATGATCGCGTAGCGTGCGCTACGCATGGAGATCTCGAGATCGTATTATTTTAAGTACTGATTTTACTTTCATGCCTGAATTTCGACATGGAGTCGCGCCCTCGGCATTCGATTTTACGGATTTTTTTTTGTAAAAATTTTTTTCCCGGCAAACCCTTCGCGTTAATTTCATTATTTTTGACTTCACTTTTGCTATAGGCTTATCCTTGATTATTAATTAATACATCGAGTTCACACAGAGAATTGTCTATAATTCTATTTCATATATGTATATTTATTAAGGAAATATTTTGTATTGGATATATATATATAGTCAGAGACTGAAATTGTTTTTTCGTCTTATTGTACGTCACTAATATATCTTTAATTTGATTTCATTGTCGACCATTGTGTCAAATTCGATTGAATAGCTGTGAAATATTTGCTTAGGACCGACAGGTAGTGAGTAGGTAGCTGTACTGGTATAACGTAGCGTGCCGGCCGCCGTTCCGGCGAAGCTGTTACGTGTGTAAGAACACTCTCACTCATTCCCTTTCTCAATTTTTCCCTTTTTCACTACCTTTTCTCTCTCTCTCTCTCTCTCTCACTCTCTCTCTCACTCTATCTATCTAGCTATCTCACTCTTCGGAACGTCGCCAGCACGAACGAAACACTTTACTACCTGAACGTTTGCTTGCATAATTTAAAACGCCCTTTTTGTTGTTCACCCTTGGCCCTAGTGCTAAACCGATGGGAGGGAGGGGGGACGCACCTTGTCCCGCACTTGAGGACTACGAAGGTGCGAAAACATTTGTGAAAAACAGGATCGAGAGAGAGAGAGAGAGAGAGAGAGAGAGAGAGAGAGAGAGAGGGAAAAATATTTGAGGAAGAAAAAGGGATTTTCTTTACTTTATCATCCCTTTGCGTTTAACCCCCTCGAGCGTACTATGAAATGGAACCACAAGAGGGTTAAACACTGTTATCTGTCCTGCGTTTCATGTAACAGCTGATTTTTGACTTTTCACCGATACTGACAGTTATGTAATTTATCATTTATATCTAGGTAAGTTATTTATGAAAAGATATTGGATACTTCTAAGAATATGTTGGATAAAGAAGTTTTCCATTTGGTTGAACACACGTGGAGTTTATTGAATTTAGTGAATTTGAGATAAAATCGAGATCGTCTACGTTTCCCTCCATATATATATATATATATATATATATATAGAATTAGGCATATAGTGTATTTCGTTGGATGCATAAATTGTATAAGCAATTTAAGATCAAAACCAGACGCAACAAAGTCAATAAACTGTGACGTATTCGGGTATAATGCATCAGCTTTAGGTAGCCGAAAGTTTGTAAACCGGGTATTTAGAACGTGTCGTAGGTCGCGGTGGTAGGAACCTATAAAAAGTCAGCGTACGTGAATGGAGAGTTAACTGTTGTAATTTGACCGCCTTTATGTCAAGAATGAATATTTTAATATTTTAATACGAAATACGCTATGAGGGATTTTATGGTGCGCTATAGCTTCCCTATTGTAGGTGTCTCTCCCGTACTACCCATTCGAGCCGGTGCGCCGCGCGGCCGGGACGCCGACGCCGACGCCGACGCTGACGACGACGCACACACGATAACCACCACGTAGAAAAGGTCGCTTCTGTCGAGAGGGAAATATCCGCGGCATACTGGTAATGGTAGGTAGTAGCAGAAGTACGGTAGGATACGAAGCGTCGCGACGCCTGTGTGCGTACTTGCGCCAAACTATGGTGGATTGTGTACGAGAGTGGGAAAGCAAAAAAAAAGAGAAGTGAGAGAAACACGAAAGAGATACGAAGTGGAGAAAGGGAATACGGTATAGTTCGGTTGTTTCACGCGGGATGGCAGCACTGCGCGGCTACCGAAAGAATTTTTGTCAATACTTTTTAAGCCACCCCTTACGCGTCCTCGCATAACGGAAAGGGTGGCTTTATAAATATAGTCCGTGTATCGTCAACTCTTTGTGCCTGTGCTGCCATCGTACGGCCACCCTGCGAACTGTATAGAAGTATTTTTTTAACCGCCGAGTAGAAAGAGTTATCGATAATAAATATTGATTAATTTCGCAATTTTACAATAGAATATTTTTCTTATTCAAAAAAAAATGTCATCAACAATGATTACAAATAAATAAATAAGAGAACATTAGTTTGTATCAGTGGTATGTCTCTCTTTCTCTTACGCACGTAAATCCCCATAAATCCGTCTCTGTCGCACTCGCAGCAGGTATAGGAAACTCCAAAATTTTTAAGGATGTCGGATCGAATAATCAAAATGGAAATATATCGATTTCTCAAGTCTTAAAGAAGACTTGTTCCGGACATTTACCTGACTTCACACCGTAATCAACATCATAATATATTGTGAACCTTCGAAGAATCGAAGCTTTAACAAAATTTCTATCTCCCACCAAACTCCCTATCAATTATTAGTCCCACTGTCACTGTCATCCCTGTCGCACTTTCCTACAATTGGAAACAACTTCCCTTAAGGCTTACTCGGTTAGGCAGATACCCGTTAGTTAGTTTCAGTTCGAGGGTAGATTAGTCGTTAGAGTTGCCATGGGGTTTGAGCTGAATAGCATAGCAGCCAAATTATATCAAGTACTCGTGTCCCAATCGTAGTACGTCCTTGGCTTAACTTTGAGAACCGCGATCATCCCGGTTGCACCGATAGAGTAGACGAAGTCTCTCACGAGGCTACCCAAATGAATTTGCGTTTGAGATGTCGGTTTCCCCGCCAATAAATATATACATATATATACCCCCAGCTAAACTAAACCCAAGCCATGCAAAAGTGATTAGATCCACTCATAACCAGACAGTCCCCCCCCCCCGAAAAAAATCATCATGAAAATAGTACCAGCGAGAATCGCAATATAAAATTTTGTAACCCTCTTCGTCGATACGAATAAGGTCAATGAAAAAAAAATTAAATATCCCCCTCTCACCCCCTCTCCAACCGAGTATCCCTAACTTCCCCACAAAAAAAAAGAACAAAACATTTTGAATTTCGCGCTGTCTACCGTGCGCATAGCCGCGGGTGGAGCCGCGGAACTATACAAGGCCCCCGTAAGGCCCCTCGCGAACGAAGATAACGATCGAACCTGAAATATGCACCGCGCCAATTTGCCGATCAAAAAATTATTATTAAGAGGTACCTGTGGCAAAAGCGTATACCTCACTGTGTGGCGTCCCCTTTTACCCACTGGACCCGTGGCACGGTGTTCCTTTTGCACTCGCGTGTATCGGGTAGGGTATAATATTCGATGCGCGAAAATCGGAAAGATATATAAGTGATAGGATGAGAGAGGAAGAAAAAAAGTCCCAAAAACGAGTAAGTAAGGAAGTAAGTATAAACAAAAAAATTTTTTGAAGGTTAAAGATGAGTAGGACAGTCGTACGATACTAGTGCGTTGGACAAGGACAATGAGTGAGAACAGCATAGCGGATATACACAGGTAGACGATCTATACCGCTTATGAAATATATCGTAAAGGCTGAGAGGTAGTAAAGACTGGAGGCTAAGCCTGTAATCACGAGATTGCCAGGAGCTACTGCAGCTGATTGTTATCTTGTATCTACACCCACCACTTTATCGCCGGCCATCTTATTACTCTCGACATATTGACGTCACGCACGCATACGATCATCGACCATATTGGGGACCGGGTATATATTTGGTACCTATAGTAATACATTTCTTATGGCGTCGGTACCACGGCTATACTGTGTATGGGCTTCGGTCGAAATCTCGTTTATCTCCTGAGTTTATACTATGGCGTGTGAGATCATGCTAAGGAGATGTACTTTATGAACTTTTCATATCAATCTTGTACCCGTGTTCATATATTGTATCTGTATAAAAATATATGTGTGTATATATATAGTTATACTGTACTCGTAGAGATGAACGCAGTGTCGTAGTCGGAATCGATTTCCGTTACAGGTCGTGTAGATCTGTAGCCCAGGATGCTGGGCAGGTATTAGCTTGTAGATCGGGATGGTCCAGGAGAGTAGAGAAGTAGGAATTAAAAGGAGAAGTGTAAGAAATTGTATGGGGGATTGAAAAAAAAAATGTTTAAGGAACAAGATGGCGGCGAAGAGCGAGAGGCACTTGTGCCCTCGATGTTCAGGGTGTATTTATGACGTCGTGTCCCGTGGTACAAGTTGGGTACAAGTACAGAAGTATAAAGCCTGGACATAGGATGTGTACACGCACCGGAACGACCCACGTAGGTATCCTATGGATCGCGTGTGCGTTCCTGATGTTGCTGGATACACGTGTGTCCGCCTATGCTTCTTATTCTTACAATTTAACCTCACGGAAAAAATCTTGTACCTTACGTATATGCGTGCACGCATGACTCCGCGTGAGAGTCGCGGCGATTTTGCGTGGGCGGACAAGGGACAAAATGCTCGTGCGAATTGCCGCGAGTGAGGGATCTGATGTACCAATGAGAATTCAATACCCTTGGTCGTTGGATGAGGGAGATAAAAGGGTATATATAGGAAAAACATTATAAATAGAATTAGAATCACTCGAAAGCACTTGTAAATTAAAATAATAAATTTGAATTCGAGATTAAAACTTTTTTATTTTTGAAAATTTTATCTATATTTTTTTTCCATTGTATATCGTTCTCTTGGTACCATTTCATTCTATGTCGAATAGCTGTACAGAGTGAGGAGGAAAGAAGGCCCTGTAGCTTTCTAACGGGGCCTTGTTGGGCCCTGGGAGAATTCATGGCTATCGGTTTAGAGGGATGAGTGGAATTCACGAACTGCAAAATGCAATTATCGACATTAGTCCGCGGGGTATCACGATCTGCCAGGGCTGATCTTACCAGCCTAAGGGGTGTTTGAGTACAGGGTGTTGCGATAAGAATTTTTGGGTCTGTTTTTGAGTAAGATATAGAATCGAAAGAAGAGAAATGTTAATGCCCAAAACACTGTATGAATGTTAAAAAATAAAATGAAGAAATTACTTTCTAGTTTTTTATATTACGACATATACATACTATACCTTGAGTGAAATTGGGCCCCAAAAAATCCAATTGATCCTTTAATAGGACCCTTATACCAGAACCGAGATCGGTACCCGAATTTCTTATTCCCACTCGCGAAATCGATTAGTCCCATTCCATTAGTAAACCGTCCTAATAACCTGCCAAGAGGGATCGGATTAATAATCGCAGCGGTCTGTCACAAGGATTCGTTAATTATTCGCAAGAGCGAACTCTCGCAATAACGTTTACCAATCGCAAGCAGACCCCTTTACTCCCTAATAGGAACTAATTCAGGCCCAGAGTATAGTAGGATAGCCGGGAGGAATTTACTAGCTAAAGAATTTCGTATTAATAATTTACAGTATCGCGTTGAGCATAGCAAGTGGTTCCAGCATCCGAGTATATACAGGGCGTCCTGGTGTGAAGAACCATAGCTAAATATTAAAAGAGTGCAATTAATGAAAATCAAACCACCACACAAAAAAGTCATTCATAAAAATCACAATACACATACTTCACTCTTAAAAAATATCGACTCAAAATTTCCCCCCAAAAAAAAAGCTTTCATCCTAAAATAAATCCAAATCTCATCCAGAAAAAAAACAGACGAAAATAAAGTCTAAAGCCTACTCAAAGAATTCTATAACCTTTTTCAAAAATGCTCCTACCCAAAAATCTTCCCTATCCATATATGGTACAATAAGTACTACCTATGTATGTATATAACGGTACATAATATATCCCATTAAAAAAAATGTCACCCATTTCTCCAGAACACCCCGTATACAACACCGAGTAGCTTAAACCTTACCAAGCCCGGTAGCCCAGGGCCATAAGGTCGGCCCTTCCCTACACTACACTTTCACCCACACCTGTACCAGACTTTTACATGTGAGCACATATGTGGCCTATACTTTGCGTCCTGGTATCTGTATCTCAATCCGACGCCACGGCGTGCACCTCCAGACAAGAAAGAGTATACAAGGGAGAAACGGCAAGGGAGGATGGCCAGTCGGGACTCCTAGGAAGTACGAGGAGGAGAGAGGCGGTCCGGTGTATAAAATAAAAAGAGAAAGTATATATACAAGAAGAAGAGCCAAGAGAGAGAGAGAGAGTTGTACCTATAGTGGTGCCCGCTCGTTCTGTTGTGTCGGGACTGGCTCCGTAATTTTCTAATTATATACTCGAAAATAATTGGTTATTATCCCCCTCGGAGGCCGTGTGTGATGCTGCGGTCCGCGGATGCTGAGCTCGAGCCTAAAGGGAATCACGAGAGCGACGGACGGACAGACAGAGAGACGGACAGACAGACGTATATGTACGTACAAAGCTGACTGGCCGTTTAAGAAGGTGGAAAAGATGGTTTTTTTAGACGAGTGCGAGAAGCGCGACAGCAGGTATGGCCGTGCGAAATTCTTGTATCTTGTAATATTTTTTTTATCTCTGTTATAAACTGCAGATTGATTTTTACCTCGCAGCATCCTTGGGGGTTACTGAGAAATTATTATGGACAAGACTTCGCTGCTGCTATATGGATACGGATCTACTTTTAAGTGAATTTAATGTTATTTGCATCAATTTGATACTGTGAAACTACCTGTATATATGGGTGGGATAAGTACGGATCTGTCATTTATATTTAAGTAACGCGGTAACTCACTGTCAGCAGAACTTTGAACGATCCTATCTCGTGAATGAATTTTCGAAAAAAAAGGGTCATCCCTTTTTTGGAATTTCTTTTGGGCCGGTTGATGAGAATAGATTTGCCTGGAAAGTGGTATTAATAAAGAGTGTAACAAATAGGATGCGGAATATCTGAAATCGCAGGATACGTAGGTCCTGCCTTAAGGAACTGTAATATTTCCTGGGACTGAAAAGTGGGCCTTATCACATGCCGATATCTAGAGCTGTAAGGATCCTCAAAGGGGAGGGTTCCCTGACGAACGATCCTTTGAAGATCTTTAAGGTCGTTACCGTCACAAGGCTGAATAAAGCCGGTAAAAAGTTTCGAGAAAGGCAGTATACATAGGTAGCGACAGGAAAGGCTGCGATCGTGGTCGATGAGACGGTAGAAAAATGCAGAAGCCGAATTCCCCGACGTGGGCAAAGTAAATGACGCTACCCCCCAATCCTGACGTGTTACCCGATGAAACATGTGGTAGCGATGTCGGGCCATCTCGGCACGTCAGACCGGTCATTAGTTTACAACCGGCGGCATTAGTTCGCATTAGTGTACATTTGTTTAACAAGTCCGCAGTTAGCTACGTAGAAACACAGCAGCACAGAATACATCAAGAGCATCGTCCGAGATCGGCACGTTGATCGGGAATAATCTGATCCCAAGAAAGAGGTGCAGGGCAATTTTATATTTATGTTATACAAAATTGGAGCGGCCTGTAGGGAGGATCTTTCAAAAATCTACGTAGCATCCCATCTCGCTGGACCATTTAATTTCGATAAACGCAAACCTGGTTATACAATTGTTTTGACTCAACTCCGTACGATAACGAATAACACGAATGTTTTCGCTGGTCTGTGACGAGCGTTAATGAGGTCTTCGAGGTCGTCGGATGACCTTAGACGACCCGGAAACGCCGACAGGAGGCGAAGAAACGTCTTCCGGCGCGACGAGCCGTCGGGTCAGAAAGATCATAAAGAGAATTGCGGGCAACGTGAGAAGGACAATAATTTGTGTATATTGGAGGAAGGGATGTGGAGTCAAAAGGCGAGCGGCAAAAGTTAATACATATTAAAGCAGGAAGTCAGTTCTCTTGCATAGGTACCAGAGTGTGGATGTCGAAAGGTTATCTTTACTTCGTAGGGACAACCCCGTGTGCCCAGGATGGGGTGCGGACGTGGAGGTCCCGGTCGCTTCTATACCGTCACACGTATACCCGGGTACAGAATGAAATTCAATCTTTGACTTGGGAATTTGCATACTTTCCTCGCTCGGAAGCGAACAACTGTCAACGCATAAACACGGCATTAGCATAAAAGGATCGGGCAAGGATCAATCCTTCGGGACGCGTCCTTATACGTCCGAATGAGGGACCAAGATACTTAGAGCTACAGGACTACCGACGTTACTGATTTGGGATACGATCTGATTTCAGGAATTGAAAGAATGAACGAGAGGAATGGAGCCTAATGTACCCTAATGACTGGGATTGAAATACCTATTAAAAAACATGGCGGATAGACCCTTTTTTTCAAAATCGATAAACACATACAGTCCCAATTTTACTATTTTCCTTAGAATTTGTTTTCGATTTCTTTCTACTCGTATGACGTAAGAAATGTATCATTTTTGTAAAATTTGAGTAAGGCCCAAAATTCATGTATTTCAATGGTTATGTAGATGATGACCTAAGGAAATGAGTTAAAGAATTAATGTTACAATGGAATCAGGCGAAAGAGACAGAAATGGGTATAGGGCAAGAATAAGGAGCGTATTAAGTACTATATATAGGGAGTATAGTTGAAGTGGAGGTGGAAGTGGAAGATCTTCTCAGTTCGCATTGCGTTGTGGTGGATGATGAAGTGGCTCTCTTGTTATCCCTAAATACCACGCGCGGCTCATGAGCAAACACCGACCGCAGTGAGACTGCCCGCCGGTTAACACCGCCGGTCCCTATGGGGCCCCATAAGACCCGCGCCTTAGGGGGGCTCGGGCCCCCACTGGCTTCTAGCACCCTTGTTCAACCCATTATAAACAAGGCCTGTCTGGACCCCAATGCATTATCCCTATTCGTATTAGGTTAGGTACACTCTATCTCCTCTTCTCTCATCTCACCTCACAGCCTCCCTCACCTTCCACCTTCTATACCATATCCCCTTCTCCACCTTTATCACCTCCTTCTCATCCTTCTCGGACTTTAGCTCCCATCCGCCTTTCACCTCCAGCGTGTCCCATCCGTAGGGGCCCTTCTTTCACCTCCACCCTCCTATAAGGCCCAACCAAACGAAATACACGAAAGCGTTGATTAAATACCGTACTAATTAAATAATTTATTATAAACGGCCGTTTGCCTACGCGCTGATAAATGATCTTCATTTTTCGTAGTCGGGGCCCTGTAAGTCCCACTGCCCAAATAGGATTTTCTGTTTGGATGGAATGTCAGGACCCGTCTTGATCCCCTTAACAATTGTTTAACGAACAGTCCCAGGGCCTGGACCATTTAAAAACCGTGAAATTAAGTATCTCGACTCTTTCTGGGTGATCTCGCGAGTTACATAACCTTATTCCTTTTGTATCCTGGTATCGTTGAGGTCTGACGATTTTGGGACAGATGCCAGGCCCCGGGGTATAGGACCCATCGAATTCAGTACTTTGCCAGACATTATTGTAATGAAAGGAATGAAGCAAAAGGACTTCTAGCTAAGTAGTCCCTATAAAAAATATATTTAAGGAGCCGCAGATGCCCATTTTAAGACCCATAGTAAACGTCACGGAAGATCAGGGCCCATTTATGCCCAATTCTATCTTACACAATCAGTTTGCTATACCTTTTTTTTTGAATTCTTTGAATTCGAAGGCAGAATTCGTTTTCTTTTTGCACATGCACTTAGTAGCACCATAGGTACCACCATGGGATGCATCATTCGATGATCCACTATTATACATAAAACTGCATCACGTAGAGAGTGATAAATTAGGGGAGCAATATTATGCTAGCTACGAGATTGAATCGTTTCCGGTAGACGCGTGTTTCCCTTGCCGTATTACCAAGCCATTTACCCCCTGCACTCTCACTACCCTTACATACAACTACCCCCATAAGGAATCTCCATCCTTCCTCTTTTAGTCTCAGTTATTCTATACTACCCTTAACCCAACGTTGTACCATGACTATACTTATATTCCACCCCCTCATAGGATATACCAGGGATGGGTGACACTCCGGAGCAAAATACTTTGCAGGAACCTAACCATAGAAAATGAGAAGGTCAAAGGACCCCGCGGGACTTCGGAAGGGTGGCTATGGGTCCTGCACCGGATCAGAACGAATCATTAGAGCTCTCCGAGTACAATGGACGCCACGTGGACCCCAGGAAGTTTAGCAAGGAAGCGTGCCCGTACACTACCCTCTATTTTTTTCACTCCCTCCCTCTACTCTCATTGACTCGCACTTTCTGATATGTTTCTCCCTCTTCCTTCCTTTTTCCACTTTTTTTCGACTCCACTCATCCTGACCTCCCCCTACAATGTGATATCTAAATCCCGTACCCTCACGGCCGGAACGAAACGGGATCCGCGTGTTAGCGAGGATGATTTATGATTCGCGATTCAAATCATTTCACCCCATTCAACGACCCTCGTAATTCTTCAGGACGAATCGTGCTCTCTCTGTTAGAAGTCATTTTGATGCTGACTTGTCTACAGACCCAAGATAATTTAACCTTAAATATACGGTGGATATGTTAATAATTTTTGAAATTCATAATTGTGAAAATGACAGTGGATTAAAATTTTTTTTAATATCAATTAATATCAAGGGCATCCTATTGATAAAAAACGAAAGGTAATAAGGAATACGATACCGATTTTCAGACATCAAGAGGATATAGAAAGTGGTGGTTACGGGTCTAAGAATTTTGAATGGTCCTGTAACCGATGCTTACGAGTCCCTTCATTGTACTTAGGTGGAGGATACTGAAAAGATCTTCAGAATAGTCCTGGAGTGAGTTCCCGGGATGCCGCAGGAGTCACGCAGCGTGGCAGCGCAGTGTGCCAGGGATGGTATAGGATCGCGAGAGTCCTGTAGCCACCGGGACAAATTTCACCCCTAAACACGCAAATAAAGGATAAAAGGACCTCGAAATTAACCAGTGAAAGCGGCATAAATCAAAATATTAGAAAATACAGTGGGAGAGGAGGTATCCATAAAGGTCCATGGCCCGCTGCTGGTTCGGGATGGGGGGATGAAGGATTTATGGGGTTTCCCGGTGTAAAAGAGGGCGTGCCTCTCATCCACCTCCTCATCCTCCATCTCCTCATACCTCTGCATTCTGCATTCTGGACCACGGATCAGTCCGATACGAGGCGAACTTTTGTTTAAAACATGATCTATCGCTTAAATACCTAACTGGACAATTTATGGGCTCGGCAGGATCTTCTCTTTTTTTCAGGACCACCCTAACCCCCTACTCACTTCACTCGCACACGCTTTTGAATTTATACTCTGTCTCTCTCTTTTTCTCTTTTGTACTATCTCTCTCTCCTTACCTCCTCTCAACCACATCTTATAGCTACTACTAACTCCAGTTCTCTCTTTTTTTCTCTTTCTCTTGGTTCGCCTCTGACCCCTCGTCCTTCCCTTTTAACATTTCAAGCCAAAAGTTGACACGTTCTCCCTTTTGTCAAGGGGGGGCTCTAACGATTCTTTTATCATTTCGACACACTTTCCAGACTTCTGGCACCCTGACAATCCCGACTTTCCATAAGGACCCTTTCTTCTCCCATGCTATCCAGCATCCACGTATGCACGCAAGAGACAACCCATAGAGGTTTAGAACTCCTTGAGAAAAAACTGTGAACATAAATCAAAAAGCGATCTAAACAGCGATCTTCCTCTTTTAGCAAAGCATCAAGCATGGGGGAGAGGGGTTGGATTTAGTAAAGAAAACGTAAATGTACCAGTACCACATTCCGTAATGACAGAACAGCCCTTTGAAGAAAAATAAGGGACTCCTTACCCAAAATTATACTCTAACCCAAAGAATCAATTTTGACCCAAAAAAAAATCCGATCGACAGGTCCATCCCTGGAACACAGGTTAATAATAAAAAAAAAGAACCACGTTACCAAAACAAGATAACCTGTCCAACGATTAAGCACCCTATTTCTCCAAAATATTTCACCGGCCAAAACTAGATCTTCGAGCAGAGATTCAGCCCTCTCGCGATCTGATATAAGTATCCCTGCGCAGCATCCCTAAGATGGATCCAAAACTCCAAAGGGCTGCCTTCCAACGTATACCATACGCGAGGGGCCAGTTTCCACGTCTTTACCAGGCTTTTCAAAACGTAGAGGATTCAGAGACGCACTTTAGATCAAGGAGTTCGATAGATCTACGGACAGACAGACAGACAGACAGGGGCCGTCCAGAGAGCCGGTCACGGCCACAGTTTGTAAAACAAAAAGCAGATGTTTCTTTCCTGCATCTCTTAAGAGATACAGCAATCCTACGTGCCCTGGTAGTAGTCCCAATGACTACTACAAGTAGGTAGCAGTCCCTCTAGTATTGGTAGTAGCACCAATAGCAGTAGTGGCATAGTAGTCGGGGAGCAACGGCACAAGAAGAAGAACCAAAGAAGAAGCACGAAGAGATCGCGCCGAAGATTCTGTCAACCGAGCACGGAAGCTGTGTCGGAGTGGAATAACTTAGCGCCATGTTGGCGCTCTCGCATTTTCACTTATGTTTCTCCTCTACGACTCTCCAGAAGCTAGTTTCAATATTTTACAATAACTTTTTATATACAGCCACAATACATCCAGATAAGACGGTAAAATACGATAACAATAACAAAAAAAAGCATATAACGTGATACGTAATTCTAATAATAATAAAATTTTTTAAAAAGTAATTAAAAAATCATCATTGAATTATAATCATGAAACACGCTAATCGATTAGGATAATAGGATCATATTGTACTTATTAATCGAGGTCGACTCAAGGAGGTTAAATGATTATCTCATGATTTAAATTAGCAAACTCAATAACTAACAATATGATGTTAAAGTCACTGATAAGCGGTTAATTAGTACCAATCAAAGACTGCCAATCATTACACGTTCTGTATCTTGTTATCATTCTGAAAACAGTATACACCTAATCTAGTATGCAAATATAACCTATAGAAATCATTAATTGATTAATTGTCTATATCGATTATCCATTTTTTTAATCGTATGCAATTTGTAACGACGACAAGCGTTGAGACGCCTGGCAAAATTCTCACCAATGCTACCAATCTATGTATCTTAACTGCATCATGAAAAACATACGTTCCCGATAACGTTCACGCGTCTAAAAAGCTACGTCCTTACGTAAAGGTAGCAGCATTGATATGGTTCAGTGATAACGTCCCAGTCTCCTATCCATATAACGTGTAAGCGGCTGGTCACTATCAGCACGTACGATACACCGCATCACATACGGTTCTGTAACTTGAATAATACGTGAATAATGTATTTGGCATTTATCAGCTCAACGATTCGTGCGTGCGCCTGATCGATTCTTTTTTACCCTTTTTTGATCTCTTTCTTTTTATTTCTTCCTTCTCACTCCTTTTTGTTTTTTTTTTGTTTCTTTCAGTCGCGACCATACCCTCTCTCCGTCTATAGAAGCTAATACGAAACTTCGTCGTTCCAATGAAAAAGTATTTACCGATGCATTTATGTATCGGTGATGTATCGATTTTGTTAAACGCTTCGATTGCCCTTACGACTCTGTCTTACTGTCTCTTAGACTGAGACTTTATATATAGGTATACTTATATGCATATACCAACGGTGTGTACTTCGACGCGCTTTAGGAATCGGCGTCTACTTTGATATTCATCTACCGATTACATGTATTCCAAATGGGAATACATATAAATGTGGATCATGCGGAACGATCGATCGGAGTATAGTTCAACAGATCATTTCTCATCGGGGTACAATGGCCGTTACAGATTTTCTTACGCGTCTAATAGGTGAAATGTTTGCGTAATTTTTTCGACCGATCCATAAGGATGGTACGATTATTATGATCTTCTTTTGGATCGTTCAGAATAGATTTGTTTATCGAGGTATACCTTTCTTTGTAATGTTTTGACAAATTTTGTTGGTGTTTTCATTCTGCAGGAATGAGATTCTTTTTATCTGGTTACTTGAGTTATAAATTCTTCAAGAATCGGAGACTATTTTTCATGCCGATGAGGATGCGATCTTCTGTTGTTTTACCTGATACTTGACGACGGTTTCAAGGATCGCCAGGTTGCGGATGACGTTTCGAAACGGCACAGTGGTACCAGGAATTGTCCGCGAGTCGGTTGGACTCACTAAGGATATTTATCTGATCCTTGGTTCATAGGTAAAGCAAGAAAAACGCGTGAGGGTTTCTCTTTGGTCGTTTATCCGATCTAGGATCATGATCTAGAGATGATCTGAGCGTTGCTATTTTTATTATCTTCTTGAGATCCGAATGTTGTTTGTTACGTTTGTTACGTTTGTTTCGTTGTAAACATCGATAGACGGAATTCGCCGAAGAATTCCAAGCACGATGAGGACGATTATTACTTATTGTTTTTGAATCTATATTTTTTTGGAATTACTTTATGTATCTTAAAAAAAAAAAGAAAAATGAAGTAAACATGCGATATGATGTAATCGGATACATATAATACAAAATTTAAGTAAATATTGAAAATCTTAACACGTGTATCCTGCGTAGTCACTAAAGGTCCTTTCACAGTGAGAAAATTCTATCCCACTGTGAAAGGTCCGACAGACGTCTAGGTGCGCGAAATTCTGACGTCCCGACGCCAGGTTAGACACCTCCCGACGCAGATTGATAACTCATAGGAATTCATCAATTCTCCTTTTTACGTCCTGCATCTTCTGATCGACACCCGTTAAATCCTGCACCTCCTACAGGATGATTCAGCATCGTTTTCATGGGTCGACAGGTGTACGGGTACTTGGACACAGTGGTCCAGTTAAAGATGCTGCAAGGAAATAGAGCATAACGATTAATTTACAATTCCTCACAAACTAAGATCAATTCCAAATAATATTTTCTAATCAAAACATACCCTAATTTTCTAGTACAATGCGTTTCACAAATATCTAAATGGTCAAATAGAAATTACAAAGTCTCTACATAGTTCATGCTCAGCGAAGCTTCAGTTATGCACAAAACGACGTCGAAGTACCGTTAACACATAAAACCAGATACAAAACACAAACGCTATCGCTCCTAGTAACTTCGACTATCCAAAGTAAGGTGGCAAAAAGTCAAACGTACCATTGGGTGCAAGAGAATTTTGAAAAACAATATGGAGGAGAGACCCGCGCGCAGACGTCGTGGCGTGAGTCCCGTAGCTTTTTGGAGAGTTTCAAACCGGCGATGCGGCGAGAGGAACTATATTTCACCAGAGGGCTGACACCTTGGGGAAAAAAAGGGCCTCCCCCGAGTGGAGTTCAAACAAAACGACTGAGAGGAGGACGTTGTGGAATAGAAGGAAAAACAAAAAAAGAAAAAGAAGAAGGAAGGGGAAAAGGAAGAAGATAGAGGAACGCTAAAATATACTGTGAAACGGGTGAACGCGGGGGGTGTAGCAGAATAGGCATAGAAGATGAGGGGGCACGAGACGCAGGTAGATGTTAATAGATCCTATTGTTTCTTTCTTTCTGGTTTCTTCTGTTTTCCTCTTCTGGGCCATGGCTCTATTGTTCTTTAATGTGAGCTCCTCATCAGTTTAACATTGTTCGTGAATTAGATCGGCCTTGTTTCGAAATTCGTTAGGGCACTTACTTGGACAGAGCGTGTCATTTGTGAATGCATCACCGATAACGGGGTAAAGGGACCTTAATGAGATGTGTACAAATTTACAAGATCACATATGGTCCAGGGAGGAGAATGGATCTTGTATTGGATAAAAGTAGCGGATAGCGCCTTTGTAGTTAGTAATTTGACAAATTTCAAGGACATTTAATTATGTATTTTTTATTAGGCTAAAACAAGGTTTAACGCAGCGAATGATCATGGAGAGGATGGACCTTACAGGATAAATGCAGAAGGGGTGGAGAGGTGGTGGTGCGTACTAAGAACGGACGAGGAGGAGGCACCGATATCTCAACCGTAATTTATCACCCACCTAGAAGGGCTAGTAAAAGACCGAAGGCTCTTGGGTCTTACGTGTACACCCCGTGCCACGGAGCTAAGGTAGCTCAGAGTGAGCTACGAGGTAAGGCCCCAAAAAGCCAACCCTCATTACCACGCCCCTACACTTCCTAGTCATTATCTAGTGGTTCCAATTTCAAGATCAATTCGAATGCCATTCCTGGGCATTCTTTTGGATTATGTATGGGGCCCAGAATTTCGGAACTTAATCGCGTGGCAGGGTTAGCCGGGGTCATCTCGGGTACTACTGTTGCGCCACTAGAAAAAAAATTAATATTACTATACAGACAAAGTACCATACGATTAATATAAGGAAATTTTGATATTGTTCCAAAAAAATTTTGTTGATAGAAATTTTTTTAGAATTTACGTAATATTGGGGACTTGCCCGGATCAGGTTCTTTGGATAAGGTCGAACCTCATCCAGGGGGCTGGTTGTAAATTATTAGGAAGGTCCACCAAAAACAAATATATCGTTTCGCGCAGTGTGATAGATGATGTTGCTTATTTAACGTTTGGTGAAGAAGAAGGGAAGGAGGAGAGAAGCAGAGAAGGTGATGCTCGTGTGCCATGTTAGTGTTGGTACCAAACCTCAAGTATGGGAGGGACCATCGTTTTTGGGCCTTACGAGGTACATGGGGTATATGTGGAGTTCAAGGGCGTGTTGGATGTGAACGTTGGAGGCAAGGCGAAGCAATTAGGAGGCACAGCAGGGTGCCAAATATCTGCTGTCTTCCTTCAACTTCTCATCCCTCTCTTCTTCTTCTTCTTTATCCTCCTCCTCTTCTCTATGCGCTCATCCATTTCTGAAACATCCAAAAATCTTCTTCACCTATTTCACTCACCGTCCACCTTTTCTACCTCAATCTACATCCTTCTCCACCCTCTTGCGTTCACATTAACGGTGGTGGTAGGGTTGGGTTATTCCGCTTTAAAGGGCCTCAGGCCCAACCCTGACTAGTATAACGAACCAGCTATACGACCCTTCCCTTTCCTGCACTTCCACACCCTTACATTAATTCAAAATATTGATACTATGCATACTCTTTCTGTATTATAATAAATGCTGAAGACGCCTGCCGATAGGCAATCCAACAAACAGTAATCACAACTCACATTTGTGTCTAAAATTTGATTTGAGATAGTAAATTTGTTAAAGGATACCGATCAGGATTTAGAACGGAAATATGTCTTTTTTACACATATACATTCCTGTTCGTTCGTCTCACTCGAGCTTGCAGCAAGTATAGCAAACTTGAACCATTTGAAAAATTACCCCTTCCCTCATCAAGGTTTTAAAGAAGCAAAAAAGGTAATTGTATCATAGCTGCCAAACTCAGTCGATGATACATTTAAACTGGAGTCACATCATAAATTAATTATGACGTACAACATGTACTACACTCTGGTGAAAAAATTAGCAAACTCTAGGAAACGATGGCAAAGTAGTTGAAAATGACGATTCTGATGATAAGGGATTTTGGATAATGCAGGTAACGCCGTTGACTGAAGATAAATAGACTAGGCATTCCCGTGGGAATCTGACCTACTGAGGCGTCATCGACGGTGCTGCCACCTGTGGGTTGAGGCAACTATTACTTTGTTAACCTGGATAAACTGTCCTCAGTCGTTGCCGAGCTAGCAGTAAGTCGTAAACTGCAAGAGACTTCAAGCTTACAAGATTCGATATTTCGCTAAAAACGAGCCTCTTCGAAAAGAATTTTTATAGCCTTGCATTTCAAAATTAGCCTGACCTACACCGTACGTTTTATCGTTGACTGACATTACCGTGTATTCCGTGCCGCGTCATTCTGATATGTAGAATATATATCTGTATATAGCATTTAAATTGATAAAGTCCATCTGTAGGTGTCCGCGATTCCCAGGCTCGCGTGACACCATATTCCCATAAGATACCCAGCCTGTTTACCTCTTCAGTCAACGGCAATAGAGGAGAATTTCCTTCTTAACCTACTGATGCTAAATACAACAAAATTGAAATTATAATTTTTACCCCTAAATGCAGAAATAACTAAACTTATAGGAAACCTAATAAAGATGATTGCACATTTTTATTTGCATAAGAATGAAAGGTCAATTTTAGGAATAAAAAAAGTAACACTAGTTATAAAATTAATATAAACAATCAAAAAGAATACTTTCCCGAAGATTACTCTATTAACCCATAGTTCAAAGTTCCTAATGCATTTACCCCTGTCCACTCGGTTCAATTTACCTTTCAGTATTTTAATAACCTACAACCCTTACACTGCAAGGTAGCCGAAATACTTGCCACAGGAGTAATTTCAAATAATTTTCTAGCAAGTCAATTTTCCAAATCGATTATTGGATCTGTAAAAAATTGAACGATTCTCCGTATGCAATGCGAGTCAATGTCCTGGCATCTTACCGTGCAACAGCATTGACCTCCTTTTTCTACTATCAAGCCACCCCGTATATCGACAGGAATATCAATATGCTCAAGTATCTCTCTTGTTTTGTTACTATAGCAACCCTCTAGTCAAGTTCACTGATAACCCAATGTCCGCCACCCCCGCTGCATTTTCCGACTGAGAACTGGGTTATGTTGGTCTTTAAAATAAAGGGCTCCATTCTTAAAAATACTTTCGGTCCCATTTAACGCAACACAGTGACAATAATTTCAAAGTGTTTGGTGAGAAGTTCAATGTCACCCTTAAATAATTATCCAAACTGGATTAAATATATTAAGTGTTTAACGAGTGAAATTTTATGTAGCACTCGTGACAAGGTTTTTAACGTATAAAAATCAAAATGGCTACGAGAACGAGTCAACAGTGTCAAATGTGCAACAGAGGAATGAAACCGTACAATATTCCTTCGGGAGGCACAGAAGTAAAGGCGGATTCTTATACTTTCGTTAGAAGTCCTCGAGCGATACTTCATGTTCAAAAAAAATATCGAAATCCACCAAGGTAAGGATAATTGAAATATTTTATATCACATTTCCATCGGTCATTTCTGCACTTGAATTATTCATTGAATGACAGGAAAGAATGTCGTACTGCGCTTGTACTTTGTAGTCCTCCAAGTATCTCTGAACTTTAATAATAACTGAGTTCTTGACATTTCTAATTTATCAAACAACAAGTAGTACGTCGCCCTTGTGTCAAATATGGATCTGAAAAAGAAAAAAAAAAGTGTTGTCTTTCAACAAAATAAATACTTGTTTATAGTATCAGCAAATTTGAATGGCCGATGAATGGCAAACTAAGCAAACAATAAGTATTGTTCAATGGAAAAAGTTAATATCGAAATATGAATCCTTTGTATAAATTCGTAATGTATGTCTAAGCGTGGTCGTGTATAACGTGTTATGTGTCTGACGAATTTCCGGAACGTCAAAACCCAACGTAAGTAATAGATTTAATGGAATATTCTAAAATCGTGCAAAAACGTAAATATAAATATGCAGATGAATGTGGTTATCGAAGGGGGTGGAAAATTACAGACGTCAATAGTATAGCCACCTTGTACAGACTATATCTTTTATACAGTCTACAGGGTGTTCCACTTAAGCGACCGAAGTTGAATGACCTGCGTTGGCGATTTTAATCTATTTCGCATCCGACGTGGCGAACACGTCGTACAAGGACATGCCGAATAGTTAATGGGCGACGTTGGGTCACGCGTTACAGCAATATTCGTTAAGGTCAACGTTACCGATAAGGAATTAGTAGTACGGCTGGTTCTGCATTCCTGATAGTAATGCGGTAGAAATGCAATTATTTTAAAAAATGTTATAACTTGAAAATTTAGCAGAAATAAAAGTGCTGAGTGTTGATAAAAAATACTTAAAAGTTCATAATATTTGGGTCACGCTCGTACTTTAAAAATGTTAATTAAAAAAAAGCTGTAATTGCGGTAAAACATAATTACAAATATCAAGAATTTGTAGACACGTAATCTCGTGCAATTAGCAACGGAGTTAATTATCCATTCGTGGTCAGACAAAAAAGATATGAGAAAACAAATAAAGATGGTGTATCATTTCCTCTGCTACGCAATATTCATTATTCTAAGAACCGAATTGATAAGCTGCGATACTGTTAAAAAAAGGTTAAAAGAAAGGGAGAAAGGAAGAAAAAAATACGCTACTGTACGTTCACGCAATTTTTCCATTCGTCCTGGCGTAGACGGTTCGAGAGGCCTCGGGACACGCAAATGCGTCAAACATGGCTGTTTTTAAATTACAAAAATTTCAACAAGGTGCAACGAGAATCTTGATATAATCAATAGCAAAAAATCAACAAGAACTTGTCTTTCCTCCTTGTCTTAATTATTGCACAATTCGTATACACTTTACGTACTTCACCTTGAGGTGTTGCTAGGGGTTAAAACCGTCACGGCAAGTTCCCTTATTCAATATTGGTAACCCAAGTCTTTGATTTAACTCGGACATTCGTATTGCTGAGCATGCGCCTTAAGGAACTGGTCAGTGTTATTGAGTGGGCAGCCGGTAAAAATATAGACTGCCCACGTCCGACACTCCATATAGAACTAGTATAGGACATTGTCCAGTCTGTGAACTTACTACCCTTATGAGAGGGTGGCCTCAGTAGCGCCGGGAGCCGCACGGAGCCCGTAAGGGTTGTTTGCGTAAGCCGAATATTTCTGGCTTTTTTATTTTATTATCAAAAACCACAAGACACCGGAAACCAGCAAGTACGTATAGTACACGATAAATCTATGCACCCTAATCCTCAAACTAATTTTATACATTGGAAATAATCTGATTATGCTACATAAATATTTTTAAAAAATAAGACAAATCCAGTTTTTATAAAAAAAAATATTTGATTTCTAATTTATATATTTTGCAATATACTCGTGTGATCAAGGCTCGATTAAACATTAATTGTGTGATTGAATCAATGATAGACTCTTAGGTAATGTACCGGTCAGTTGGTATTCCTTGGCTGATCATGCAGAACAGTTTTCACTGCAGCGACTGTATACACGGTCAATTCTTACACTGTTAAATAAATAGTAAGTGCGTGGTTTTCCATAAGTGTCTAAGCTTTTAATCTTGGCCGCGTGATCTTGGTATCGATAAAAATTTTTTATTTTGAATATGGCATTACAAAAAAGAATATCTTGTTCATTCGTATCTCTGCAATTACTTTGGAATATACAACACGTCTACGTAAGATTAACGTGTCGTGTCAGTTTCGTAATTACAGCCGGTATACACGTATATATAGATATGTTAATACTCGACTTGTTTAAAAGCTGAGACGCCGGCAATTAACGATGCGTAACTAGCACTAATAACTTTTCTAATTGAGATCGTATTACATATGCAAGAATTGTCTTACGTCTTATCTACTGAACGGACGGTTTTATCAATTAGCATAGATATGCTTGAGTAATTTATGAATCGCACGTGAAAACTGTTACGGTGTCATTATTCCAGTGGCAATAAGTCATTCGTTCGTTTCTAATAAGTGTAATTATCGATTTCCAATAAACAATTTTTTAACTATATTGTCAGAGAAAAAATTTGCATAAAAAGCTTGGAAGGTGTATGAAGATCGATGCGAGAAGCAGTAGCAATTTTTCAGATTTTAATAAAGAATCTATGATAAGGCTATCAATTTGCTTATCAATAATTTCCTAGTCACGCTGACACTTTGCGAAGATTCGCAAGATCGAGCCTTACGTCACGCGAGTAATAGTCTTAAAAAGAAATCAATACGAGGTACCAAGTACTATTATATTAAAAAAAATGAAAAAATAAATTTTAAAAAATTTTGTATAAAAAAAATGGTGAGATTCTGAATTTTTATAAGAATAAAGTGCACCAATCGATCTATCGATCTTTAAAGCAATGCCTGCCGGAATATCATCCCTGGCGCCATCAAACGCTCAATCCTTCGATCTGGAGGACAAGGATCATCCACCAGCTTTTACAATTCTGCAAAAGGATGGCCTTGAGTCGTCCTTGCCAATGCTCCACATGAACGACGAGGATGAAGAAAACGCTAAAGTGACGTTGGAAAACAACAAGAACAATCTGTACAATCAGAAGCGTTTCAGCAAATCGAACGATCACCTGGTCCTGGCTAGTCTACAGCACAACCAATCAAATCCATTGAAAAAGCGACACAGTAAAAGTCACGGAAATCTGAATCAGGACAAAAAGGATACAAAGTCAAGTATGACCCTGTCGACCGAAGACTTCAACGAGGTCCTGAACGCAAAGTTACGCAAGATCCAAGAAGAGGAAGAGAGTCAAAAGATAAAAAGATTGTATACCGGAAACAACAATACATTCGTCTCTCGTAAGCCCTTCATAACGACGGTAAAAACTGGGGAGTTTCTTATGCCACCACCGGAAGTAGCGTCTCTCCTTGGTATCACTTTGAACAACAATGAAAATGGTGCCGATCAAGACAGCCACCCACGCTCAAAATTTCGTCCCCTTGTTTCACTGACAAAGAGACCGGAAGTACGTCATCAGAGTCACAACGCTAGATGTCACGCTGCTCTGAAAGCCACCGCTGACTTTTCTATGAGTCTAATTAATTCGTCGGGTGCCACGACGGCCACCGTCTCCGATGAGGTCGATCGCACCAGGTTCAAGAGGGACGTGGCTCATAAGTAAGTCGTGTATCTTTACACACGTGGCGATCTAGTTACGTCTACTTGTATGCCTTACGTATTGCGTAGGGTGTTAAAGTGCGTAAGCTCGGCCATTGTTGTTTCTAGCCGATTGCCCCGGACGCCTAGAGCGTTACCCAAAAAGTTGACACCGATCGAGAGCACGATGAATATGCTGCCGATTCGCGGGTAACGGAACACACGCAACAACCTCACGCACTCACTCTGGCTATGTTGATCAGTTGATCGTTTTAATGTAATATTGCGGTAAACGATCGATCTTAGGAAAAATGTAAAAAAACAAGGAGAATGAAATGGATATCACGTGTGTATACATACGCGCATACGTAGATAGGGAATTTGATGACTAATCGAAACTCTCGCAAATTCTATTTGCGAACTTTACGCCTCTAACGTTTCTCGCCAAATCGATCGTAGCACATATATTGTTTATTATATAGTATATATGTATATGCGTACGCAGGAGGCTTGGAAAATTCCTATGGCACAGAAGAAACGTTATAACTCGTTTCTAAGAAAATGCTTATCGATGCCAGGAATTTATGTATATACACCACACGCTGTAGAGTCTTGATTTTATTATTTTTATTGCTTTTTTCTAAAGGAGATTCTTATTGATGATCAGTCATTTTATTTTATCGATTTCAGCGATCAAGCTGTTCCTTATGGGAATATCATGTTCGATCGACGTGTGGCACGTGGTAGTACATTCGCCTCTGCGCCAATTCTGGTAAATTTGATTGATTATTATTTTTTTATGATTAGGAATATTTTCAAAATTGTTTATCATTCATTTTTTGTATGTAGATGGATTGCGAGCAATCGCAAGCAGCCAGACAGGCGGAAGCGAGAAGAAGACAATTGGCTAGAAAACGTGCGCAAGCTCAGGCATCTAGAGCTTTAATGCTACGAGCTGGTTCACCACCACCGGTTCCAGGACGAAAGCATGAACCAGTGCAGACGGAAGTCTTCCTCGAGGAGGTCCTTTTATGATTCTTTTTTTTAAAAGACAATTATAAACTTCCGGTTTTTATTACAGACAGGGTAAATAAGTGATTATATAAATTTTTAGCTTTTTGAAAAACCAGATGAATTCGAAGTGGCTACGCAAACTGATTACTTTCTGGACAGACCCCCCACTCCTCTGTATTGTCCTGCCAAAATCGGCCAGGATGTCGGCACTCAAATTTGTCCTGGTGACGTGAGTAGTTGAAAAATATTTTTTTTTATCAATTTAATATCCTTTTGTGAATATATCCTTTTTTTGCAGCTGTTTGACTATGACGTCGAAGTACAACCGATCCTGGAAGTCCTGGTTGGTAAAACGATAGAACAGGCTCTCATTGAGGTCCTGGAGGAGGAAGAACTCGCCGCCCTGAGAGAACAACAAAGAAGGTTTATGGAGTTGAGAGCTGCAGAAAAGGCGGAACAGCAAAGGCTGGAGGAACAGGAAAGACGTCTTCGAGACGAGAAGGTAAATTTTTCTAAAAATTGTATAAATAATAATGAAAATTTAAAAAAATTGAATTTTTTGACAACAGTCTCGCCGCCTAAAACAACACGAAGAAGCCATGAAAACGCAACAGGAAACGGAAGACAGAGTTGCCGCGGCTGTTCTGCTCACAGGATACATAGCTGAATTATTACCTGCTGTCTTGGAAGGACTAAAAATATCTGGATTTTTATTGGACGAAATCAAAGCAGGTTAGTGTAAAAATTTTTTAAATTATTATCCACTGAGAGATTCTTAGAATCCTGCTATTACCATGCACCATTTTGATTTCAGATACCGAAGAAGGATTTATGCCATGGCTGATGAAGGAAGTGAAAAAAGAAATGGGCAGTATGATAGAAAGCAGAGAATTACTAATGGGTACGTAAAAATCCTCGAATCTAATAAAAATCACAGTACACATTTTTTAATAAAAAATTCACCGCACTAATATTATGGCGTTTTCGATCAGTAGAAGTTTCTTGCACCGGAAGTAAGTTGTAGTCCCGTGCGAGTGCAACTCTGTACCACATGACATTTGGTGGTTGTAGAAAAATTTGCCAATAGAAAACGTACCAGACTACACCCTACACTAGGTACAAAAAGATACAGCCAATCAAAAACGCTATTAGAAAAATACTGCTACAGTTTCAAACCACTTTAAACCATCAGTTACCGACCGAGCCTATCGATCCACTTTAATCAACTTCAATTACCCAGACTAAAATATCTTTGCTCTGCGTGATTAAGGATCGATCGCCTGACAGGACACATCTGTCCTTCATTATTATTATAGATTATCGATAATCACTCCTATTTTAGAAATCGTACGAGAGATCCTGGAGAACAGAGCAGAAACGTACAGGCGTCTAGGAGAGGAATACGACGCGTCCATGGAGGTCAAAATGTCAGAATTGGTGGACGAGCAGGAAGAGGGTGATGGACAGGATATGGACTTCCTGAACTATGAGCCAGCAGCGATCGATAATCGCGACACGACTTAAAATATTTATCGATCGAGGTAAACGGGACTCCTTAATAAATTATCTGATTATATAATCGCTATTACAATGACGATTATAGATCAAATTATTGGTACCAATATTCAGAGTAGCTTGAAGGATTTTAAGAGGGGAAAAAAAGGAACTAGATTTACTTTGGATTTATGGATATTAAACGAACACCTTAACCAGCAGGGAAACCCAAATCCCTGCCTCGCTAGTTCCTACATTAAGCAGTATACACAGCTGCGCGACAAATCCATCTCTCCTGTCTCCCAATACCCACCCTTATAGAATATCACTATATATATGCGCATACTCAGAATCCCTATGGTAAACATGACAGATCTCGTTCAACACCTATCAAGAATCAATCATTAAGTTTTACGTGGCTTTTCCTATTTTCTTATAATACCAATCTTTCCTTTGTATTCGCAGGTCACGGCCAACAATACACGGGGAACAAAATGTCGCTGGATAGAAAAGTGCGTACTACACATAATGCCTGAATGTGTCTTGTTATTTACATTTTAGTAGTGAGATCGGTGATATATATACACATATATACATAATGATACGCGTAAATAAACTTCTATACGTTTAATTAGTAATTTGTTATTAACAAAAAAAATTCCCTAGATTTACAACAGTCACTATAGTAAGTTTTATTACCTACGTTAATATTACGCGAATACCGTCTAATGACGGATTAAACCTAATGATATTATAATGACAGTTAGGTACGATTATAGACAATCCACAAGTGAGATTGGAACCTGACGCAGGTGAATCCTCTTGGACGTCACCATTAGCCAAGAAACGTTAACGAATTAACGTGTAAAATCGAAAACAATAATCGTCTAGAACTGTTCGCTGGACTATACAATAAGTTTAGTCCTTTCTTGAATTTTGGTTGAAATAATTTTTGAAATGTAAATCGCGTCGAATTTTACCTACTGCTTTTGAAATTGTATACCGATACTTAATCAGTAGTCGCCATCTCGAACATTTTTAGCACCACTATTCCGATGGCGATAATAGGTGCCTCCCCCCTTCTACCCCCACCCACAAAATAATAAAGACTCTTAAGTCCCAATGTGAATAGGCTAAGGGCCCGTCGGATTCTTAACTGAGACACCGTTGTTTTATGGCACAAGATCGCGTGCTACGATATGGATGAGATGTATGGTGTCACCATGGGAAAAAGGAGGCCTTAATTATATTTCAAAAGTCGTCACGCCACGGTTGCGTTTCTATTTTGAGAATTATTATTGCCGTAGTCCCAATATCCCGTAGACGTCGTAGTATTAGTTTCGCTAGATTTTGCGAAACCTGTACCTAGGCATTGTGGGTCTTTTCAAAATCCAGTTAATCCTACCGAACCGAAAAATGAGGGTCACGACTTCTTGGTGGTATTTCGCCAATGGGTTTTCACTTTTACCTTGATATTATTTAAAATGGCTACCTCGGTGGCGCCGCTATCAGGTATAAATCGTTGGGAAGAGGAAACGGTGAAAAAAAGAAATTGAAGCAAAATTCAATAAAATGATATGAGTAATGCTTGGATTAGTTCATGAAGAAATTTGTCTGATTCATGTTACACGAGGAAAGTATAAAAATCTGAGAAATAACTGGTAATGGAGTAAAATTCATTTTTAGGTGAAATGATACAAAAAATATAGGGAAATTCGTAATTTTTAAAAATTATTACCGTTTTCCTAAGTACTTCTTGATCTGTTTAATATGCTATCGATATACTATTTTATTCAATAAACAATATGCATAACATTTTTTTAATTCGAAAATATTCGAAGCAAAAGATTATGGGAATTATCAGAGCCACTTTATTCATTTGCAAAGCTATAAAACGCCGTTACTTCAATTAGTGAAATCAGGCCCAAAAAAGGGTATGAAATCACAAAACCTGTAACTGCGCTTGGGCCTAATTCTTGGTATCAAATTAAATTTGGAATTTCGCACTGTAACGATTATCCAAAATTCACGATACCTACAAATTACACGTACATGTCAAGTTTTTGTTTTATTTGGAATTTTTGGCCAAGGGCTATATTACGTTATGCTTCACTTGGGACCTGTCTGATCCAATTGGGATTAGATAAATCATAATAGGATGAGGTTTCACGCTGAATTGAATATCAGGCACAGTTTTAAAAAGCCACCCACCTTTTAAGCGAGCCACCGCTTCTCTACCACGAGGGGCCTGAAGAGATCGAGGGCCCCAACATATTGTATTGGATTAAATTAAGCAGGGGGGATGCGCGTACTATTATATGCACAAAACTTGTGTGCCAAGTGAGTCGTGTTTTAGGACGGGGTGATCACCCCCCCTATAGTCTGATCTGCCGAAGGGGATTCTAATATTATTTTGTCATGTGACCCATGTCACCTGCCCCGCACGTGATTCTTCTAATTCTAATATCAAATACGCGGTTCTGCCAACCCCGTAAAAAAAGGACACTGGTTCTTCGTTCTGCAAAAAAAAATTCTATAAGGCCCATATACCTTATAATAAAGAAAAATATATTTTCGTACTTTTCAATATATATCATTCAACTCTTTAAATTGTATTATGATAATTTCTATTATTTTCTTGATGGTTCTTCAATTCAATACAATATTCGAAATTTTACTAACCATTACACTCAATTGAGACCATTTAGATTGACTCTTAAAATCGTGTAAACATTTCCTAATGGCTAAATACAGCCTCTACACATAACACCATAAAGTGACTGCACGCGTCCCACCATGGGGTATCGTATGGTCACGTGTCATGTTACATGGGACTTATTTTCACTAGACGCAAGCAATATGTCGATGCCACGTGCCGTTAAAATCTTCACTTTGACTTTTATTCAAGAGTAACTTGTCTAAATTTCCTTTTACAAAACACAATTATTTTGCCTAAAATTAACAATTTTTATGTACGACAAGACTAATAAAGAAGAGGGACGGGTTGCAATATCTACTGGGATGATTCAAGCGAATATTAATAACATACAGAAGTCCACATATTATCTAGTCGTATGTGGACGCCATTAGCAAGGACTTTCGACACTTGCAAAACCGTATCGAATCACCTTTATAGCGAAACACCCCGCAAGCGCAGCCATAATTCAGAATCCAGGCTGCGTCGTTCGTCGTAGTTACGTTCTCGTAATAGGGGATGCGAACAATAAGATTCGTTCTCCTTCTGCTAGGAAAAACACCCCCGAAGTCACGTTAATTTTTCCAGCGTACCCCCAAAACAGTGTCATCGCAGTGTCTTTCATGCGCAGGTCAAAAAGTCAACGTGTAAAATTTCATAAAATCACAAAAAACGTGAACGCCTAGACGATTCAAAGTAAGGGTAGATTTTCGTTTTTCTATTAGGGGTTGCATTGAAGGAAAATAAAAAATTAGAAATACACTGCTAGTCTTGGTTGTCTGATTTGAAAATGAAAGGAAGTCGTAACGCGTTAAGGGGAATGGTAGTGGATGGTTTTGATGCACGTAACTCAACCAAGAGAGGGTGGTCTCGGCTTATTTTAACCACCGATACAGGGGTAGGTTAGGGTAGAGATCGTAAGGGAGTTGCGATAATACGTAGATGATAATCGCGATATTAATATCGCATTGGGAAGCGCACACATGCGTGCAAGGCTGCATTGGTCACGGAGGAACACTTGCTCGCTTGCTGGCACCGCGGTTTGGTGTGTTCTCTGAATGCACCCTGATTTCAGGGTGGAATAGGGGTGGCAACCCTCAAGCCAGGACGACGCGCTGGAACCAAATTCAGAAGAGTGACCGGTGGGGTCCGGGAAAAATGTCTAGCTGCCGGTAAACCTGTTAAGAACTTTAACGTCACGTAGCAGGAAACTTACTACCCTTAATAAATCCTTATCACAAGCCCCGTTATGTTTTTTCAAAAAAAGTCATTAGTTAATAATAAATATATATTCATGCATAATAGGTATTTAGAGCATTTAATTCCTTAATTTACTAAATATTACTGTATCCTGTGTAACCATGAGAAATTCACAATGTGGTATATACTGGGATTAAGGAAATTTTGAAAAATTCTCTTTCATCTAGAAATATTTTCAAATGACCTGGGAAGTTACTAGGATGCTTTACGCCCTTCTCCACAATGCAAAGGAGGGTCCTTGCTGGAACACTTGCTGGAACCATCCTGGTACATACGAGGGGTGGTACGGTCTTTGGATTCGAAACACTCGTGCTCGAGTTTCAAGGGATGGTAGAAATAGGGTGGTATAGTTAAGGGAGAGAGTTGGTTCGACTTGTGAACACTTGTGTTATTCCCTGGTCCGACACCATTCGTGTCCCAGTGAATCACAATTCACAGACATGAGTAGGCACCACGAGAATAAGAAAATAATTTGCGAGGTCATCAAAATTCGTGCCCTAATACGAAATAAAAATTAGGCCCAAGAACAAAAGATCCGTAATCTGTCTTGGTGAAAGATTATCTAACATCATAAATGACTCTAACCTGCTAACAATATTAATGAGTACTAATGAGTACTTCCGAAAAACAGGTGAGGAAATACCAAAAATTTCTTTGCGCGTCTAAACGTAACAAAATATCTCGTTCAAAACATTTGGACCAGGTCCAATTTTTTATTATCAAACATTTTCCAAAAACTCCGTACTATCTACGGGTATATTTCACAGCACGAAAAATCCCACCTAAAATTCAAAAATCAATGTTCCCCTATAACCCTCATGCATCCTACTATTTTGGGCCCTATCGATTTCCTATGATTACGTATATGTCACAGCAGTTACATTTTATCTTATCAGTACCGATCTATCTATATGCATAAGAGCGAGATGAATGAGCCACTTAATTTGTTAATCAACCGTTGATTCAGATGCACCTTTTCCTCTTGCAATTCAGATCCCTTCGTACTCAATGGGAGGCACATTGGTTTGCAGCTGAGCCAAACAATGTCCTTTCACATGAAGCTTTTAAGGCCCCATTCAGCATCAGGAACCCTGTATCCTCGTGACATTCGCAAGCCATGGATCAATCTCGCTCCAATCCGTTGTCCCCGCACGATGAACCTAAAAAAAAGCAAGAGAACAAATTCGAATTAAATAAAAAATTATATCAGCAAACAACCGCTAAAGTCTGGAAAAAATATCCTGTCTCAGTGAAAGTGGCGCTGCACCCTTAGGCACCTGCGAAATGCACCTGCGTCAGAGAAACCTGTCTGGAAGTATTTGGAAAAAGTCGAATATCCATTTCAGCCCTTTCCCGTTTATATCCTTCATAAAATGCTATTATTGTGCGTAACCTACCCTCCGGTAGTAATAGAAGAAAATTTCTAGATGGTGATCTCTGCTACTTTTGACTATTCGTACATTTTCTAAGTGTGCCCCTCGGTGCCGTTTCACTGCTACCCATAATTTGCAATTCTTTCAAGCATTGTTCAAGACGGTCAGACAAATTGGTATTCCCTTTGTAAAATCCCCTTAATTCTCACGGTCAATGTACAAAATGGAGTAGTTGAATATCTGACGACTAGCTCCTTCTGTTCAGGTCACAAAATTTAAGCGCCGACTGCGCTATCAATGAAATTGGCACCGGGTCAACCAGGACACAACGTCATCAATGATCCTTGCTAGAAAATGTATACGTTCCAAGCGAAATTCTGTGAGGATTTACCTGGCAAAAGGGACGCCAGACTGGGGGGGGGGACTACTTTTATTATTACTAAGATCGACAAGCCTGATAGCATCTTTACGACTGTGTACCTACTCAGGACTCAAAGCTCCAAGACTGAACCTAATTTGAAGTAGGGTTAATAAACTTAAAGATCAGCTTGGTTAACCAGGAGAAGGTTCAGCTTGAAAATAACCATAAGGCAGATATCAATAATTACAAGTACAAGCTCGCTTAATTCATCAGGCACCTAACACAAAAATAAAGAAACTCACCTATCAGGTATAAAAATATCATATAGATATACGTACTTGATAAAATCCACGTGTAGACCGGACCACGTGTCCAGTAGTTATCCCCATAAACCAGTAGGAGCATCGTGGAGAAAAAAAAGAGATGGGTGCGTGCACAATGTTGGTAGACCAATGATGTACCAATGAAGCAGTGTAGCGTGGAGAATATGCTCCACCCTAAGTGTACCAAGCATAGGATGCACCTTGCGGTAGTAGGCATCCCCTTCGGTATCATCCCCTAAAATAGAGAAAGAGAGAGAGAAAAGAGAGAGATGAAAATCACCACCCCCATGATTTTTGGTTTGGCGAATGAAACGGAGGGGGGGGGGGTTTGAAAATCTCCCCTGTGGCTCTTTAAATACAATTACACATATACTCACACCAGAAGAGGGTTGGTTCCTGTTCCATCGTTCGAGTAAAAGCCTGGTGGTGGGGATTTGGTCAAAATTCGACAAACCCCCACCCCTGTAGATTATTTAAGCCACGTGCAGTCGGTAGGTCATACTCAGTTGTCACCTTAAGGCCGCAACAACAGGATCAACAGCCACTGAAAATTTCATGGCGTAAATTCATTGGTGTCCGCTTGTACACCAAACACTTAAAATTCCTTGATTTTGAAAAATTACAATAGTAGAAAAAAGAGCATTAAAATCAAACGCGAGTTTTGCTTAGGGTGACAGAAAATCAGTGCTTTCGAGTTTGACCGTGTGCCGTGACAAATATTTGCAAAATTTTATCTACCGCGCGAAATAAATATTATTGCAAACGCACATGGAGTCCTCCTGTCGGCGAATTATGTATCCGATAATACCGGAAACTGCAATTGTGAGGAGTATCGAAGCGCTGAAGAGATCCACGATTGCGGACAGTGACAGACCTACTGTTCGCGCGGCAACTTTATTGAGAAGAGATTCTTCTACTCAAGTGATTGACGTGAACCGGTTGCCCCACAGGAATACACCTATCATACAATATGTAAGTATAGTATACAACAACAATACCTGTCCGATGTAGCTATAGATTGTTTATGAAAAGTCATAGTAGGAGCTTGCTATAATCTCGCACTCAGTACTTCTCATTCAATAAGAATTTGGATAAGTCGAAGAGTAAACTCTGACTGGGACTATTGGTACACGCACCAAAAAAAATTGTATACATTAGAATAGATTTAATTTGATCAGCTTACGCGGAATAGAATTTTGGAGTATTTGCTGTGAGTGCGAGAGCGACGGACTTATGGGTATTTGCGTGTGTACGAGAGAGACAGAGAGTGGCGTGGCTAGAAATAAATAATTCATCGACTGTCACTGATTAGAGCTTTTTAAATGTCATATTTGATCATTTTACGATGATCGTTAAATACTTGAGAAAAGAGAGATGAAAAGTATATTTGTGGAATTAAAAAAGAATTCTAAAACGATTAGAAAATACTGTGAAAAAATATTATCAAAGTGGTTATTGCTGTGTTTTATTGTTTCTCATGGTAAAATATTTTTTTTGGGTTATGTCAGATCGAGGTTGCCGAAACGGAAGGTCGACTCTACTGCCTCGACGGACTTGTGAACTCCACCTGCTGGGTGAAGGTGGTCCCACTTGCTGAAGACTGTCAAAGCTGCAATGTTATCTTAATGTCAACCGACGGTGGTGTCATATTGAAGGCAATAAGAAGTATAACACCTGGTGAACCGTTACTGATGTGGTTCACTGAGAATATCCTGGCAATGATGAACATGCCTTTCCTGACACCGGCTAACATAAGAAGCAAACGTCCCGGACGCGTTCTGGGAATGATAGCACCAAGCGGGCCTACAGTGAGTTTCAAGGACGCAGCATCATTTCCATGGAACACTGGTCACAATCGCTACATATGTCACATGTGTCACGATCAATTCGAATTTCCAAATCCTTTGAAGATTCACCTGGCCTTGCAATGCGATCGACTTGATATCAATCATCTCTGGAACGTATTGACCAGGGAACTTACGGCTCCACCGAGAACCGCCTTGCCCCTAGACATATTCCCACATAATGTCCAGCCCTTTCACTTCGAATTGACCAGTTCACCTCATACGTCGCCCACCAGGATATCGCCAATCATCGTGGATACGCGTATGGAGAGTACTGCAACCTTGACGGAGATTTCACCAGATTCCTTGATTCAAGTTTCACCAAACTCGTCCATCCATCCCTCTCCAAGCTCTTCAATCCAAATTTCTCCAGTTTCTTCGACCCATCCTTCACCAAGTTCTTCAGCCCATCCTTCACCAAGTTCTTCAGCCCATCCTTCACCAGGTTCTTCGACCCAACCTTCTCCAGGTCCTTCCACCCAAACTTCTCCAGCTTCTGTGATCCAACGTTCTCCAGCGTTGTCGGCTGAACGTTCTCCAATTTCTGCAACTCAACGTTCTCCAGGTCTTTCGAAACAGCCATCCCCAGGTCCCTCAACTCAATCCCCACCACGTTCCTTGGTTCAACTCTCGCCGAAATCCTCCAACCAGGTGTGTCGCATCCGCAAGAACCTGGGGCACAGACATTCGGCCTTTAAGCCGTATATGAATCAGCCCCACGTTTATCCTGTTCCTGTAGTTGCACATGAAGAACCCGTGGTGCCCCATTGCACTAGCTACCACGTGACGCCATCTCATGCTCAGGTACAACCTGAGCTTCATGCTGCTCAGATGGAGACGATCGTCAGTAACCTTGGCAAATCAAAACGAGGTCATCTTTGCATTTACTGTGGAAAGGTCTACTCTAGAAAGTATGGACTGAAGATTCACATAAGGTAAGAGATGGACCATCTGATGATACTATTTGAGATGAACTTATGACCTTGATTGACCTGACGATAACTTCTTTTTCCAGAACTCATACTGGCTACAAACCTCTGAAATGCAAATACTGTTTGAGACCTTTTGGCGATCCCAGCAATCTGAACAAACATGTCCGACTACATGCTGATGGAGACACTCCTTATAGGTGTGAACTTTGTGGCAAAGTTCTAGTGAGAAGGCGAGATTTGGAACGTCATATTAAATCCAGACATCAGGATAACGCTGATCTAGCCTCTGATACCTCTTCCGATGGTATTGATGTATGAAATGAACTTGTTCTCTTATTATTCATTACTGTTTTATATGTATATAGAGGAATCTAGCTGCTCTTTCCTTGGCAGGAAGAAAACGAGATAATAACGGGCTTAGAAGCGTTGATTCATTGTCTCAGATTCATTCATTGATAGTCAATGTAAAGAATGAAGAAATAATACTTTATTTATAGCTTTAAGAACAAAAGAAATTTGCGGTCTTGAGGTCGCGTACAAGACAGAAAAAAAGTACTATGATAAGTTCATTCTTTGACAATTGGTTCAGGTTCATTCATGGATAGCCAATTTAATCTATGAACACATAAAATATTCTACTTACGGCTTTACACACAAAAGGAATTTACGACCTTGAGACAGCGTTAAAAAAAAATTACTTTAAAAAGTATTGTCCTTATTGGGATTTCTACGTAATTTTGAATGACGGATCGGGAGGGGTGGGGGCTGGGGTGGGAGGGGATGAGCTTCCTCATGGCGCAATCACGTCTTTGAGGATCGCAAGGGTCGATTTTCCGTAAATTACGTATTTACCTTAGTCACGTCGTTAATTAATAGGCTCATGGCTTTGGGCATTTATTATAGTTATTTTTTAAAGACCTCCATTTTTTTATTTTAACGGATTCTTGTACATTTTGTACAGTCAATATTCATTTTGCAAGAACCCCGTTGTTCCCAGAACTAATAAATAAACTCGCCGGTTCAGAAAAAGACGGGTCGTTTTGATTTGAAGCAGACTTGACTGACGGCCCGACTTTTTTTCGGCAAGTTTATTTTAGGAAACAAAAGAAATTGAGATTTATATAAATATTGTAAAAAGATTTATATATTTTTATACGAAACGAGCGAATTTATTCGCTGATCACTTACGATAGACTTGTGACTAATAAGCATACGATATAAAACTACCAACAGATCAATAGAATTGAGTACAAGTGTATGGTACACGACACAAGTGCACAATGCCATACAAAATACTATTCGATAAATTGTGCCTTTTTGTTCTTCTCAATATGAAATGAAACCTTTGTCTAACCTTTTTTCGGTAGAACTCATACTGTATTCGAGCTACCAGCGAATATAGATATAGAAACTGCTGTAAATAGGATGGCAAAAATATTTTTATAACCATATATAAGAACATTGTTAACTTAGTATGTATACACAATTTTTAAATAAACTCGTTACAAGCAGCAAATTTTGATATATCTCATTTAAAGTTCAAAAACTCCCCATTGCACTTTCAGCTGTAATCTATTTTGTTTTATCGGTAGTACATAAGGAGTAAATGACCAAATTATGGATATATTTGATCCAAATAATAATGTGCCTGGAAGATATAGTATAGCTCATGCAAATCAGTGGGAGTTTTTCTTTTACGGCACAGATCGACACACTTCCGGCACAGATGTGTTTCTTTTACCCTACGAAATTATACTTAAATCATAGTTATTGGTTAGCTCTAGGAGAATAGACCAATGGCATAGCGTTCATGCCTATTCGAGAATAGATTGAGGAAAAACTGTACTAGACGCGTGCCGAAAGTGTGCCGAAGCGTGTCGATCTATGCTGTAATAGAAAAACGCCTATTGTTTTGTTACGTATTGAATTCGGTTGGTACAGAAGATAACAGTCGGTAAAACAACTGCAAACACAATATAGTAGGTTGACTCTTTTATACTGTATTACGTAATTCATGGTTAGTGACTGCAGAAAACAGCGCCTGCGCTCGATATATTCCTTCTCTTGGCAAACCTTGGCTTTTATCATAAAATACAGGTACGATTGGTGTTACAGTGAATTTAAAAAAATTGTCAAAGGTAATCAATTAAGGATGTAATTCTTATGAATGAAATTAATGAAATATGCTGTGTCTTAATACGTGTAATAGGATTGATGTCAAATTCATGACCGGGTTAACCGTCTTGTGCTTCGATCCTGTGATGTAACACCCTGATCGTGTCAAATACTGTGCAAATTTTTCATTTATTTTAGGTAAAAAATGGCTACTATTTTTCGCACACTTCGCCCGTACCTGAGGAACGTGCTGAACCAGACCAGATCATATGCTGATGCTACTGGAAATGAGATGAAGTTTACTTTTGCCGGAGCCAACCAGGTACCAATAATTCTAATTCTCTGGCAACATGAAAAACACGGATTTTTGGAAGACTAATTCTTTTATACAATTGTTTTAGGTGTTTTATGATCAAGCTGCAGTACGTCAAGTGGATGTCCCTTCGTTTTCTGGGTCATTCGGTATATTGCCAAAGCATGTGCCGACCTTAGCTGTTCTAAAGCCAGGAGTTGTTACAGTTTACGAGCAGGGTGGTGAAACTAAAAAGGTGTTTGTTTCCTCTGGTACCGTAACCATCAATGAGGACTCTAGTGTTCAGGTACAATTTATTCTTCATTTCTCAAGTACAGAGAATACTTTCTACTAAGATCATTATATAATATGTTTGTAATGTTATGATACACTTTTACATAGATTCTTGCCGAAGAAGCGCATCCTGTCGATAGCCTTGATAACAGTGCTGCAAAAGATATACTCAGTAAAGCCCAACAGCAACTCTCTTCTGCTTCTTCAGAAAAGGAGAAGGCTGAAGCTGCCATTGCCATTGAAGTAGCCGAAGCTCTTGTTCAGGCATCACAATAATTAGAATCCTTTACACCATTAAATCATAGATTCACATCGTGCTGAAGTCTTAGAACCAAGTATGTTTTCTGAGATACATGCTCTGCAACAGTCTGACCTTGTTACGTCTCTGTACAATTATAATATAAAAATAAAATATTAATCGTAAAAGAATTTCTTACTCGTCCCAATTTCAGCAATTTTTTCAAGTGTACCTACACCAAAATAAGAAATAGATCTTTCAGAAAGGACAAAATAAAAAATTTACAGCAACAAGAAAAAGACTGAATAGAATTTCCATCATAAATGGTAATATACAGACATTTTTGAAAACACTTTATTGCGTATTAGTCATGTCATATACTTTGAAAACATAATATGCGTCCTACATGCTATTAGGTACACCAAGATTAATTTTTTTTAAGCAAGTATGCTTCAAAAAATACATAATAACAGCTGTCAAAGACTACACACTGAAATTAAGATTTTTCTTTTTACCATAAAGCTAATTATTATCGAGATAACAAATTCCTGAAAAATTCCATAATAGATACCTCGATTAAGGCACTCATTATTCTTTGGAGTTACGGCTAAAATACGAACGCACCTTATTACAGATCCCTTCTAAACGAACGGCATAAAAAGCATACTGCTTGTAAAAAAAAACAAGAAATAGTCGCGCGGTTTCACATACCAGCTCATACAATTTTTACAAATAATTTGGCACATGGTTATCCAATCTTCACATGTTAATAATACAAATGTAACAAAAGTTGATTAATAAATACATTTTGTGATAACTTTAATTATATTTTAACTTAAATCATTTGGTATAACTTAACGCGTGCTTAGGACTCCATCTTTAAGCCATTGCACTCCGAACTACCACTTGTAAAACAGGTGCTCAGGATGGATTTAAGCTTTTCGCATAGTTTTTCTGTGCTCTGGAAAAATGAAGCTTTGGATATTTTGTACATAAGACACAAAATTGCCCATAATAAAAATTCACCACTTAATGCAATGAACAAAAAAAAATAGATGAAATATCTAACATAAAATATGCTTAGAAGTGTATCATTAGACGGGCTTATACTTGGCAGAGTAGAAGAGCAAAAAATATAAAAAGAATTCAACTATCTCAGGAATGGCGCCCCGATATTGAACTCTACAGCATTCCTCAACTTCTTTTAGTTTTTTTCTCTCATCCGAATTCGTTAATCGTCCCGAGCTTTGTCAGGCATGAATCGAATAACCCTTGCTCAATTAAAAAATAAATTCGTACTGTATATCAAATGCAATTTCTTGTAAATCTAAATAAAATATAATGAGTCACGGAATTACCAATTACGCTTCGTCGAAATCCATCATTGGGCTCAAAGAAATTCGATGAAAAAAGAGGAAAAAAGTCATGTAGCACCGAGTTTTGAATTCTCAGTATAGAAGCTCTTTTTATAACGGAAGAGAAAGAGAAGAAATATTTACTAACTTTTTTACACCTAAAAACAATAATAAAGGAAATACCTAAAGGCTTTGTCGCGCCATTATGCGCCTATTCGAAAATCCACAAGTCATTCGCCATTGCTAACGATACTATGGAAAGACATGTATGTAATTTTGAACATTGACGTCACTGATAAACGCAACGAATAAATGACGCAAAACATACTCTGTATGTAATTTTAAATATTGACGTCACACATCGGCAGATTTGTAATTAAAACTTTGTATTCCTTGTAACGATAATTCATTCTTTTTTTCAAATAGTCCTCCGAATTCTTTGATTAATCAAGAGGATCTAAATTGATTCTATCTCTTCGGTAAAATTCTAAGTTATTGCACAGCTATTATATACAGTCGTATGTTCTCTATAATTGACTTAACGTTAATATCCAATCTGTCCGATCAATCACGTTATCCGCTACATCCGAGCGGAGAATGCGAACGGCCATTTGATAAAAATTCGCAAATTTCAACAAGAAACAAAACCCCCATAGAATTTCTCCCTCTAATATACAATCGCGTAACAATGATTTTCGCATTCTATTTCAATTTTCTCTTCGTTTACTGTGACTAGTTATTTGACGCGGTATTTCAACTTCATTGATTATTAGCCAATTGGCTTTTAATCAAAGCTATTGGTAACATATTGTGACGCCCTGAAGACTTTCCACTGCAACAATCACCAGCGGTGCTGCCTTTACAACAATTGCGACTGAAGACTCGTTGTAATTGTTGTAAAGTCTTCAGGCATATAACAACGCAGCAAGAACCACAGCCGGCAGAGCCACTTTCGCACGAACACTCGCTCTGCAAACAAGACACGAGATCATTCGCATTTTCAATTTGAATATCCTTTTTCTTAGCGTGCTCTGTAATGGCGGGCGATGCGCTTGTACAGCTTTGACAATTCGACAAGTTATCACACTTGCAGTCAATGCATTTGCAAATATCAGCATCCGCTGTGATCTCTTGCAAGACGTTTCTATTCTTTCGACTCTTTGGATTTTCTATTTTCGGACTCCTCTCGACATTCTCCAAGCAGTTCATGACTATCTCGACATTGACTTTACCGCTCTCTGTATCGACGGTATTGGCACTTTCTAGAGTCGGTGTGTTTTGTAATTGACTTTCCAATTCCAGTGGATAAGGCTCAGGACCGACTAAATCGACCAGCGAGTGTACAGCCGTAGGAAAAGCATTCAGTTCTGACCAGGATTGAGTTCTTAATGCAGGTGCTGTAGCCAGCGCCATTACGTCTATCCAAGGCGAGGGTAATTCCTCTTCAGAAGCCATGGCCAATTCCACTGCTTCTGATTGGCAACTGTTCATTACTTTGGAGGACATGTTATCGGCGACGGTGGTTGTGGATTCTGTTGCTTGAATATCCTGAATATTCGCGCCGTCGATAAATTGCAATGACTCGATACCACTGGCAAATAAATTGGTATCGTTGTTATGATTAACCATACTTGTAACGTGACTAGAAATTGAACTACCATTGTAAAACGTTGTGCTGTCTGAATTAATTGATAACGCGCCATCAATAGCACTTGTGAATCCACCTTGACTCGATGCCGCAGATTGATCTTTGTACTCTTTCGGATCCTCAGTGAAATTCTTAGATTCGGATATCTGTGCGATTGTATTCTGTAAGCCATTTTGCATAATCTTCTGTTGCAGATTTAAGGTGCATTCTTCGACGTCCTTGGTTGACACATCGCTCTGAGAGCTAGGCGCTGTTGTATCGTTTAATAAATTATTTTGGCTGCTACTCGAATTTGGTAAGTTATCAAACTTCGTCAAGTTATCGAACTTATAATTCGCATTATTGTTCAAAGTAGTGATAGTCTGCTCGGGAAAATTATTAATAATAATGTTGTTCGTGGCTAAAAGCGCAATCTCGTTGTTTCCACTAGAATCAAACTCGTGACCCGTAATTTTGGAATCATTTATCTCCTGCCGTATATTACTGCCTGTATAATTAACCTCACCGCTATAATCATTGGCACTCTGATTCAAAATATTTAACATAGAATCGCTAGGAACGTTAAGATCTTCTGTACTCTGTGCGGCAATATACGTTATATTCTCATTGTTATCCGTGTCGTTAGAGTTAAGCGGTATGATGGCGTAAGATGGCACAGAACTATCGCTGACGTTCACTTCCTTAATGGCGGCCTTGGCTTCCGGCTGAATAGGATTACTCTTTTCATCCGTTGTCACAGCTTGAGACTCGTCTTTCTGTGTTTGCTGAAAATTCATGCAAAATTTTCGTCCGCTGCACAGAATTAGACTCCTTTTGAAATCCATTAAACACTATACATACCGACTCTTCACCGTTGGCAACCTTCTTGTGAGTCTTCAAATGACTCTTCAGACTGTGTGGCGTTGTGAAGGATCTCTTGCAGTAATTATAAGTGCACATATAAGGACGCTCGCCCGTGTGCGTCCTCTTATGCGTTTTCAAGTGATGCGACGCTGTGAATGCTTTGCCGCAGCCCTTTTCTCTGCACCTAAAGCAATAGAATGGATGCTTATAGACTTTGACATTGTTTTTCATTAATTTTTAACGATTTATTAATATATTCTTAATACCTAAAATACCTAGAAAACATACTTGTACGGTCGTTCCTGTGTGTGAGTACGAACGTGTTTCTTGAGGTCACTCAGTGTCGTGAAGAATTTGACACATCCGGTTTCCTCGCAATTAAATGTATTTCCACTATGAAGTCTTTGGTGAGCTCTCAGTCTGTAAAGGGTATTGAATGCCTTCTCGCAGCCGCTGTGATTGCATTCAAACGGTTTTACTTTCGTATGTACCCTAATGTGGATCTTTAGGCTGTACGACGTAAGAAAGGCCTTGCCGCAATTTGGCTCCGCGCACTTAAACCGATACTCGCCTGAAAGTCGTCAGAATTGCCTCGGCATGATAACGGATAGAAAAACAGGGTGGACAAAAGTATATGTACTGATATAAAAAAATGTATATATTTATCGTGCTCGTATCCCCGTAAGCACTATCTGGAAGCCATGCAAAACACGAAGCGTATCCCTACTTATAATAAGGAACCAAAAATAAACTGAACATCTCTTATGAACTTGGCCCACATCTTATACTTATTTTTTTCTCGAAATTAATTTAAAAAAGAACAGGTGCAAACGTCGACATGGATTCAATTGCGAGACAGTGTTTTTCGAGGCGGCACATTTCTAGTTGCAATCTTACTTACTTACCCCAAATATTAATCCTTAGCAAGCATCAAAACACAAATGCCGATTAGTATATATACGGTCTATATATTTTCTATTGTTATATATATTTCATATATATATATAAACTTTTATGTTCGCATAATAATGTCATGTATCGAAATTAAAGGACGGCCCGCACAGCAAAGCAATCTGTTTCTGGTAATTCTGTTGGTAAAAAGTTGCGCCAAGGTAAATTGAAAAACATGCAAAGCACATTTAGCAAGTGAATGCAGCCTGGTGAAAGAAATATCAATGGTGTCAGGCTACTATTTATGCCACATGTATCTGTAAGCGCGGTAAGCTCGAATAAACAGCATATGCTAACTTTTCTATTGTATTACAAATATAGGCGACTAGCCAATTAATTTATGTATATAAATCGATAGATCGATAGACACAAGCACACAAATAGACACATACAAATAATCGTGCGTACACGTATAATTTTTGTAAAAAAAAAGTGTATGAATCTGCAGGTGTCTTGTGGCAGTATACACAAAATAAAAATAAAATACAGACAGTTTCAAAGTAATTCACTATATTATAATTCGCAACGAATGCGTCAGATGTTATTATTTTACAAGGAGAGAAATTATAGATTCAAGAAAAAAAGAAAGTATGTAACATTCAAAATCAGGACTTACAAACTATGGAAAATGTAAGGTCGCATGTTCGTCCCTATTTATTTTTTCATGCTTGAGTACATTTGCGCTGGCACTACACGTGACTCTCTATGATAATTCCCCTGTTATAAATTCATCATTTATCAAGCACATCAAGCAGACAGATATACGTATAAAAGCTTAAACAGATTTCTTGTCATTGCTCACATAACGAATACAGAGGATACTGTGCGATATTGTCAACTCAAAAGCAGCTCTTTCATTTTCTTTACAAAAGTGCCCGCGTGATTTTATTATACAGGTGTTCTCATATCCCGGAAGATTTTCATTTTGTTTATCGAAAAAAACTATTTCTTCTTCCAGCTAGCGTAATGACACAAATGCGCGAGTATCCTTACCTTTATGCGTCTTCATATGCGTTCGCAGATTCCCAACAGTGCTGTAGGTACGTGAACAGCCATCGTACTCACAAGTGTAACGACTAATATGTTTCTGATTTGTATCCGGATCTGTACTTTCTATTGTGATGGTAGCATGAGAAGGATCATCTGGCATGGAATCATCCTGTCCTGGATGAATTCTCATGTAAATCTCATTGGGACTGATAGTGTGATGAATATACCTGTTGACAAAATAAAATTGATACATTAGTCATTGACGGTATATATTTTTAGAGTTATTTTTTTGATATACTAAATTCGTCCAGGAGGTCTGGAAGTCATGGCTTAGGAAATGAAATTTAATATACGTCGGGTTAAAATTCAAAGATGTGACGACAAACGGGTTTACGCTATTTAAGAACTAAAAATAAAATACCGCTGGTTCGCGTGAGTAATACGTGTGAAGATATATTGTTATTTGAGGACACTGGGAGAACTAAATTTATAGCACTCTACGAACTACACCTGCTTTATCCATAAAGAACTACTGTTACGTCTTCGAATTATCTAATATCAATGTCAGCATTAATAGATTGTGATATATCGGTGTACTTCCTTGCTATAACAATCCCAGATTAAATGCTTTCCTGCTATTTAGTTTGGCTGGTGCGGACCCAAATGATTGGCCTCTTAAAAGCAATGCTATTTTTAAGTGCAACATTCACGGTGCTGTTGTGTTTACAAAATTGTGATCTTGAATTTTTCTGGTGAAAGATTTCTAGCATGGGAATAAGGTTGTTTGTAGAATATAAGAATCTGCTGCCAAATAGTTACTTGTGAAATTATGGTAATTATTTAAAAAAAGATATGTCAGCCACGTAAACTCTTTTTTTTATTGGCAACTATCCATAGGAAGAGCCTTATTGTAATTATTCGGTCAAGTTTAAATCAAGTTCTGACTCTAGCATGTATTTATAAAACTAAGTGCTAACACTGTGAGATAAAAATAGAGTGGCATGGAGGTATTGGAGATTAATGTATATTCAAGAACATTGCATGTTTCACTTGAATAGCCCGTTACAAAATACTGCCACCTACTAAAATGCTTTGGTATAATAATTGTTTATCTGTAATTCCACTTATTTCTCAACTACGTCTACCTAATAACAAGGTAACTTGGCATGTCTACACTTTTCGTTTGTTCAAACTCAAAACGACAGGACTAGAATTTTAAACTAAAGCACACTAATATAAAAATCCTTGTATTCGAAGGAGCTATCAGAATATGTCATTTTGGTAAATCAAACAAATCCAAGTGATAAGCACTCCAATTATTTACAGAGGGACAATACAAGTAATTATGATACCATCACATTGTGGCTTACAATAATTTTAAAGGAAAACTATATCATTTCTCCTTATATCATTATCAGAATACGCAAAAATAAGACACTGCTCAAAAAAGCTTCAGAACTGTTTACACAGTACAGAAGACATGCTAAGAAATTAATATACTATTATTACTTATACAATACATTCATTTACAGGCTTCGAGAATCTTCACATAATGATAAAGTTGTAACTGCGATATACTATTATTCATAATTCAATTAACAAAAGCTCTAGTTTCAAAAATCGTAATGCCCTTATAAGGGAAGAGGCACAAAATACACAGAATATCTCGAGCGTTCGACGCAACTATCACTGACAGTCTATTGTTTTGACACGTGGGCATATAATATTCTTAAAACAATAAAACAACAACCAAAAAATATACTAGAATTACAGTGGAAATCAAAAATCTTACCCTGTACTGTCATCGGTAAGCCTTTCGGTGTAGAGTGAGTCTTCCTCGTCGAACTTTCCATAATTGACAGTTTGCGTTTGCTCGTATACTATTCCAAAACTGGAAAGGTCAAGACTGTCATCCAGACAGTCTTGTAAATCGTGTGTCACAAGGATATTGTCAAAATTTCCGTCAATTCCAACGTCGTTTCCATCGGCGTTAAATTTTCCACTTTCCCACGTCGCCATATTTTTTGTGGCTGCACAAACAAGTCATGAAGTAGCACTGACATAGATGCGCTACCTCAATTCTTTGATTATCTTAAAGCAGAGGAAAATTGCTCAGTCGATGACAAAGACTTTATCAGAAACTGTAATTTCAGATTGGATCGAGAAATCCTAGAAGTATCTGACGTCTTAGTAATTGCTTCTACAATCAAAGTGCTTGCATGAAACTAAATATTCGTTACATAAAAATAACATTTCCTATAAAATTATCAGCTTTGATAACACATATTGCTTGGATGAAATTTTTGTGAACGGGATCAACGGGGTAAAGGCCGAATACGATATACAAGACCTAAATTGCATTAATATTTATTTCCAGATCAAATTATACATAAAAATATACTTTACGTGAAAAACCAAATTATTAGTTATGCACTTTTTGTTTAAGTACTCTTTAAATGTTCTCCTTTTATTACAACTGCATCATAAATATAATTCTTCGGTAAGGTAAACAAGTGATAAATGATTACGACGCAATGCAAATAATCTAAAATACTTTAAAGTATAGCAAATAGTATCTGAAACAAATGTAATAGATCTCCTTTATATCAATTGGAAAATTCCGCAGTAATATTCATCTGTATGATATTTTCTACAGATTAACTAGCTTCTAGCAATTCTCAGCGATTATACACATTTAAGATAAAGTTGTCGTCAAGGTTAATGACAATAAAACATATTAAAGTATCTTATAACAACTGGTATTACCAGTTTCGAATAATTACAATCAGATCATAACATAACGAAAGGTTGTTCCAGAAGCATATCATGGCAACCCAAGAGAGCGCAGAAGCAAAATACATGAGAGCACGGGAATAATTTGAATTCAAAAATATTCAAATTCAAACTCAAATGCGCCAAATAGAATCGTATTAAAAATTACACACAATTGTCACAAAAATTATTTGATATTCGTAGAAAAATGATGTATTTTTGTAAAATATTCTTTATCTACCCTAGAAAATACGTTCTAGTATAAAAAAAATGTGAACTGCTCATATGGTAAGGAAGTCTGCATGTTGGGGTACGTTCTGAAATGCACTGCCAATATTGCGAGCATGGTTGTGTCTCACTCAATTGTATGCAGCTAAACAGAGACACGGCAATACACGTAGTACTGGCAGTGAATTTTGGATCGTACCCTTAAGGCTCCGCCGGACCCAGATCGGAAGTTAGAATATGATATACGCAAGACCTTGTGCTAAAATTTGGATCTTATCGATCTTGGTCGATATTGTAGAAACCACAGGGCCGTCTCATAAAGACAAAAGTATGGGCT
>JARQST010000383.1:453236-484886 GCA_030142225.1 Pachycephus smyrnensis
AGGTTTTAGACCTCTAATTTCACTTTTTCTGAGCCTGGGGTAACTAGTTACCCCCAGTGGCCGCTAAGGGTTAAACTCCGATCAACGTCGGAGGAAACGGGCATAAGACACCTAATCTCAAAAATTTCTCAGTGAAAATCTGCAAATTAACGAGCGCCATTAAACCGTTTCTCTAACGAACTACTTTGTCGAGCGTGTATCAAGGTTCCCGCAGTAAAGACCCAGAAAAGAATCGGCTTGCATAGCAGCTCTTGAAAATTGCATTCTGTAAGTGAATCAAAGGTTCATGCATGCATATACATACATACTATGCATATATATCATATACAGTAATATCAAGGAAGTAGTAGTTCACATATGTAGTGTGTATGTGTGTGTGTGTATATATATATATATATATATACATCCAAGTACACGCAGGTTTTTACAGCCAAAAAGTGCGTATCAAGTGTATATACTTATATACATATAGATATATATGCATAAAGAAGTTAATGGTGGATCTCGTAAGGGAATCCATGGGGTAAAGTGAGGTCGATGGAAAGTGGCATAATCGCGGATGTGGATCGCTCAAGGAGAGCAAAGGAGATCCTTTACCTTACTTATGTAACGACTTACCTCGCGCCACTCCAGCATCGTCTCGTGTCTTCGACCGCTCTTTTCAAGAGAACCCTATAGCGTCAGTATATAGGCAGCAATATGGCGTCGGTCTGTTTTCCTCATCTCGAAGTGTTATCTCACTCCTTCTCTCGCAGCTCAACTAACTTATTCTCTTATTAGGTCGTCCCAGTCCCTCTTGCCAAGAGAGTAACTCCTCGTCCTTTTTCTCCATGGCGGCGACTTCGAGTCACACAGCCAGCCCTCTCGTCCTCCCGGAATCTAACAGACATAACGTTACCTCTTCGAAAGGCCATTTTACACTGCTTCAAGGGGACGAGGGTCCTGGGAATAATGTTTTTTAACCATCCTCAGTGCCAATGGCCGTTCGCTTACAAGAAACGGTTTGCTGTGGGTGATATGAGAAAAAAAATATATATACCACCACCCGGTGTTTCTTACCGTAGATATAAATTTTAATCTACCAGTTCTCCTTCCTGGTGATTTATTGCGCGGCCATTGCGGTCTGCTTACTGTGTACTCTGTGCTGTACTTGCAAGACAGTTTAGAGACTTGTATTTATACAGGATTATAAATATTTGAGGAATTATTGCCAGTCAGGATTTGGCTACTTCTCGACTACTTTTGATTGTACCCATTAACCTACAGTGATACTTGTAAAATTGTACAATACTTACAGAAGCAGTGCAATGACTTACAGAAGACATAATAGCAGATACGGTATACAAGATTCATGTAAAATAAATGTGTCTATACTTCTTCAGAATTTTCATCCATCTCTTTCAACAGGCTGGATAATCATAACAATCCGAAGAGGTCGTACAGCGAAAAGACACAACGGTAACTCCACCACATGAACGTCCTTTTTGCGCACCGTAACTGGAGAATAATAGGAACCATGACAGCCACCAGGAGTGCCTTGACCCTGAGAGTGGCTCGAAGGCGAGAAATAAAGAAAAGTGCGAACGACGCCTCAAGTGTAATCCGGGTCGAGCTACCTTGTCCGTTGACTTTCCGTAGCGCCGTAAGAGAGGTGCGAGGAAGAAGGTAGTTCATTGCCGAGGATAGACGGACAGTAAGAGTATGAGGTCGAGGATATTAGTGAGTAGTGGTACGTATTGGATTGTATTAGTGAAGAAGATGAAGAAGAGAAAGACAAAGAGTAAGAAGCCTGCGGTAAAGTGGTGTCTGATAAAAGAAGTAGAAGAGGAGAAGGAAGCTGAGGATACGTAGAGGAAAGGAAAATAAAGGACGAATCAAGTATGTGGAAGAGAGAGAAAGAGAGAGAGGGAGAGGCTAAGAGAAACGATAAGCAAGTCTAACCAAGACGCAAGTTCATATTCAAGCAGATGTGGGACGATGGCCCCAAGTAACCTCCATCAAGGATGGACTACCATCCAACCGACGAGGAAGCTAACTCTGTAGACTCCCTTTCTCTCTTTCTCTCATACTTAATATTACCTTACTCCTTCTCTTTCCTTACTCTCTCCTACTTCGATTCTCTTTCTTTCTCTCTCTCTCTCTTTCTCTGTCTCTCTCTCTCTCTCTCTCTCTCTTTCTCAGTGCCCGGCAGTTATGCACCTTGTGTATCTTCCTATAGCGCGAGCGGCCCCGATCGCCGACATCATCACGGAAAAGCAAGTGACTACATTGCTCGGTACGACCGCTGTAATAGGTGCGGATCCTGAAGAGAGTTCCGACAATGAGAACTATCGCCTAGTCGGGCTTGGAATTCCATAAGCGATGAGGAGCACCGAGTTTCCACTTGACGTTTTATCCGACGTGGATCGTACATGATCCAGGATATGAGTTAGGATCTAAAATGCTGAAGAATGTAGAGTTACTGTGTATGTATATGGGATTGGGATAGATTTTTTAAAAATTATGGTGACCTCTCTTGGGTAGGTTCTTCAGATGGGAAGATCTAAGGTCGACCTTACTTATAAGCTATATGGGAGGATCATTCCTGATTTCGTGATTAGATATACCAAACGGCATTCCGATCGTATTCCTTGTGTTGTTGCCTTCTGGCTATGGTACAGAATGATCTTGATTATTTTCTGATATTCTGGGATTATGGGATATTTGTTTTATGATGTATGGCATTGGCATGAGCATGTAGAAAGTTTATAACTGTATTAGATAGCGGTTTGTTGCTATGAATCGAAGGTCAGTTATCATGTGTAGGGACATGAATCAATGTGATACTCTGTCTAGTCTTATGGTAGAGAAGGAAGTTCCTATCGGTTTTATTGTCCATAAAGATAATGAATCTTTATTGATAATATTGTTATATCATTCAGGTAGGTATTCATCGCATGATTTCATCCATTTATAAGGTAAATCCCCTATACTTATGGTCTGGTAACGATCAATCATTCAGCATCATGAAATTTTACTATGATCTTTTACTACCAGGAACGATGACCCTGAAAGAAAGTGACCGACATTGAATGACAACAATTCAAATGAATCACCTAAAGAAATCTCTGTATCGCCGTCATTGGATTTATAAGATAAAAGGTATCCCCTATACAAGTCATCGACTACGAATCATCAGAGCCGAGGAATCATTCTGAATTCCAGTTAAATCGAAACGAACCGCACCTCTCTGTAACAATCTTCCTGGAGGAGTCAGCCACTACCTCCTACGAATAAAAACAGGCTCGAGGAGATACGAACTAAGTATAAGAATGAGATGAGGAGAGTAAACGGTGAAACAAGAAAAAGAAAGAAAGTCGTTGGTCCTCCGGGTATAATCAAAAGACTCGAACACAAAGCAGGAATAAGAGTATAGATAATAAAGAACCAGGTCCTAACCCTATACACCATAGACCATACACCAAGAGGAGTCATGGTCAGAGCTCAAAGTATACACAACCCATCATAGCTAGACAACCACGATACAATATGCATACAGACTCATCCATTTCAAATGGACCAGTCAATACCAAGTATCAATTATTTAACAAAAATTTAGTTTCCAACGTTAACAATGTTCTTCAATACCAAAAAAAAACTAAACAAAAATTCCTAAGGTCATAATTTCATCATCAGATAATTTTCTTCAGATCCCAAAAACAATGTAGAAACAAAGAATCACTAATTCTATAAACAGAATCTCTTGATATTCCTAAATCAAACATTTAACAACCCTCAAATCTAATTGGTCCGTCCAAGCTGGATGGCCCTGTACATTTAGGTGGTGCGTTCGCGTACGTGACTCGACCATGTATACACGTATTCGTGTCGTACCTACATATGTGCCTACACCACGCCACATAACTTCGCCTTAACCCAGTGCCACTGGCTGTTGCCCATGGAACCGTCGAGCGCTTTTTGGGTCTAGGTCTGTGCAGGGCGTTCACCCTGGTTGCGTTCTTAACACACTTACCATACCACACAACATACTGACGTTAACTCCTCCCCTCCCCCATACTATACTGACATACTCATATAAACTCACCATAGACTACCTAGACGTATCCGTACGTGGACCACCATCTAACTCACACAAGTATCCTAAGAATCCGTACCATGACCAACTCCTTCAGACTACGTCGACTTTACTTTTAATCGACGTTGTATACAGCGAGAGGGGTCAGGAGGGACGGCGGGAGGGAGGGGAGTGGACGTTCATACGTGTAAAAACGTCACTGGAGGAACTCGTCCAAGTTCTCGAGGACAGGAGTCATCGGTTGTTCGATGGACTGTACTGTCTTGGTCTGGCTAACATAAAAAAGTATGTGAGAAAAAATAAGAGGGACGAGTTCAGACCCATTAGAGTTTCGCACGACGTACCTGTCTGCCTACGAGGCTACGTCACGGGCAAAAGCGTTGCGACGTCACCGTCGCGCCGATGACTATCCAACGAAGAAAGTATCACGGTAAACAGCTTTGTTGTTCTGGGTCCTGGGTTCAGTGCTCGCGGACTTGTTCCTGCAGTCGATGAGTTTTGCGTTTGTCCATTCGAGAAATTGTTATCTAGTATGTTCCGTAGACGTGGATTGAGTTAGGTTAGGTTATCGTTGTTTGCGCTGAGTGACTAAGGTCGTGTGACGAGTGAACTTACGTTATGTACGTCGGTCATGTTTGAATCTGAGTTGAATTTGACAACTGTACTTTTGCTTTTGCGTATGACTTTAAGGATGCACGAGTTTCGGCAGTTTCAGGCCCAATCCCACTTTCCATTCGATGCCAAATTCACTCTCGTCCTTAAGACCGTATGCGGATACTTTCGTTAACGGACTTCTGGAAATGTTTTGAAAAAGATTACAATATGGTCGCTATTATTAGTACCTTTTGAATACCGTTATATATTGTGACTAATAGAGTAAATTCGAGTTCTGTTAGTTGGTAATTAGGCTCCGGGGATCCTTGTGATATTTATCTTGATAATATTCGCTTGGTCAAGGTTGATCCTTATGGAATATTCTAGACACAGAATAGAAGCAACTTTTTTTTGTCAAGCAACGCTACCTCCCAGTCAAGAATATTTTAGAGCTTTGAATTAGTTACTGATATCATCGCTAGGATTTTACAAGCGTTTTGAAGGATTTAATTCTTATGCATTCGTATATTACGTATTACTACACAGGACACGCCTGCATCAATGTCCTACGGTCAATGCAAGTCAGAAAACCGATCGTCCGTTGCTGTCGTATTTGTCCCGTATGCGTGGTGCATACGTCGTGCACATGCACATGCGTTCAGGAACTGCGATGCGTGACCTAGTGCCGTTGCATCGTTCTACCTTAAAACTAGGTCTTCTACCCGGTCGGAACTAACCAAGGTATTAGGACGTCGATGATTCTTGTCAGGATGAACCGTAAGAAGAAAAAGAATTTCGACTGCCTGTTTTAATTGTAATTTCAATGTAATAATTGACAATGGATTAGTGTATAGAAATACTCTGTAATTATGTAATAAATGAATTTTTTATTGCACCAAATCATACCGATCGTTCCAAGACCTCAGACTGTGCCAAGGATCTTGCACTCCGATGTTACACCATCATGGATGATCGTAACCTTGGATCGTTTCACGATCGTCAGGACTACTGCAGGTAGGACAGGCCGTTACATAAGGGTCGTCCCACATTTGTCAACCACCGTTAGGTTAGGTACGGATTTGTTTACGCGTACATACTTGTGCGGTACCAAGAACCAGGGTCAATGCCTTCTATAGGGAGCAGCACTGACTAACTATTACTATATATCCTGCCTGCTGACTTTCCGTAGGTGGGAAGCAGTGGGGTTGCGCACGCACTTACTTTGATAAAAACGAATGTGTCACGAGAATTTCCTTTTCAAATGGAATCGTCTCTGTTCGTTCTCGCGACAGGGTATATATGTGTATATATGTATATATTTCTTTTTCTTTTTTAGAAATTCAATTCCACCACGACCCTCGCTCACACCTCATGGGGTATTAACATAAAACCCTCACACTGGTTACCAAGCTTATCTCTCGAATAGACTCTATCCTATGGAATTACATAGAGTCCTGGAGGCGCGTCGTTTAAACGTATGGGAAGAGCATTAGACACGCTTAGACATCCAAGCTTTAGGATGGTAGAATTTTAACCAGTAGGACATAAACTTGAGTTCCGTAAGGCCCAAGGTAACCGATTAGTTTGTAAGGGAGTCCAATAAGACGAGTCCTATACCAACATTGTACGAAGAAAAGAAAGGATGTTTAAACAAAATTTTCTTGGGACTCGAAATGATTTTTTTTAATTTTTTTTATTTTAACTCAAGAAACACAGTCACGTGATACCGTGCGATGGAAAGTACAGATGGATTTTCGACGGCATCCTGGTTATGGCGATTTTAGTTATAATTGGGTTTGAATCAATTTTTGAAAATTTTAAGATACAAGAATAAATCAGTCGAGAAGAATGTCGCACCTTTCGATAAACCGAAGCACGTGAGCGTTTCACGGTTCGCGATCGCCGATGGAAATGAGCGGTCGAGGAAGCAGGAGCCGAGAAGCAGAGCGGTCGACGACCTCTGAAAATACTCTTACGCATTGTGTGCCACTTCACTTCTGAGCTGTTCCGAGCGAGAGAGAAAGAGAGAGAGAGAGAGAGAGAGAGAGAGAGACAACACGAGAGAGAACCGAACGATACCGGAGAGTCTAGGAGAGTGGACGAGATAGAGAAGCACACACTTCGTCTAGGGGTATTACATTATAGCTTGCTGTAGGATTCAACACGAAGCCGGGGCCTATCTGAGAAGGCCCAGACCGCTACGGTGTCCCCCTAGTAGACCCCAAACCTAACAGTACTCTCGGCCATGCTAGACATTAACAGGGCCCAGAATTACAGACTGAAAAGCGAACCATTGTCGGCCCCAATGAAAAATTCACCTAACCCCAGGGCCCATTGCGTGAATCCCAAGTTTGATACGCGAAAATTGATACAATAAAATAAATAATATAAGGGAATCCGACGGAAAAATATGTAATCAAAAAGGAAGACTTAATAAAGACAACAAATTTATTCTTTTTTGGGACTTACTTTGTCACTCGTGACTGTCGTTATCGCTGGCGATTTTTATTAGACGTTATTAATCCTCACGTATAAATGAATTCGAATTGTGCCTTATACACTGTATCCGGCATAATAGCAAGAAGCTACAGGAGTAGTATAATAGTTTCGCGAGAGTTGTCGATGTAGGTGAAGTAGTTTTCTAATGGCATCAATGGCGGTGGGGCCCCGATAGCTTCGCGATCATTCGCAGGAAGTTATACAGGGGGTCCCTGGGGGGGCCCGAGGTGGTGGGGCCCAACGAGCGCGAACCAGAAGAGAGAAGAAGACTCTCGAGGGTACTCTCGAGAGGCAAAGTAAAGTAAACTAGTGCACCAACGAAGCACGCAACCGATGTAAGAGTATTTTCAGAGGTGAACGAACTCCTCGCGGCCATCTCGCCGCTGTGTCTTACTTTACACCCGCCAGTGCCGGGGAAATCGCCGATTTTTCGCCATTTTGTTCGTTCTGCGTCACGTGTGGCAATACTCGACGCGTCCCCCTTTATCTACGAAGGACACCCGGTATATGATAAGACTTGTATTAAAAAATACAATGCATCCCGTATAATCGTTATCGATCTCAATTAATTACGTATCGATCTCACGAGTCATTCAAATTAAAATTCCTAACCTCCAAATCAATTTTTCATTCAGGTATGTTTTGCAGCTTTGCTAAAATCATTCTTTTTTTTGTTTAATATCTTTCAAGGACTGCAATCAGGTTTCAGCAATTGTACGTCACGGCACTTCGCACTGTCAAGGTGAAGGTAAAAGACAAGGGTATAAAGATAAAAATAAAGTTGAAGTAAGAGAGGCCTAAGCCAAGTTAGTAAGTAGTGCAAGCGTAAGAGTGCTTTGAGAGGTCAGTAACCACTCGGCGTTCCGTTCCGGTTAGCCATGCCTCGGCCAATCAGAATATTTCAGAGAAGCTGTATTTTAAATACATATATTATTATGTAAAAGTAACGCTTCCATTGGTATTCCGTTATTACTGTATTCCCAGACGAGCGCGCCAGGTTACTGCACCACGACGAAACGTCCATCGACCGGCAGTACTGCTACGGCACTTTTTATTTCCCTTGAGTATATCTTTCTGGAAATGTTGAGTAAAAAAAAAGAAATACCAAAAAATAACCATGGCCATCTTGATAAAAATTTTTAGTATTTTTATTGATAATAATAATTTTATCGGACTCACGTGTTTGGCTACGATATTTTTGCATGCATTTAAATGTTATCTTGTCATACGGTTCTTGAAACAAACTGTATCTTTATACAGATTTCCTGGTATTACCTGGGACAGGTGTCAATGAGAATATCAATTCTGTTTATAAGTCGTTTTAGCGCTGGTCTAATTGTAAACGCGGCTTGTTCGTCCCTGCGAACTGGAGACTTTAATGCTCGAGTAAGACACTACTCGCCCGGTACCAACTCGATGCAACACCAGCCAACTGCAGGGTAATAAATGTCAAGTGCAAGTCGTAATAGTATTACGCTTTACGTAAGGATACTATGTTCTGATATTATGTGATTTAAAAAAATTGTTATTCAACGTGTCAGATATTCATTAGATGATTTCGAAATTCGGATACGTATTACAGTTGCCATTTCATAACTTTTGTCTGTGGCGATGACTACATTAATCTAATGCGCTTCGAAAATTCTGGAATGGGCGAAAACAACGAATGGCTAACCTGTTCCAGGAAGATTGTGATTTTCAAAAACACACTGATAAGTCCCACTGATATCTGACCTCGTCTGCAGTCAATCACTTTCGTTTTGACAACCTAATGATCTTTCATAGAGACACAAACGTAATGTGTGTGTATATATATATAACAATATACGTTTGTGAAAAATATTTTTAAAAAATACTAGACTGACTTTTTTTAAATAAAATAATTCTTTTTTAATTATAAAAACATTAAATACTCCAATTGGACGGTAATCTGATACATATACTTTAAGGTGTCTGTGGATGAAATTACTGAAGGGAATACCAGGTAATGATGAAATTCTTAGATTCTCAAGAATCATCATCCAAGTAAATATTATTTCGTAAAGATGTATAAGAGGATTTAAAAAAAAGATCTTCGGATGTAAAACCGTTGAGGAAGGCCACGCAAGAAAGTAGTAACTGTCAATCCCTCTCGTGGCAAAACGTGTAAAAGTATATTTGGTCGTTCAACGACCCCGGTAGTCATTTTATTAATATCCACTAGACTACACTTATGATACTCATCGAAGAGGATGACGATCCCTTAGAGTGGTACTGGGGATCATTTATGCAATTCGCATTATGCCGGTATGATCGAGTAGCTCGACGGCCGTTGGCCTTTAATTCTGCAGATCGAAAACCCGGAAACGGTCCCCGGTTATTTTTGTCGCATTCTTCAGGACGACAGAAATAAGCCTTAAGATCGTCCTTTGGGAACTATCTTCTGGAGTATCGTGGATAAAAAATTTGGAAATGCATGAATTTTTTAAAATACTTTATTCCGTGCTAATTACCTGCGGAAGGTCAATGAACTTTATCATTATATTGATACGTCTCAAAAGGATCATCATGTACTGATTTTCAAGGATTTCGATTATTCGGCACGACCACGCGTTTGGTTAAAGTGATACCCGTCACCCACGTATCCTCCATTTTGTTTCTTTTAAACCCGAAAGTGCTTCTATTAAATGTGTCATCAGTTCAATTTATTCCACCACGTGGGTCGCGGAGGATTTATTTTATTAATTCCCTTCTTTTTCGTTGTTTGCTAAATAATACAAAATGGCCATTTTGGCACATACCACGATGTCCGATCAAGACGCGCGGCGTCCGCGATCATTCGCATTTCGCGACGGAAGAGGAACGAGAAGTTGCCAACGCGTCGTGCGTCGTGACCCGAATCCTCCTTGTCGGTCGATTCGTGCCACGTGGACTGTTCGAAAAAGTTGGCAGATCACGAAATTTCGAAAAATCAATGGGTTATTCAATGGCGTTACAATTATTCGACCCCTTCGCAATAGCAGGTTCATAACTGACTTCAGACTGGTTACTTTACTTCACAACTAAAAAAAAACGCTATAAAAGGATTCTGCTCCGAACAAGACGTAATTGGGTACACGGGACAGGTAATGGCGCTGGCCTAAATATTATCAGCATTTTCGAAACCAGAGAGTCGAGTATCCCACAAATACCCAACTACATTAAACAATACGAGTACATTTCGTAAGTCCCAATTCCGACCCAAAAAAAGTAACCACAAAAGAATAAATAAAAAATGCTAAATTCAAAAAAAAGAATTCCGACTCGTCCAACATAAAAAATCCTAAACGACTCTAACCCTTGCACCTACAGACCTCGCCAAAAAGGGGCCATCCGTTAAAAATTCAAACTCCCTCCTAACGAATAATTAAAAAAAAAATTCCTTAAAAAATTATTTAAAGTCTCACACACAACGTCAGAGACAGTTACACGATTTTGTACGAAATCGAGTTTTGTCGCTTATGGTCGCTACCCACGAGAAATTCCCTCCTCCTCTCCCCCTCCCTATGCCCTCCACCGCCCCCCTCCCCGCTATCCCACTGCCACCTCCCCGCCAACTGTTCCTCCATTACCTCGTCGCTCCACTCACCATAGGGAAGCATTATACGTATTTTCGGAGGTCAGTAACCAGAGAGGCCAGAGCGAGACGAAAGATCCCGAAATACCGTTGCTTCTGTCGATGGGGAATGTTGAACCGAACAGAAGAGAGGAGAAGAGAAGAACAGGGAAGAGAAGAGAGCTAAAGGTAGCTAGTACGTATACGTACGTAAGAACGTCGTAGGTACATACGAAAAGGAGAAGAGGAAGAAGAAGAAGAAGAAGAAGAAGAAGACGAAGACGAAGACGAAGACGAAGACGAAGACGAAGACGAAAACGAAGACGAAGACGAAGACGAAGACGAAGACGAAGACGAAGACGAAGACGAAGACGAAGAAGAAGGAACATACGAACGAACCGAGCGACGATCGTACCGATCGTACGAACGTAGGAACGTAGGAACGTAGGAACGAACGAACGAACGAACGTAGCTACGTACAGACAGGACGGACGGTCGGACGAACGGACGAACGCAGCGTGCTTCGTGGTTGTGCTCGTGGCTGGTGCCCGTAGCTGTACAACAGCCTTGCTTCCCGACTGGCTGGCTGGTTGGTTGGTTGGTTGGTTGGATGGTTGACTATACCTACCTACCTTCAGAGCATCAGTTCGAAACACGCGGCTTACTCGAAACAACCATTCATTAAGGACAACGACGTTTCCGCCGTGAGGATAACCGGAGAACTTTGGAGTTTATCTTACATTGAGTGATATATACAAATATATTATATATATTTATGTATGTATATATGACATTTGATTTTTCCAAAAATCTTCTTTTGGATTTGTTTAAACGGGGAATTACTGTGTGAGATTGTTGAAGAATATTTTTCTGGGGGGAACAAAATTCATGTGAGACTTGTGGTATCGATTGGTACCGGGTCCTCTGTTTTTTTTTTGGTTTGTGTGTTCACGAAGAAGAGGAAGTTGGTATCGTGAAGTTTTTGACTTTTTTCAAGAGACCGAAGCTTGTTGCTCGGTTGTGATTGTTATTCTGGATTTTACGAGTCTGGTTGTTCTTGTATGTTGTACGAGGTGGTTCTTTGAGGTTGAGGTACTGTTTTAGAGGCGGATGGAATTTTACGGGTGATGTTTATCGTGCGATTATCGATCTCTTAAGTAATTTAAAAAATTTATTTTACGATTATACGTCGATTTTTGTACTTCGTATCGAAGACAGTGTTTGGTCAGTCTTGTGACGACTCTTTTGCTATTCTAGACTATCTTGAATTTCGAGTGTCGGGATCGCATACGCGTTAACGTACGCGTGTGGAAGATGATAGTGAGTTCGCGTGTGTTTTGACAGTTGTGACGTGTGACAGATTGGTGACGGAAGCTCGTGAGGTGAGTGTCAATAATTCAAGAATATCCGACTAATCCTAGCCTTAAACGACAATTTAAAAAAAAAAACGCGGGAAGGATTCGGAGTTGGATGAAATTATTCCTCGGCGGGTCTGTCGATTCGTACAATTCCAGAAACTTCCGGTTGACACGGAAACGGGGACAGAATTTTCTCGAGAGTATTACCGATTGCTAGGAAGTGGCTGTAAATTTCTTATCAACAGTGACATCCTTAGGAAAATGTGTCAATGTCTTCAGTCTCACTTCGAGCAACGCGAACGTGTATCGTCTTTCAAGACAGAGAGACAACTTCACGTTGACTTTAGTGTCATCAACCTCTTCTCGTGGCGGTCAATCAGCCAAATCGATCCTTCCCGCGTTCACTTGGCATTCCAATACGTAATCCCAGCTGGCGAACTGCGAATCGAACCGTGGATGAATCCAGCTAGGAGCAAAAGAAGGGTGGCAAATGTAATAAAAACGAAAAAGACGTGGAAGGGAACGAGAAAAGAGACGATGAAAAAAAGGATAAGCAAAAAAAGATGCGACCCTGACATCGCTGAACTCTCGTGAATTCCCACTTCGAAGTGCTCGGCACGCGTTGCGTAACGTGCGTAGGAAATACCACGCAGGTTAACGCAGAGATTTCAAACGTTACTGCGCGTGGCGCAAGGTCGCAGTAATAGGGATTTAATTGATACTCCGTTTAATTGATCCATCGCGAGAGCCAAGTGCCACGCGACGATCGCTGGTCTGTTAATTTAGAAAAAAAAATTGTGTCGCTTCTAATTATATACATATATAATACAGATAGATAGTTTTATCTCTTTTTGAATTACGCGGGCTTTTCGCATTCTGACCGCTCGTCGTTATTCACCGATTTGTTTTCTTCCTGTCGCTACTTCCGCCATCTTTTTAATTCTCACCGATTCAATCATCGTGAATCACTATATCGTCTCATGGTTAATTATCAAGTAACCTTTAATAGCAGTTACCGACTCCTAATCTAGAACATCGTGTCTAGCAAGTCGTCGAACCAGTCTTACCTGGCAATAACGACTTATGATAGACTATCTATATGTGTATATATACATACATACCCGGTTATTCAGCCAAAACGTACCACCTGAACATGGTTTTACCATAGAAATCAAATGGACCCTCTAACTTCAGTTGGTACTTTTGGACTGAACAACACGGTATATATAGTGCTGGTTGAAGAAAAAAAGTATACTGTAGAACTGTTGAAAATATCTGGCGCTATATTGTACCTGATGAATTTGATGTTGAGTTAGGTAACGGACCTTCGTGTTGCTCGGGTCGCATGTCGGGACGATTAGCCGGGCCCTTTGTTACCATTGGGATACTGGATGCAGTTGAAGAGTCTTTGAAATAACCAGAAGTACCATGATGATCACAGGCTCATAGTCACCGTGAAGTCCTTGGAGTGTACAATAGTAAAAGATAATATATTGAAGCGTTAAGGACAGTGCGCATCATCGAACGATTGTTTAAGCCCCAAAAATATACGCGTGACGTAAATCTATATCAAAATTATACGTAATACCTATGAGATATTTCATGCGTTAAAGAAGAAAAAAAGTATCATTAATCATAAGTATAATACCCTTAAAGCACTACCGGAAGTCCACGCATGATATACGCCCATTGTAATGAATATGACTAGATCGTAAAAATCATCTCCTTAGCACGATAAAAGTCCTCCATTATTATTCAAGTATGAACATTTTTTATAGGCTAGACAGGATTTCATATTTTATTCGATTATGAATTTGTAATCTGAATCAAAGTTAACGGGACTGATAATTACTATATTTCTATCATATGTGACTGCATCATCGACTTTACTATAGTCGCGTAACAGACCTACGTTATAATTATATATACGTAACGTACGGTTGGATTCGCGTTACACGTTGCGACAGTGTATAGTTAATAGCTTAAGGCCCTTTAAGCTCCATTCACACGAGGCGCTGTGGGCCCAACTCCTCCCGCTACACACGCAATCATCTCCCACAGGATAGATCTCGCGATAGAAACCTGTTCGGTAGTACCCATATAGGGCCCCCTTCATAGCATGAGTGCCTCGTGTTCGTTTTGGGCCCCAGGAGAAGGTACGCCAGTCAGGCGGACCATAGAGAAGACACCGTTAAACACACGTATTTCCTAATATGACATAACGGTCCCAACTTGCCTCCTCGTTCCCTGTAACTGTCTTACGAAAAATCACTAGCAAAACCGTGACTTTCTTTAGTGACCGTTTCGAAACGGTATAATCGGAGGCGAGCATAGTATACTATATCTATGTATGTAGGGACCAATAAGGCCCAACAACATTCCAAAGACTATAGTAGCATTGTAGTATTTTTTTTATAACTTTTTCTCTCCCTACCTTTACTTTCTAGTTATTTTTCCTTATTTTATATTTTTCGATTTTTTTCCCCCTTCTCTTAAAGAATACAAAGAGCGAGAAGGCGATAAAGTGTGAAAGGATGAAAGAAAGTAACGGGAAAGGAACTCGCTTTTTCTACCCCTTCGAATTTCAAGGCAATATACAGTCAGTCCTAGGGGTAGTTTAAAACCACCCTCCCTCTATCGGGCCTTCAAACGTGGTCCCTTTTTTCCTCAAACCCTGAAAAAGACTGCAGCACCTTACGAGAATCGCGGGATGAACGGAAACGAGCTCTTTAAACGACCGGGAAGTGCATCGCTCTCGTTTTTCTCTTTCATTTCTCTCTCTCTCTCTCTCTTTCTCTTCTCTTCCTCTGCATTTTCTTTCAACTTTCTCTCTCTCTCTCTCTCTCTCTCTCTCTCTCTCTCTCTCTCTCTCTCTCTCTTTCCCCTCTTGCTATTCTATTTTTTTTCTCCGCCCATCCTCAATACTCCTTTTCCCGCACTTCCGGGCTAACTGAAACGTGGATGCTGCACATAATCCCGTTAGCAGCAAGGATGCCACTCTCTGCCTTGAAGAAAAGCGCCCACCGCTTCCTGCAGGAGTCGACGGTACCTACGTAACTAGGTACCTCATCGATTTTTGCCACCATCTTCCACAACTACCTTTTTATTTCCATTTCTATCAGTCAACTCATACGGGTCCAGGTGTTGCACCTCCTGTGACTCCATAGCGTCCGTACTAGGGACAATTCCATAACCTTACAGGATCTGTCAGTATGATACTCACTTAAATAATAAAAAAAAAATTCATTTACAGTCCAATAGATGATTTTCCATCGTCAGCATAAGTATGCAATAAAATATTTAATTTTGAATTTCCTCTCTCTCTCTTTTTTTCTCCTCAAACAATGCTACACATGAAGGAGAGGGTAATGGCGCCTGCAGGTGCCTACTAATGTGACATAACGGTATAACGGAGAGCGCAGTTCATAGCGGCGGTCATTGCAAACTTAAGCGTATGTAATGATTTTGGGGTGGGAGCAGCGAAGAGCGCAGAGTGGGGGTGAAAAAGGTTAGCCGCAGATTTATTGGAGCGGTCATTGCACTTTTCGGGGAGAATTGCGAGAAAGGATCCTTACTCGCGGAAGGTCCCTGTCCCGTGGGATCATTTCCCGTTATCGAGATCCGCCACGTTCTATTCGAATCTTGAAAGGAGATACAAGGACAGTCTTTCGTCTTACTCTTTATACGGTCTACGAGATTTTCTCTTCATTCCTCGTCCTTTCTGTCTTGTAATCTTTTCTTTTTATCGTCGTTCTTCCATGCCTCTTTGACTGATACATGCAAAGAGCGTCCTCAGGAATTCTAAAAGCAACGGGTGACATAAGTGAATATAAAATTTATTGAAATCGATAGTACCACTGTGCGAATTGGGTCGTGGCCATAGCTATTTTATTGCTGTCACTCTGTATATATATATATTAGGGTGAATAGTCATTTGATCTGTACGCGAGATGCACTGCAAAAGTACCGTACGCCGTTCTTTTCCGGTTGTCCCTGCAAAAATGACACGTCGATTGCCCACACTGGACATTAAACTCCAAAGTATTACGCACTACCGTAACGATAACCGTAGTACAGTATACCAGGTGTTACTAAAAGACAAGATACAGATTGACCACCATGAATAAATAAATCCAGAACACCGTTAATACAGTACAAACCTAAAATTCAAAATAGCTAAATAAAAGAAATAATTACGACACCCTTGAATGGATTCCAAAAATCATTTAATTTACCACAGAAAAAAATCTTAAGTTCTTTTGAATTAAATACTCGAAAGGGAAAAAAACATTAGTGCAGTTCATTGGGACTTTTTTTGTGTATTTCCATAGAACTCTCAATGCCTATAAGGATTTCCTGAATTCCTAAGTAAAGTATCAAGAGACGATATCGACCTGGGATCGATAATCATCCGGTGATCGTTTTCCTTCTCTGTCCACTAAACTCCAAAGTATTACACGGAATTGCGAGTCCATCCAATGGGTGTTCCGTTTGTCATAAGAAGGCGTCTACGAAAGTCGTGGATACTCGCGAGGCGTGTATGGACGAGGGAACTTGTGGTTACCGAGTATGTACAGAGACGACCACGGAGTCAATGACCGTTCTACATTGACGCGTTGCGCCGGCCCGAGTGCCGCCTGAGTTGAGTAAAGTCACGGCCAGCCGTCAGCCGTGAGATTCCCTCCGTTCACTTCACATCGCTTCACTTTAGCCTTGCCAGCTATGGCCTATAGGTAGTGAAGGGTACGAGCAGTTAGCGAGTGCGAACAAGAAAAAAAAACTAGACCAATAAATATTTTTTAAAATAATAAAATTACAGGAATTATCAATTGATCATATAAAGATCGTTTGTACGTTGTCTGGCATTGATGTTATTAATTAAGGAAAAAAAACCTTTATAAAGACATTATATGGTCGCGAAAATATATTGTAGGAATTCGATGACATTTTTTATGGGGAAAGGATCATCGATAAGCGATGACAATCCTGAATAATTTGCATTGAAAAATGTCGCGAAGTTTGGTCGTCACCCAGTTTTATTCTTGGAACCATTTCCGGTCAGGTGACCGACGCACCTCGCGAATCTAGACCAATAGCCTTTGAGAGACTCGCGAAGAGGCTACGGAGACGAAAAAATATGTAGGCGATCGATCGCAATTCGATTTCACGACTTCCGCTCTCTAGGTTGGTATATCTGGTTGATTGAGTTACTATAGTCATTCGTGCGAATGGTATTGAAGATGTGTTAAATAATTGATTGATTGTTTTGTGAATTTTTTTGTTCTATTGTTGCTATTCAATTGATCGATTGATACTGATAATGATCATTCACCTGTTTATCAATCGTGAGAAGAGAGCCTCGGCGACGATCTGGTAATATGCATGAGTCAGTAACGTTGCCATATTTATGCGTTATATAAGGTGAAAGGGCGACACTGGCATTGACATTGAAGTTAGCTCAGCTCAATGCGGAAATAAATGAACTCGGCTTTATTTTATTTCAGGGTCTTTAGATTGAAATTGCTAAGCGCATCCTTTTTCCATTATCCGTTCCTCGTTCGTTTTCCATGTAATAATGGCGGAAAGCAAGAGGTTTCGCGGTAGCGCTGGAACGGACGACTAGAGACACTAAAGAGTAACGGTTTCGTTCGGGTTAGAAAGTACAGAGTGAGAGAGAGAGAGAGAGAGAAAGAATGAGGGAGAGAGGAACAGAGGGAGAGAGAGAGAGAGAGAGAAGAAGGTACCTGGTATGCTTTTCGCGTGGCGACTTTTAAGACGCGACTGCGCCTTTTTATTCCTTCTCCTTCTACCTTCCTTCTTTACCCACCAGTTTATCGCTCTTCCTCTCAATGTGTACGCTCCATCTTCTTTTCAAAAATCGACGCTCGGCATCGCGAAGGAGGACGTCGACACGAATGTTACTCGAGGTAATAGAGAGTAACGAATCGGTCTCTTTAAACGTAGTTAACTTGGCACAGTAAGGAATTTATCAAAGAAAAGAGATTTCCCATAAAAGTATGAAAGTCGTGCCACGAGGCAAATAAAAGACGTTGGGAAGAACGATGAAAAAAATTTCACATCATTCAAATTTTCTTCTTTACCGACAAGTCGAAATTTTTATAAAATTGTAAATGGGACTAAAAAAATTTTTTTAAGGCAAACTTTTTTACATTCGTCAAAGATTCTGTTATTTTAATTTTTTTTGTCACGTGGCGCACTTGAAATTTGAATTTTTCATTTTTATACATATATATATATATATGCGTATCCAGTATCTTAGCATATTATTCTTCCCGCAGCGATGACCTGCGCCGCAAGGATACCGCGTGTGCCGGTTAAATAAAGTGTGCTATTACAAAATGGGTTATGCAGCGCAAGAGAGTCGGGTTCAATAACCCAACGGTGAACCGAGCCGGTAGCGAAATGATATAGCGGTCATCTAACTCGCTCGCACGTCTGCCCGTGTCGGCGTTCTACTACTTAACGTGCCCCATTGAAAGCGGTCGCACGTACGAAGCGCCGTTTACTCCGACTACTCGACTATAAGCGACCATCTGACACGGCACGCCACGTTACCACTTGTACTTTTGCCAGCCAAGCTTTCGTATACGCTATAGATGCTATCTATACGCACCGAATAAATTATCTGCCATTTTCTTTCAGTCGCAACGATACAATACGTATTCAAAAAAAATCTCTTCCTCCATAATTTTAATATACGAAAAAAGATAGTACTCTAAAAAAATTTTTTTGAAATACGATACAATTAACGATAATATTAATTTTTTTTTTCGTCAAACGATGATGATAGGTACTATGTATAATTGGGCCTTATCAGATTCTCATAAGAGTTTGTGTCACTCCTCGATGGCTATTGGGAATAAGAGGTTCTCGTACGTAAAAGTACTTTGGCATGCGGAATAAAAAAAAAAGAAATATTGAATTGGTCCTCCAGTGAGAATCGAACTCAAAAATTCAGGGCCGTCCCCTTCACTTGGCCGAACTATTAGGTACCCAGTGCGGTATACGTATACTGTTATAATCATTTCGGCACATTCGGGTCATTGAACTCATTTAACGTTCTCCACTTGGATACGAAGTATCCTGGCTCGGCGGCCAGGACGATGTCTTTGCCCTCGCGAGATACTTGCAACACACATCTCGATATATCTTCGACCTTTTTCTCTTCGTCGATTCTTCATTCTCTGTCTTTCTCTCTCTCTCTCTCTCTCTCTCTCTCTCTCTCTCTCTCTCCCTTGCCATCTTAGGACGTGCCATTGTTACGCAACACAACAGCACTGTCCGTCGAATGCTCATAAATACTTCGACCTCGCATTTTGGATGATCGTGACATCATAAGATCTTTTTCTTTTTCAATCCAACAAACGTACATTAGAACGCTGCCATATTCATCATACGTGATTTACCTACCCTGACCTCGACGACTGTACCCAACCTATCACGATACCACGTTACATTCCCCTGACCAAATGGGATACTACTATAATATTCCACCTACGATATATCTTAGCTTGGGACCCTAGTCCCAGCCCACGATGAATTATGAATATCAGTACAGGCAAGTTCAACGTCTAAATTCAACCAGACTCGACACGTGCTGACAAAATCTCACCCATCCAAAATCTGGGTAATGCAGCCCAAACGCACCACCTGAAGATAGCGCACCTATTTGATTCTTATGGTAAAACCATGTTCAGGTGGTACATTTGGGCTGAATAACCAGGTGTATATATATATATTTATTCATTTATTTATTTTACTCGTAAAAATCATCTCGTATCTCCTAAACCCTAAATAAATTCAACGATAAAAAAACTCTTAATAAAAAATGTAAGTCCCAAAATTACATAAAAAGATCTTTAATACACTCAATAACATACATAACAACTACTGCATGTACATCGGAAGTTTTATCAGTAATAACCCACGCGCTCTGACACGAATGAAAAAGAATTCGGTTTTACTTTTGGCCAGTCCCAAGTGACCGTACTTTGGGTCCGTACATGGGGACACCATTCTACGTTTACGTACAGGCACGAGCATACGTGCCCTCTCGATATATATATATATATTCTCTATACGGTACTAGCGCATATACATATGTACAGTTAGTCGAGTGACGTATCTAGTCGGCGATTCTTTGGTTTCGAACTTCGCCGACGCCCCCCCCCCCCCTCCCCCCTTCTGTAATATTTAAACTACTATACAACATATACACATCAAAAGAGTTCTCAAGAGCTGAAACCAGGCGAGCTGTAGCAGATAATACAGATCACAGATTCGGTTTACCAGATAAGGATTTATAGATCATTAATTGATTTTTTAATATCCAAAGCGTTAGGTATCGGAGTCCTATATTATTTACCTACTTCGCCATAGCTTATGGAATCGACTCGGACTCGGTCCAAGTCCAAGTCCAAGTCCAAGCTGACTCCCAAGTGGGACAATGACCGGGAGAGACCTTCTTTCTTCGGGCCGCCGCTACACGAGAGTACGAAGAAGGTAGGAAAGGTACGACGAACGATGGAAAGGAAGGGAGTGAGTTTCTTGGGCAGCAAACTCACTTCGCTAATTCACTTGCCTCGATGCCTTTTTCCGGTTTACATTTTAGCTTTTCCGTTTGGCGCTCTTCTCGGTTCGGCTTTATGTATAGTGCACTGTGGGATAATAAGTATAGCTCGACGTAACTTGATTTCTCAGGTCATATTTATCTCGATTCATCTTGATGTTGTTGGCTATGGTTATCTTTCTCTTTGACTCCTCCTCGTTATCCTTACTTGTTTGTTACTGTGTAGATACTTTTTATGCTTTTATTTATGGTACGTTACGGTACCAAAAGGGTCTCTTTGAATATTTATTGGGTGTTATTACGGATGATTGTGCTATAGCGTTGGTATAAAAATGGCGGATATTGCTGAGAATGATTTTTTTGTGAAAATTTAATAATTTGTTTATTCGATTATTGGATTTGTTGGTTAGTCGATGTTTTTTGTATGACTCAAACTTTTTTTTGGTTAGGTTAATCTGGATGAAATATTAAATGGAGGTAGATATTTTTTTTAAGGGTTGATACTCCTCGTATGGGAAATGTTTATTGTGAGATAATTAATGTCATTGCCTGTAGAAAAGGCCTGTAGAACATCAATCCGGTACGATGGTTATTACAGTGGTGAAAAAGATCGTCGACCTGACGAAGACAACTAGGTCAGGGTACGTCACCGATTCGCACAGAGGATCTAGCGTACGAGGAATCAACACGGAGTAATCTCCTCGTGAATAATCCATTCGTCGAAAAGTGAAATTCCGAAGGGAAGGTCGTTTCTTTGAAGTAACTAGAAGAGCGCCAAAATATTTCCCGTGAAGATGACTTTGAAAAATTCCACGAATAACCGTGATTGGTTTCAGTTTAAAAAAAAAAAGAGGGGGAAAGAAACACAGACGCCAATAAAAATATAAAAATCGCAAAACTTCCTAGACCAGAAATCACCGTGAATTATTCCAAGAAGAATCCAGTCACCAATCTTGATCCAGTTCCCTAGAATTTCCGTCAGCCATTACAACCAATCCCAATCGTCCGTTATCAAACGATCCGCCATTACTCAGACTTGAAAAGCCTTTTAGATCAAGTTTCCCGATAAGAATGACGTTTCCGCTTCGGTCTCTTAACGCTCAGACCAATCGGTCGTTAACACGAAACGATTGGGCCGGTTCGCGACGATGCCACGTTAATTTCGCAAGGTAACCTCGACCGGCTGGGACCGATAAAATCAGGCCCCACTCCAACCTGGATTAGACTCTGGCAATGGCAGTGGCAATGGCTTAGGTATAGTTTTTAACAGTCTTGGCAATGGCCGCGGTTCTGAAATCGGCATGAATCGTTCATGGCCCCAGTGGAGTTCATCGACCTTCTTTGCCTGATGCCCAAATGGTTATAGCGGTCACACTCGTTGGCACGTCAGCTAAACCAATCGCAACGGCGACAAGTACTATGGCGATGATGATGATGATGATGATGATGATGATGATGTACCCAGGCAAAACCAAGTCGAACCAAAGTGAAGGGGGTTCCCATTATTGTGACCATGACTCTGACATAGACCATGGGCCCGTAAGCCACGCAAGAATCTATATACCGTGTGTCCGCGATACTCACGCCATTTTCTATTACGCCATTAGACCACTACGAACAGCCCGCCATAAAGCGAATCTACTATATCCATACTTAGAAGAAACGTGAGGTATAACCTCAAAAATTCTAAACAATTAATTAGCCAATACTCAAGATCAACGAATCCTCCAATTATTCAAATAAACATCAAATCTATAGTCCCCGATAAAAATATACACAACTCCCAAGTAAATTTTTACAATGCAAATAATTTTTAAATCCGCAAGATCTATAGATAGTTGACAGCGACAGTAGCGTCTCTATCGACACCGGCACCACGACGCCATACCCAGAAAGCATTTCGCACTACCTCAATTTGAAAAATTCTACAAAATAACCAGCCGCATCCTCCGGTAAAAAGATGCAAAACAAGTCAATATTAAAGCAAATGCAAAACAGTTATTCAAAGCACAACAAATAAAAATAACCTCAAAAACAGTGAAGACTCATTTCACAGCGATTGCTACATATTTAAACAGAATCGGCGCATGCCCCCGTGGTACGTCTACAAAATGGGGGTTTGGTGGCACACATAACCACACTAATTCATACAAGTAGCAGTACGAGTATTAGTGATAGGAGAGGTAGGGATGAATGCACGTGAAGAAAGACAGCGAGACAGCGAGAGAGTAGGAAAACGGAAATGCAAGGTGAAAAAGGATAGGGAACCAAGCGAAAGAGAGAGAGGGATGGAACTATGTAGGAAGTGCAACCGACAAGGATGCCATTATCGTCTCTTTTCATTCTCTCGGCTAAGAGACGAGGACAGGGACACAGATAGGCTTCGAGAGTATGATAAGAGAGACGAGAGCATTCGATGAAGAGAGACGGCGAGACTCTGGCAACGGGTCGATCGAAAGCGCAGCGCAGAGAAATGCACCACCTCTGGCTGCTCTGGTCTGCCAGCCTGCTGGCACAAGCGTGTATGAACGCCTCCTCCACCAATACGAACGACAGGAACGCCGAGCCAAGCCGACTCGTGTTGGGCTAGGTCAGGCCTTCCCGAGTTCTACACTGTGCCATCCGCAAACACACCTCGGCGTTTCACCCAATTTCCCGAAAAGATAAAAAAGCTTACGCAATATCAGAACTCCATACCCGAAGACCTTGTGCGAGAGTTGTGATCGGATCGAGAATGACGATATATATGTATATATAATGGTGATCGATTTTTCAAGATCACGATTACAGACTGTATAATATAAGTGCTGTATCTGCTGCTATCGCGACAGTCGCTGCGGTGATATATTTTTTTATTTATTTTATATCATTCGTTGTTGAATGATAGTTACGCGATCTAGACGATTCTTTAGCCATTGGCGAAGACGATATTTGTGTTTTTGGTAACGATGGAGCTTGGGTGATTTTATATATTTTTGTGAAATTTTTCGCCGTAACAGCTTGGTAGCGTCCGTCTCACTTTTTGGTTGCACGACGTTGGCTGTGCCGTGACGCGATTTTGAGTCGGTTTTTTTTTACATTCTTCTTTAACGTCGGGATCTTCCTGTGCTTCGAGACGGTGCTTTGATAATACGAGTATTCTGAACTGTGCAATTCCTCACGAGTCTGAAATGTCTCACGAGAAGAAATCAGTGCGGTTCTGTTATTTTCCTTGAGAAAGGAGTCCGAAATTGAAAAAAAAAAACATAATTTCGATGACGCGAATTTATAAAAATTCACAATCATTGCTTCCGTGAGTCGTTTACTCAGTTTCTGTTGACAATTATCAATGAACATTTAATGAAATCATTTAAAAAATCGTGTGCAGTGACTCCTGTTGCTGTATTCACTCTAAAAAATCATCTCCGATAAAAAAACAATTTTGATAACGTGCGTGAAGCGTACATCAAAAAGGACAACGATAAAGAACTACGGTTCTCCAATCCCAAGACGGCGTTCTCATGTCGTGATAATCGATAGTGCTCGAAAGTGGTTCGGCAGTAATCGATCGCACGTCTCGCCCGGATAAATGTCCAAAAAAATCGGCACATCACCGCACCAGAATCGCGCTGGAACGCGCGAGACTGGCCGATTAAAAATCGCGAATTATAAAACAATGACGTACGCCTCGATCTCCTTGAAAAATTACAGGATTACGTAAAAAAACGGAAAAAAAACAAGGGAATTCTTCTCGTGATTATAGGAAAAACGAAAATTGGATCCTCGATAATAATTGCAAAAAAAATCTAGTGATAGCATAAACACGGTGCTGATAAAAATACAAATTAATCGATAGCCAACAGACAGGGGACCGAATAAACAAAAATAAAATTATAATCCGCCAGTGAACAGAGCGAACTTGCCTGGCCACGACGCTCCTCCGCGCTAGCGATCGTACCGAGATCAATGATCTCTTAAAACGAAATCGCACGATCTTGCCCACGAGTCATTTGCGATGACTCGACAGTGATCAGTGTCAAAAGATTCTGGCGTGCGGCCGGTTCCCTTCTCGAGATACAGAGGAACGGAAAAAATCATTAAAAAATAAGTAAAGAGCCTCTGATAATACATGAAATTGAAATTCAAGAAAGAGAAGGGTGGCTTTTTTCTCCCCTCTCAAGTTAAAGTTAAAAAAAATAGACATAATCACCGTATATGTTTCTTCGCGAGTGCTGTACAGTGTGGTGCTGATTAGTTATAGGGTGTGAATGAAAAAAAGTGTTCCAAAGGGGTGGTATACGGAAGTGACGCATAATCGCAAGGGTGGGGGTGGGGGGGGGGTGAGTTTCTTCAACCCTCTTTGTTCCCATTTGGAAATTCAAGGCGTATTGAGGTGTCGATTATATACGCGAAAAGGTGAGGAAGTGCTGTGTGCAACGGGGTGGAAGTAAAATCTAGTGGTGAGGGATGGTCTTAGGAGTGTAAACTCCATCTCATCCCCTGCAACCGATCAATGCGTGGACGGGTTTCACTTTCGCGGTATTAAAGCGTGCACCACACCACCGCCATCGCCAAATCGTAAGAGCAACTTCACTTTTAACCGGTGAACCGATTATTCAAGGGGATGATTTCGTTAGAGAAATTGCAATAAATCCCATTGCGATTAACAACGACAAAAAAAATACATTAGAAAAACTCATTGACAAATATAACGTAACAATTAATGGCGTTCTCCAATTTGATGAAAAAAATTGAAAAAAAATTCACGTAAATCCATTTTACTAATCCAAAAGTGATTTCCTATAACAACGACCTTAAATAACAGGACAAAATTCAGTTACGTCACAAAACATATGTTATAACCGCAAGAAAATGTGATTCTCGAAATCAGCCTTAAGCGTTCTTAAAAAAGTAACAGGAAAATGATCATTGATCTATCCTAATTATCTATTATATCATACAAAGCAGATAGACAAACGATCGCACGTAGTCAGTGACATAATTATCATAAATAAGCCAGTGTGATAAGAGAATTCCTAGGGCCCAAATACACCCATGTAACATAGCGTCCCACGTAACGATTGCACGAGTCAGTCAGTCAGTATCGATACCGTTAGAAATATGAATAGAAACCGAGTTGGAAAAATCTGAAAGTACCGCAATCGGCCCCGTACTAGAAACCCAAGTGGTAAATGGTACTAGTACTACTATATAGTATCTAGTAATACTAGGTAGACTACCTACTGGTAGCAATACTAGTATACCAGTAAGACGCCCTTCGTAAGAGCTAAGGAGTCTGGTTCTTCATTTTTGTCCATCCTCTTCGACGGAAATTGAAAGAAGACGTGTCAGGCGTTCGCGTTCATAAAATCTCGTAGTACTCGGACGCTCGTAAAATATCTAAAAGAATAAATCCATTTTTATCCTCGTACTTTTACCTTTATTTTCATCATCCTCGTACTCTTCGTCTCTCATTTTCCCGTTATCCTTGGTTGCAGGGAAGAATGGAGGCGAGCGAGTGGGATCACGCGACCTTGAGGGAGGAGGAATTCGAGCAGCATGCAGTCTACTTGGTACCGGATGTTGCCGCATCGGCGAACGACCCGAATCGAGCTGAAGCGTCCTTACCCAGGAATCTCGTCCTGAAACCCTCCCAGGCACTCAACGATGTACGTTCCTCTACAACAGAATCCTTTCTCGAACCGTCCTTGGTGAGAGTCGTGGCGACAATCGACCAATTCGTATTGAGCATGATCGTTTGGCTGTTGATGGATAAGAAAAAATTTTTAAAAAGAATTTTCATTAATCCGAGTAGTATACGATTGAGGTATAATTATATGAAAATAATTTGACCTTGAAAGTCGGAGAAATTCAAAATGGCTGAACGATCTTGCCCCATTGCGTGCTAGCCGATGAGTCGATTCGTTAGCTGTGTTATTCATTGATTAATTAGACGATTGGTAATAATGGGGAATTTTAACGGTAAAAAAGATCCAATGTAATATGGAGTTTCAGGAAACAATTTTTTATATGGGCTTTCCTATTCGATATCGTTTAATCCAAATTTACATCTCGTTAATGCTCTACGTGTGGGAATTGGTCTTGATGCGCCAGTGTATGATAATCGTACTGTCTGGTAATTAATGTAAATCAATTAATCATTTTTATTGGTAAATATTGTCGTTTTCTATATTTCATGTGTGTTTATATACTTTTTTTTCGCATACGCCTCACGTGTGAACATTTTACTCTGTACGCGAATGCGAACGGTAAGACAGTATCTTATTGCCTTGATGCACTTATGAATACATGGCTGGCATACCTCATGAATCTAATTATGTTTTTACATAATTTTCTTAGTATTATTAAAATTCTTCTTTTTTGTGAAATTCAGGTACTGGGCGTGTGGAGTACTAGTTACATACCTAAAGGGACCCGTTTCGGTCCCTTGGTAGGACAAGTTTACACGAAGGATTCAGTACCGGCTGATGCGAATCGAAAATATTTCTGGAGGGTAAGAAAATATTTATAACAATTTTTTAATCGACTGTACTCATCACTGTACCTGATTAGATATATGTCAATAGTTCAATGACTAATATAATGATATTGTATACAGGTATACAAGAACAATGAATTGTTCTATTATATTGATGGCTATGACGTACAGAAGTCAAACTGGATGCGATACGTCAATCCAGCTTATTCCTCAGAATCACAAAATCTCATCGCCTGTCAATATAAGGTAAGAAATCAAATTGTGATCTATAGAGCGTCCACAAACACGGGATCGATTGTTTGCAATAATTTTCAATGACTTTACATTGCAGATGAATATCTACTTTTACACCATCAAACCGATATTGCCAAATCAAGAACTGCTCGTTTGGTACTGTCGAGAATTTGCGGAAAGGCTGAACTACCCTTTGACTGGCGAATTAATGCTTCAGAGAATAAGTAAGTGGAAAACAAAAAACAAAAAAGTTGTTCAAAAATTTTTCATGTACATTTCAATGAGAAGCGAAGAATGCTATAGTAAGTTTTCTAAGTACGACTATAAAATTTTCAGGGCAACAGGTGCAACAATCGACGATACCAGCGGAAATACCGTCGGCGGTAGAAACGACGCCGCTGAAGGAGTCGAGCATCTACGAGAGGCGTTCCCAGATGACGCCGACAGACGGTTCCGTCAGATCCGACGAGGGTTACCATTCGAATGGCTACCACGACGAGATCCTGACACCACCGGAAGAGTCTAGCGAATCGGACTCGGAGAACAACTACGTCCTGGACTTCAGTAAGAATGCAAAGACTTCGAGCAACGAGGTGCTGAAGCAGGACAGCGCGGCGAAGAATGAGTACAGAAAGGTGAAGATAAAGATCACGAAGACGTATAACAACTTCACGAAGAACATGGAGAACATTAAGGAGAAGGACGAGCTGTCGAGCGGTGCGGTTACGCCGGAAATTCAAGTACAGAAACCCGTATCGCCGATGGTGATTCAGAAGAACACGGTGCTCTCCTCCTCGAACGAGGATGAAATGACTGATAAGAAGCCATTTTACGAATCGGAGGCGAAAGCGACGTCCATACCAATACCCAGTATTAGAGCGCCGTACTTGACAAATTCCAGTAGCATCCTGGAGAACATACTCCTGCGCAATAATACAGACAGTAACAACAACACTAACAATAATCACTCTGGTAACCACATGAGCCACGTGGACTCAGTAACACCACCACCGTCCAGCCCTACGGAGATGGCCTACTCGTATAAGAAGTCCCACAGGTACGGGAATATCCTACCATGCAGTCCAGACTCCAGCTCGAATCTACCAATGCAAACGGAACCGTCAAACATTGTGAATTCGACGAGCGGTTTACTTCAGAGTCCTGGAAATCTGCATTCTAGTTCCGGTCCAATCATTCACTCAAGCTCTGGTAACCTCCACTCGAGCACAGGATCATCCGGTAACCTGGTGCATCCATGCTCAGGCAATCTCCACTCCAGTACCGGTGCTACTAGCAGTACCGGAAGTCTTCACTCTAGTAGTCCTGTGAATATACATTCAAGCAGTCCTGGTAACAACGTCCTTTCCTCAAGTACAGTACTCTCCTCCACCAGCAGTCTTCACTCATCCACACCCGGTGGTCTGCTGAAGCAACGAAAATCAAAAAGTCCATCACCAGCCACGACCATCCTCTATACCAACGCCAGTGTCACCCAGATGTCAAGTGACTCCAGTAGTATCTACCTGAATGCAAATTCCAGTGTCTCACCTATATCTCCTATACAGTCGCCGTCCTATCCATACAATATTTATCATCAAAACAGCACGTTGCATCACAATGCCCCGTTATCAATCAACACTGCGTACTCGCCTACTCCAACCGCCAATCATCATTACGAGAGGAACGACAGGAGACTGGATTCTCACCAGCTACCAACTTCCTCGACGATGCAGATGGACAGCAATCAGGCCCTTATCACGGGCACGCACAATCTTCACCTAGGACATCATCCGGGACTTACGATTACCAATGCGTCTATAAACAGATACTCACCAGCTAGTTCATTATCACCGGACGATCACGGCTGCTCACAAAGTGGTTCCCTGAGTCCCAACTCGCAAGGGTCAAGAGGTTACCGGTCTCTTCCGTATCCACTGAAGAAAAAAGATGGAAAGATGCATTACGAGTGTAACGTGTGCTGCAAGACATTTGGTCAGTTGTCCAATCTCAAAGTTCATCTTAGGACCCATTCTGGTGAGAGGCCCTTCAAGTGTAACGTCTGTACCAAGAGCTTTACGCAACTGGCCCATCTTCAGAAGCATCATCTCGTGCACACGGGTAAGTCACTGACAGACTAGTATCAGTGAAGTTTTACCTCGAATGAAATTAATCATCATAATAATAATTATTTATTTAATTAATCGCAGGCGAGAAGCCACATCAGTGTGAGATATGCAAGAAGAGGTTCAGTTCCACTTCAAATCTGAAGACTCACCTGAGACTTCACTCTGGTCAAAAACCCTACGCCTGTGACCTCTGTCCAGCCAAGTTCACGCAGTTCGTACATCTCAAGTTGCACAAGAGGCTGCACACGAACGAAAGGCCCTACACGTGTCAAGGATGCGACAAAAAGTACATAAGCGCCAGTGGTCTCAGGACACATTGGAAGACCACCAGCTGCAGACCTAATAACATTGAGGATGAACTCGCATTGGCTGCTGCAGTTGGTTCGCCGACCTACTACGAATATGGTCCAGACATGAGTGTCGGTAAGTGTCGGATTTGATAATTTTATATAAAATGTGTAAGAATTATCAAGGTTAATTGAAACAAAAACGTCCTTTATATTCATTAACAGCAAATATGCCGAAGGAATGCGAGCTGGAGCACATTGAGAATTATGAAAGGCGCAACGGAGGAGCGCATGGTCCGCACTCGACGTCACTTCACAATCTCGAAAATCCTGTCGCTCGACCGAGCGTCATAGAAACCTCCCAGCCACACATTATCGAGTGTACTTAAAGGCTCGAGACTCCGGGTTTCTAGCGCCCTACAGCCAAAATCGTAGAACAGACAATTGGATGCAAGATCCATTGAGCATATTCGTACAGCTGCTTGGACGACAAACAATTTTATTAGATCCTCGACTTTACGTGCAATTTCAGAAAATTCTTTAATTAGCTGGTGAATAATAAACAAGGAATCTTGTATTTTCTTGTTAGTGTTCCACGGTTTTCATGTCGTGAGCGATGCGCGAGGAGGACTGTGTTTCGTGACGAAGAACGGATGGAAAGAGAGAGAGAGAGAGAGAGAAAGAAAGAAGGAAACAGTTTTTTTCTCATGCTCGGTATATTATTTTATTTTTCTATATTTTCTTATTTTTCTTTTTCTCTTCGTTTATTCGTATCATAAAGATGGACTCTGATAAAGAAAGGGAGACCTCTCCTCGCGCATGACACATCGTCTCTAGCTGTGAGGCGACACGCGGGCGAATCAACGGGAAAGAGAAAGAAAAAGAGAGTGAAACAAGAGAGGATGAAAGAACACTGGCGGATTTTGTCGGCACCCGCCACTTATTGAGAATGAAAAAAAAGAAAACCAGTGACGACACGACTGCAACTCTACGAGACCTGTACCTGTATATACTAACGTTATTATTAATTATTCAATAATTTAAAGAAAAAGGTAACTTAAAAGCTCTAATTTATGAAACTTTATAAAAAAAAAAACAGCAAAAAAAGAGAAGCAATGAAAACGAGCGTGAGACACTCGATCGCGTAAAATTCATACGGCGAGCGGTAGACTGCGTCCACGGTAACTTGAACGCGAGCATTCATCTTCATCGTTCTATTAAGTAATTTATTGAAAGCGTAAATATAAATAGGTATATATATATTTTTTAAGCGCCAATTTTCTTATCGTTCCGCGCGAGAATGGATGAGAGTGCCAGGACGAGGGTGAAAGTGGGAAAACGTGTGTGCAAGTCGTTGAGGAGGGAGAGAACAAAAATGGATTGAACATAAAGGAAGAGTGAAAAGAAGAAGAAAAAAAAGAGAAGAAGTCGAGTATTACGGGGGGCGATTATGAACGTTGAAATTATGCGAACAATGTTTATCAGTATTCATTCGATGGTTCCTTCGCAAGAGGTCACGAACGCAACAACAATAACAGAACAAAGACACAAACGAACGAGAACACAGAAATTCATGTAATCACATAAAAATCCATTGAGTCTGATCGCTCGTAACTTTTCGTCTTCAAATCTTGGCTCTTGCGCAATCATTTTTATTTTTTCAAAGAATACGAGAAAAAAAATGGAAAAACAGCATTTATTTCACTCCGTGCGAGAAATGCAGTTTTACGCACGCTTCGCGTGCGTACAACGCTGCGTGCACGCTTCGCGTGCGTACAACTGCATTTTCGCACGTTGTGAAATAAAATTTTGTACGATACTCGTGCGAAAAACCT
>JARQST010000383.1:484986-558531 GCA_030142225.1 Pachycephus smyrnensis
TACGATACTCGTGCGAAAAACCTTTTCTAAACTCGTGTGATTGCAACACTCGCCTTCGGCTCGTGCTGCAAATTCACTCTCGTCAGAAAAAAAATTTTCGCGCTAGTATCGTAAAGTACTATTTCCACATTTACATCCAGTGACACTAGACATTCCAAGTGTATTTTTTGTATGAAAAAAAAAGAAAGACCGCCTTCTGCTTCCTGTAAACCTTTTTTTTTGAATCCTCGCGAGACTTCCGACATAATTTCAAAATGGCGGACGGGTATAACAAATATTTCTCAAATCTTTTCTACGGCGGAACAAAAATATTTGCGTTTACGTGTTGCGCGTATCCAAACAAAAAAACAAACAAGCCAGTATTCCTGAAGGCATTCGTTAAATTAAGTTGAAAAGCCATGAAAATTCGACGATACAAATTCCAAAGGAAGTCATCAATGTCTTCTTTTACCTTTATCCGCCTGTAAGGAAGAAAATTGGATAACCATTGGAATCCGCGAGAGAGAGAGAGAGAGAGAGAGAGAGAGAGAGAGAGAGAGATCCTCTTTCGTATCGGTTGCTTCCAATTACAAATAGCAAGGGAGGATGCTGAAAAAAGAAATTCAAAGAGAGAGATTTTAATTAAATAGATAAATCGTCGTTCGTGCACTTCCGCTATAAGTTCTTAACGATTAACGAGATTTCGTTACTTCCATTAATTTTAAGCGTCACACAATATATTTCATTGATGAAGTCACTCTGAACGCAGACTACCGCGACTCGAAGGTTATAAAAGAAGGAGATGGAAAATAATAAATACAGATACACAACGGATATCCTCATAGATCGGTGATTCAAATAGAGGCTGGAACTTGCGACCGTTTGATGAGAAACGAGCAGGAAATTACGAGGGATTAAAAACGGGGCGAGAATACGATAAGGAATGCATGAGCGAGAGAATGCGCGTACGAGTGTTCGAGTGAGAAAGAGAGACAAAAAAACATTGAATTGCTACTCTATGATTATATTTAAAGAAACGCATCGCAGACTAATATATATATAAATAAAAAAATGGCCGTTTATACTTATGTACATTAAAAGAACGTATAGCAATACAGATTTTGGTGTGACGGGTTACAAATTCCCCTTTTTAAGAATATATTTTCTAAATCGTTCCTTCATTAAACAAAAAATCTGATCCAATAGTGTGACAGAGACGAAAACGAATCCCTGTTAATTTGACGCATAGAATTTCTTTTTCAAAATTTTAAATTTTACTTTCAGGCCCCTTTATATATTAATCTGCGCATACGTCACAGGCAACGTAGACGATTCGGGCATTTTATGGAATGTCGGTGAAATGGTACCATAATAAAAAGAGATCATAGTATACGCTATAGTAGCGAATTACGCGCAATATTCAAAATGGCCAATCAGGCGAAACTCGTGTATTTTGCAACGTGTCGCTCCGACCACTGAAACGATACAAGGAGCCATTGTTCGATATTATCGAACTGTACGAGAGCCTAACGCAAATCCTGGTGAAATGCACGAGTCGCGTAAGCGCGAATATTATATCTTTTTTTCTCCCCAAAAGTCGTACGAATCCTCTTGGACGTGGCGAACGGAGCGTCCAGACAGCAGAGAAAAAAATTAAACAAAACTAAAATCGGCACTTTGTAAAATTCTTTTCCGAGAAACAAATTTTTCTTTGCTTTCCGGTTACAACAAAATTTTTTTTATATATTTATTTCACGTGGCACACGCTACTCTCCTCGTGGCTGTTAAAGTTTGCTTAATTAGCGGCGAACCAAGTGGTAATTTCGAAAGAGCAAAAATAAAGGGACTAACGAGGTAAGCTAGAAAATAATAATAATAATGAGAGAGAAGTCTAGCCGAAAGCCGCCACGTCCGACGGAATTCGTATGGGTGTCATTCTGTACATTGCCTGCGATTTCCTGCCTTGCCTGCATCAAACGCACTATACCTATGTATAAATAAAGCGTGTAAGTAATTAAGTGGGAGGACGCTAGTACTTACGTAATATAAATGCGCGAAATGAAAATTTGAGGGCGTGTATGAGAGTTCATTTAAAAAAATGAGAAAAAATTGTAAATAGGCTGAGAATAGTGAACTAATTGAAAGAAAGCAAAGTGACTAATCGCCTCGGAAACAAACAAGAAGCAATATTTAGTTCTTACCGTCTCTTTAATAATAAAAGAAAAAAAGCGATAACTCCAGCTGTACTGTACTACACGCACATAAATACGAGCAACAAAAAAAATAAGGACACAAAACACGTGAGAACAGAAAGACACAAAATACAAGAAAAAAAAAGAAGACCACAGCAGGAACAGAAATACAAGATACGCTAGGTACACGTACACGCAAGAGAGAACGAGAGAGAATGCGCGAGAGAGCGAAAGAGAGAGAGCGAGAGTGACACGCAAGAGCGTTCGTATTTAAACGATTATAAATTAAACGTTAATTATCATTATAATTCGTAAATAGTAAAATTGTTACGCATTTATTATTATTACAATTATCGATTAGGTAATGCTCAATTAGCATTTGTTTCTTAAAATAAAGAATAAATATATGGCTGTTGGATATTTACATGTCAGTATCACTGTTCCCAAGACGCAAAACGTTGCATAAATTGATATTAAAAAAACGTACTAAATATATATATATATATATATATATAGTATTGATATCAGATATGTTGGAATGATTGTAATGATCAAGGATCACAAGGATACAAGGAAAATGATCCAGAGTAAGTAAATTGGTAATAATGAAATACTTCAAGGGTACAGGAAAATATTTCATTTTCTTTTTCATCGTCTTTCTTTCATTACTTTTCTTTTTGATAATTTTATTGTAAATTTTTCTACAACCACCATGATGCTGAATCATCGTCGTTACATTCATTATAAATATTAAAAGATCGTAGCGGCCGTACAATTTGCAACAAGGGTGATGGGGCACGAGGCGCCAGCCGCAATTCAAAATTCACGCGGTGACTATTATCAACCGTGTGTTCTATTCGATTTGCAATTCAGCTTAGTTATCCCTCGATAAATCATAATCGTATCACTCGTGTGAACGCGCCTAAATACTTACAATTAATATGTCTGCGAGATTTTCTTCCGAATGGCCGGATTCAAAATCGATTTAATTCGTAAGACCATCGAGAGTCTCAATTGCTTGATACGAGCTATAAAAAAATGTATCCCTTAATAGTCATAATTTTTTGTTTTACAATTTTCATTTTTCATTTATCCCGACGCAACGTGCGACAATAACGACGGGCAATAAATGTCGTCGCAAGAAATCATTTTCGCGAAGAAAAAATGAAGTCGCTTCGAGCTAGAAAGAGAATATATATCTCTTTAATTTTTTTTTATACGCATGATTTTCCTTCTTTTCTTTCGTAATGTTTTTCGCGTTGAACCACCTCACGCGCTTCTAATCGATCTTTTGCACTTCGTTCGCTGTCGCCCGTTAAGACAGGACAGATTTTTGTATAAGTGAAAAATAATATGTTCCTATGGTAATTAGAAAAATAATACAGATTTCGTTTCGGTAATGGAAACAATTCGCTATTCCTTAATGTACCACGTGATCTGAGTGGGTATGGTTATTTGAGTATGTACGTTGTCATGGCTAACCAAATCCCTGAAAAAAATTCGTCAACTTTTCTTCATCTACGATTTAATAAATCAACACAGATAATTCTCTAATGTAATTTTCAAGAAGTTTAAACAGCATTTACTATGATAGTTCTTATTGCTAACATACTTTTTATTACCATATAATTTCCTTGAACAGAAACATAATAGAAATATTTATATATCAATGTAATTAAAAGTTGTGACTCCATGTCGTTAGTCAGAGAAATATTATCTTATGAACAAGATAGAAAAATAAAAATGTCTTACCTTATCAAGGTACAGGACTGTCGGTCCCACTTCCGCTGTTGGTCCCGGCTTCGCTCTTAGTGGCAGCTACCCTATCGCCTCGCTTGGTACTCTTCGACAGGGACGCGACTTCCTTCAACAAACTCGATATCTTATGTTGCATATTGGATACTTTCGTCTCGTACTCCTTCTCAGTGGCTTTCATCTTGTTGCGTAATTCCGCTTCCGTTGTAAAGTGTTTCGCCTTTAATTCTGTGATCTGCAGATAAACATAAATTACTTACAGTGCGAAATGCAATACATCAGCTGTCCAATGTTTATTTTCCTCAACGTACCTGCCTGTCCTTTGACAATAACTGACCATCCTTCATTGAGATCTGTTTCTGGAGATGAGCAATCTTCTCCTTGAGCTGCGTCACCGCCACAACATGATCAGAACTGTTAGGATCGTGATCGTGAACACCAGCCATTCTAGCAGCTTTCAATGGTGTAGGACCATTAGCATCGCTACCCTCAGACTGTGGTGGCAATTTGGTCACGTCTACCCTGTGAGGTCTTTTGTTATGGCCTTTTAACCTGTAAACAGACATTTAAAACAGGCTATATATCTCGTTGGATATAAGGCAATATCAATCAGATTTTCATTATCATCATTGAGGAATCACTGTAACATCAACGAAACATACTTTCTATGCTATGATTATGCAGAAACAAATGATTGGTATTACTGACGAAGTTCCAAATATCATGGAATGTTGATCGATAGATGGTAAAATATAGTGGACCATTTCTTAAGATGATGTTACCTTCTGGTATTAGATATGGGGATCATAATTACTTTTGTTCTTTGTGCTTCGCTGCTCGCTGCTGAGCTAACTTCAAGTGAGCCCTTCGTTCTGCATCCGACTGTTTTGTTTTTGCTAACGCCCGCTTGTATGACAGCGTACAAAGCCAGCACAAGAGCTTCCCATCTACCTAAAAACGAAGAAGAGCATTGTAACCATTATAGCAATGTTGAGAGTTAATAGTAATATTACCATATACCAACAACAGAGAGGACTTAGCTGTAGAAACTACACTTGATGCCTATTCGTTCTCTAAAAAAGAAAAGAAGTCATGGCAGAATGTCAAAATCATCGTTCGGTTAAAGCAGTTAATGTAAATGCACGTGAAAACGTAGTATTATCCGCAATGCCAGACGTTCTAGTGGGATTCATTGTGAATCTCGACCGGTTGAAAAAGCGCAATGGTAACCGAGCTGAGTGCCTTTTACTACAAACGCGTAATAAACAACACTTGCACAGCTAGAGATGTCTCGTCTACGGTAATATGTATATGTAAGTTCAACAGCCAGGAAAACAACAACAACAATAAATCCATATGCCATGTGTAACTATAAACATGCTACGATACCTTTTTGTCCTCATCCTGTCTGTCAAAGGCGCACTTCTGCTTGCACTGTTCGCATGTCACTGGTGGTCCATAGCGTTTCTCCGAGTTTGTGCATCGTTGACACTTGCTACCAATGAACGCTGCTATGGTATTGCAATATTCGCATGCTGAAGGTTTCCCATAGGCTTTCACGTTCTGTTCGCACTTCTTACATATCGTACTCGTGTTACCCTTGCTGAAAAATAGTGTAATAGTTCAGTGAGTTCGAATGAAAATATGATAACTTTGATACTCTCTTAATACTCACATAGTCTGTTGAAATTCTGATCTGCAATAGGTACACTTGACAACTGGAAATGCACCACGGCATTCCTACAAGTAAACACATTTCTACTTTTACACATGTAAAACTGTGTGTACTAATGGAAGACATTTATCCATGGAAATAAAGTACTAAATATTAATGATCTAAGAAAAAAACCATGACTGCATCACTCCATATCTTATCAGCACATTGGGAACATATAAGGCATATAAATAAAACTAAATCTACATACACATGAATATAATAAAATGAGTTTTCAGTACCAAACTCCAAAGGATCAAATTATTTAATTAATATAAAATACCTCACCATGTTAATACAAATATTAACAATGAACATTTTGTTATCTGAAATACTCACAATACAATGCATAATTTGCAAATGTTATAAAAATCAAGACAAATAACATTTTCTCCTAGGAAATATCATGCTACTGTAAAGTCTAAGCAAATCAAAGAGAATAACAATATCAAGGATAACTAGTGTAAAAATATCACGAAGCTCATATCCCAATATATCAAAATATTTTTGCTCGTAAAAAGAATGCGAGAATCGTCGGGCTTCTTGGAGAAAATGAAAAATTCTAATATTAGCATACAATGTCGTCGTAGTGTCAAAAAGTCGTAGACGCCAATATAGGTTGGGTCCTTTTTGCAAGGCCCACGGCGTACTAAACGAAGAAGAGTTCAAATAACTCCAAAATTTCAATACCTTGCACAACTGTTGTCCAGGTGACAGTTCTTCAAAGGGATGTCGCGAGAAGCACCTGGAGCACGCAAAAAGCGCTTGAACGTTATTCGTGCTCATCCTCGAAGAACTCTTGTGTACGAAGTTGCGGGTCACCAACGACGCACGTCACTGGGTTAAAAATCGGGCCGGAAAGATTGCTTGTCGTATATACAAACGAACTGAACTAAGGTGGTTGATTAATGTAATTAAAAAAAATAAAACACTACGCCACAGCACTTATAAAAATGCTTTACATGTTTCGCATGCGTCTCTCCACGATGCAAACAATTTCTTTTCACGCACAACACCTTTATGAATTCTTCACGACCGGCTGTTGACTAGAGGCGGCCATTTGCGACTTTGCTGGATGGAAACCATGGATGAAAACGGAACGCGTTCGTCTGTTTCACTTTCAAAAATTACTCACCAGATGACAGGACGGTTTCCACGTTTTAGCGAAATATAAAATAAAAAAGTAAATAATTTTATTTGCAAAATCAGCAGATGCACGTGGCCAATCAGTTGCCATTTTGGCACTCTGCAGAGATCCATGCCAATTACGAATACGGTAAAATACAGATTAATACCATTGGTTAGTTTTGTTAAAGTCCGGTTCATTAGAAACATAGCAAGTTTTGACGTTTTTTAACTCAAATTTAGAGAGGCCTTCGTTAGTAGTATCTCCGTAGTGATAAATATTAACCAATCGTTATATTTAGCTTCATATGAATACAACAAGTGAATCTTTGATCAAGAGACTCGGTTGAGTCTCGCGCCAGATACAGGCAACCGGCGATACGTAGCTATTTACTTTTCATATTTTACGCAAACGGATGTTTATAGTAATCTATGATCAACAATGGAATAGTTGGGAATCCCCGGATTGGGGAGCCTCTACAGTTTTGTCGAACTAGTCGTACTAGTCGTCGAAAAACCCAAAAAATCAGACTCCTCATTGAATCACAATTGTTCCTCATGAAAAATTTGGCCAATGAGAATTCTGATATTTTAATCGTAAAACTCGTCCGAGACAGCTATGAAGGTGCCTTTATTTATTCTTGAGGTCAAGCAGCGGTATTTTTATCTGATCAACCGGTGCTGTGTAATGGCCTGTCTACAATGAGACGGTTGTTAACAATCGTGCTGTAAATGCTTCTTACAAGCTAATCAGAATAAGTTTCTTCGTTTTTTCGCTGTTTCAATTGATTTATAGAAACAATTTACAAGAACTTCTTCTTCTTATGCTCGTTTCCTCCGACTTTGATCGGAGTTTAAACTTTGGTTACCCTATCTCAAAACTATATAAAAAAAATTGAACCAGGTTTAAACCACGTCAGAGGAACGGGCGTTATTCCTTTTGGCGGCTTTATGCCCTCGAGGGCCAAGTGCCAGAATTTACAAGAACGACATGAAAAACGCTACACCGAGGGTACGTTCCGAAATTCGCTGCCAGTGCTACGCGATCATTGTGTCCCTGTTTATCTGCATCGAATTAAGGGTATATTCCGTAATTTAACCACGGTGGCGGTTACCTAATTTCAGCCAATGGCATCGACTTATTTTAACCAGTGATGAAAATCAGTTGTTGCCATTGGCTGAAATTTAATAACCGCAACCGTGGTTAAATTACGGAACATACCCTAAGGGTTTTATCAATAACATGTCAATAACCTAAGGGTTTGTCAATAACTTTTTAAGCGATTTATGCGGTGAGTCCGTCATGATATCTGATGATATCTGCAATACCCAGGTTAATACATGTTTTAGCTGGAAGAGAAATAAGCGGTCACCAAAACATTCTACAAAAATAACTAGAAAATTACCGCGAACAACCACATCAACCGCACTTTTTTCGTGTTGCAGCGGTAACAGAAAATCAACCGCGGTTGCTACTTACCATGTTCCAAAACGCTACCGCAATCTAGGGATATTCTATTTCGGAACGCAAAACCGCAATCCTGGTTGCAACGGTCACATTTCTGAATATACCCTAAGAGACACAACCATGCTTGCAGTACTGGCAGTGGCATTTCGGAACGTATCCCCAAACAAACGAGCTAGATCCATGACATATGCCCGTTTCCTCCGACGTTGATCGGAGTTTAAACTTTGGTTACCCTATCTCAAAACTATATAAAAAAAATTGAACCAGGTTTAAACCACGTCGGAGGAAACGGGCGATAGGGTGCGTTCCGATATTCGCTTAAAGCGCTGCGGGCATGGTTGTGTCTCTTTCTATTGCATGGGAATAAACAAGGACACAACGATACTCGCAGCGCTTTGAGTGAATATCGGAACGCACCCATAGGAATACCGGGACAGAGCATAACACTGCAGGGCGGAAGCCCCCTTAGAGGGGAGTGCCGAAGTAATTGGTGCCTACTTTTGATTAGCTACTATTTGGAGCAAGCGCAGTGATGTAAAAGTGCTAAGTGACATTAGGTTTGTTTCTTTCTGTGCGTAAGTAAAAGTTATTTTTACGGAGAATTGTGTTGAGACGCAGTTGTTGCTGACACATTGTCAAGATCGCGTACAAGAAACTGTACCCGGGTAATTGCTAGGAAATAGTTTCTCCCTAGAGATTGTTGTAATACAAGCGTCAAATTATCCACACTGGGTCTCCTTCGTAGAGTTAAACAAACAATTTATAATACAGTTACTACCTTGTCACTCATAATTTCGATGTTGATGGGAGCTTTAATAAACTATTCAAAATAACTATCAACTATCGTAACATTGTTATTTCTTACGCATTAAGCGGACTGGGTAGTAATTTCTAGCCTCAAAATGGAATAGCGTAATTTATAAGAATGTAATAATCAATTCTTACGCAAACGCAGTGCACGCAGATTTTTGCAAGCTGCACTGTTACTTGCATGATACTTTTATGCGGAATAATCGACAAACGAAGGTATAATTTGCATGCAATTTTTTGACGTGAAAGATGCTCGTGCCAAAATTTTGCATGCATCTCATTCCTTTATTTCGTAATTATATCTTACGAAAGTGCCGTTTCAGTAATTATGGAACTTACACAAATCTGCGTGCACTCCAGTTCGATAAGGATAATGCATTAATTCCGTGTAATTTACGATTTTCGTGATTGGAAATTCAAAATAGCCATTTGCACTCCCCAGTCACCTTAATCTGAGAACGTTCGCGCAATTTCTCTACTCCCATATGATATTCCAAATTTTTACTTTTATTTTGTTCTGCTTCCAAACCTGTAATTACTAGCAAAATATTATCGGTACACATATACCTGACGTCATCAATCCGTATACCTGTGCACATATAGATTTACTGAACAGGCTTTAAAAGTGATATCAATTTCTTTGAACGATTAATTTCCTAATAAGAAAGTAGATTATAGTTTAATACCGATAGATCTGAAAATAATGGATTAACGCATAGAGATAAATTTTAAACAGTATTATTGCGGCTCAGTGTATGATAGTAGAACTAAAATATATTTTTAACTCCTGATTGCCTGCCTGATTAAATTATGCGTCAAAGGTTGTTTGTCGGACGAGTCGAACCGCTAAAATGTCAGACTCTTCATGGGTTAAATTTTGCAAGAGGATAGATTTTAACCAATGAGGAGTCTGATTTACCGACTATAATACGAAAAGCCAGCAAAGGTGCCTTTACAATCGCAAATTATAAGTATGTACTATGAAATATATATTTTTCATCTCATATTTGAAGGAATTTTGTAAAGAATCTTTTTATTTTAAAAAAAGTTGCAAGTGTTACGAGCAATTAACTATTCTTATCTAAAGTATGCATGCTGTTCTGGGATTCCCCTATTTTTACTCAATCCCCTACTACTCAGTAGCAAGTGCAACGTGTGCAAAATTCATCTGTAAAATGCTGCGACCTTTATTCCTCTCAGTTTTACAGTTAATGCAGTTCAGTGTAGTTGATCTCTATATCGAAAACAGACACGTAATAATATCATTGTTACGTATGTGTTGCTAATTATTATATTTATGATTGCTACTTTTTTTTATATAAGTGCGGGAAATTTAAATGATGTGTAAGATTAGGTTAATGATAGGTCTTTTCATACTTTTCTAGCATTATTTTAAGAAGTTGAAGGATTTGAATCATCACGTGGTAAAATATAAAGGGCCTGTGTTATAATGTGTTTATATATTTAATTATTTACAAAATTACATTTCGTTAAGACCGAGGATCATATATCATTTACTTCTTGAACGTTTAAGATATACATATCGCAGTTCTCGGAGCTGGTTACGTCATCCTTTTGAGAATTTATCCTAGTTTTAAATGTCTGTTAGTACTGAATCGTAATAAGTGAACTTGACTTTGAAGAATACCTTCATTCAAAACTATTTATATATGCGCACTACTAGTCTTTCTGTATATGTTCAATTGCAAAGTGGCAAAGGATATAAGAGAAATGAAGAATGAAAAAGAGAAAAAGATTACAAGATACTATCAATTATAGTTAGATGCTTTTTTTTAGTATTATTTTTATCACCTATAGTAAAATATACACTTTGTACAATGTCTTTGGTAGATTGAAACGGCAAAAGTTTCTATGCCAAAATGGATAAACTTTGTCATTTGAATTGTCCATTCACTTGGGGAATGGAGAAAGTGGTTTCTAGTCCAGAAAGCCTTGTGATGGATGATAGCCAATCTAAATCATATTGGAATACTGAAAATAATGAAGAATTAGGAAACATTACTCCTTTAAAGATAATGTACTCAGTGATGCTGGGTTTTTGAATATGGGGAAAAAGGTGATTTAGAAAAAGCAATGCAAAAGATTAAAGAATCTGAACAAAATTTTATTCAACTGGAACGGTAAACTTAAATAACATATTGACGTTAAAATAAGCATTAAAACAAATATATATTGAACTATTTATTTCAGTACACCAAATGATATATCTACAAAGGCAGTGGATCATATTATAAAAAGTACAAAATGCTTTATTCTAAAAAAAATGAATAGATCTTCTGACGTAAAAAATATATTAAAGTCTATTTATTCTTGTGATAAAGAAAGACTTGAAATCAGTACCTTGTATGGGTGCCAAAGTATCGCATGGTCATTCTATTTTGCTGGTGAATGTGATAAGGCTATCGAAAATGCATCAAAAGCCATTGAATTAAATTCTGACAATGGACTATGGCATTTCATACTTGGCAAAAGTTTAAGGCAGCAAAGAAAATTTTGCATCTTTGGTACTAGACCAAGTTTAGAAGAGCAAACGGCATTTAGAAATGCATTTGACTTATTAAGCACCAATCCATATGTTGGAGTCTATTGCGGTCAAATGTACCATGAGTCACAGATAATGGAGAAGGCAATAGATGCATATACTAAAGTACTCTCCATGAAACCTGACAGTTGTGATATTTATCTTAAATTGGCACTTGGATTTATTCGTACCAAAGACTGTGGAAAAGCCTCCATCTGCTTGAATTATGTAGGTTCAAGAACTCCGGAAAACAGTACATATCTTCACTACAAAGGAATATATCTTGAAAGATGTGTGAAGGATTATCAGGTATGCTTATATCTATTATATATTTAATTTCTGTTATTTTTTTAACTGTATCTTTAATTCTCAGGGAGCCATTAAATATTTCGAAACAGCAGGTGCTTTACATAACTATGCAGCAGATATGAACTACTTACACCTAAAAACGTTTTTGAGCCGCAAGACATATGATCCTCATCAACATTTATTAAATATGTTGGAACGATACAAATCTATTAAGTACAGAACCCAGGCAATACATTTACACATAGCATCGTTTTACTACTCACAGAAAAATTTTAAAGATGCATGTGAACACTATCTGAAGGCGATCAAAATTGATCCACAAAATACAATATTACAAGTAAATATTTGTTACAATTTTCTAAATATACCTACATTATAGTTAATTATAGTAATCATGCAAATTAATTTCCAACTTCAGAAAGACTTTTATTAATTAAAACGGGAGAGTTTTCTTCTCATGTTTCTTATACGATGTCATTCAATTTTTCAGAACTTTTGTAACTACATGTTTGATCCAAAAATAAACATCTTTGATATACTGAAAACGACAATAATACCTTTATGGAAGAGCCAACTACTGCTGATTGATCAGTCAACGTTAGAGATGTTGAGGGAAGCAGAAGAAGTTTGTAACAAATACTATGCTCGCATCAGTAAGACAATCGCGCAGGAGAAGGCAAAGGTTTCACTATGAATCACGTTTATCAAACTTATTATAATTATTAAACGTCAACGAGAGTTTCGAATCTCATCTATGCTTCTACATCCTTATTTTAATTAAAGTTTATACAATCATTTATTCCGACGCGCAGGCAGGAAATAAAAAGATTATGTATTTGATAACGTATATGCGCTGATTGCATTCTGCAGTTGTTATTCATTCAATGAGTATTTGAATAATAAAGTGCTGATAATTTTATCAATTTTCTACCACTAATAATCCTGCTTATCGACTAAGGTTTCACCAACAGTTCATTCGAAAGGCAAGGTTTCGTTTTCAGCGACAGTGAATGCGCTAAAGTAGACATTTTTGAATGATTATGAGTTCTTCTAAAAAATTGATGAAGTGTATAGAAAAGTATTGTTACGTATTCAAAATAGTTTTCATACTAAACAGTAAAACGAGGTGAAGACCTCGGGTGTAAAGTTGAAGCAAAGCAGACGAGCCTATGAAATAAGTTGTCGGTGAAACGTATTTTTACATAAATCTGTCTTTTTTTTTATGTATTAAATAGTACGCGACAAAATCTAGATAAAAAGACATCTATGTCAAATGAGTTTCAGTTAAGTATGATTTAAAGCTATTGCATAATATGTAACAATTAGCTTCCGACATTTAATATGATACAAATAATCATTTTAATTGTTATAGAAAAAATTAAATATTATATATTAGACACTCTTCTTTTATTTCTTATTATTTTTTTTTACTTACTAATTAGTATATACATGCGTGCTTGTGTACGACATATCGAAACCTTATGACCAATGAAGTGCATTCTTTTTTCTTTCTCTACCGTGACATGCTCGAACTCAGTTACAAAACGGGATATTCCGAATTTGAGTACAGTCATCCCAAACCATTACTCTACCAACTGTCTTATTGAATGGAGTGTATATAGATATAAAATAGATAGCGACTTAGAGTATATTCCATAACTTCCATTAAAATTATTAAATTTACATTAAATGCATTGATTGATATTCGTCATTGGCCTGTTAAATTCACAACCCATAAGCCGCGGTTAAGTTATAGGAGTTACCCTTGGCTAATTTGTCTGCAGTTACTACCTAAATGTACAGTTGTTTCTAGCGCCTGGCTTTAAGAGAGGTATAAAACCAAAAGGAAAATGAAGAGAACGAAGTAGTAGCTTGCGAACGGTGTTACCAGTCACATTGGTGTTACAATTGCAAGAAGAAGTTCGCAAAGCGGATTGGAATTTGCGCCGTAAGAGACAATTTCTTTTAAATTCATTTACTTGTGCATATTAATTTCTATTTGTTTATAATGAAACATATTTGTGATGTGCAGAATCGACTTGCGAGAAAAATGGAAAAGGAGTTTGAGAAATTGAATTGCCCGTTTACGTGGAATTTGGAGAAGTATGCTCACAGTAAAGACAATTTGACGAACGCAAATTTTGAAAGTCGTGCAGCATTGTTCGATAAATGTGACGAAGAACGGGGCGATGTTCTTTTATTAAATTTAATGTATAAGACGACTAAAGCTTATGAGTGTACCGAATTAAATTGCTTGGAGGATGCTATGGCATTGATTGCAAAGGCTGAGAAGAATGTTGCTACCCTTAGAAAAGAGTAAGTTTACGAAATACAAGGTATTCATAAGTTCTTAAATCCGAAAGGGTGTTGGACGAAGAAAATTTGTTTACTTTTCACTTAAAAATTATCTGTCAAGAGAAAAGTTTAGTCGATTCTTGTATAGTAAACTTTTATATGTGAGGTATATATATCGTAAAAAGCGAAAAATTGTTTTTATTTCATTTTAATGCAACTTATTCGAAGCCTACTAACGACATTTATATTCCAGTGTCGTTCAGTTTTTCGCGTAATCATTGAAAACTGTATAAGAAATTTAACAACTCCTGAGGCAGATAGATCCGAAACGGGGCCATTGGGAGAATATCCCTTTGTGTTTATAGAAATTCATGCACGTGCCTCAGCTGTCAGGATTGCTAAAGTTTACTACCTCTTTCACGAAAGTTCAAGCCTGCAGACTGTTATAGTATAATTATAATATGCTTTTATTGTGCAACATACATATTATCAAGGCCTATAACTGTTCATGTTTTTGATAATATTATGTATTCGATAAAAACAAAGTTTAACGACGAAATTATTGCAAAAATTGTTACTATATTTAAAAGTGAACTCTTATGAACATCATAATGTTTATCTAATCTAAAACATAGTAGCAATCAGGTAAATCAGAAATCACTCTGGCGTATGTCTGCTGCAAATTTTGAAAAACATTTAGTCTTGCAAGATTTGCAGCAAACTTACACTAGTTTGATATCTGATTGCTACTGGGTAAGCAGATATATATAAATTGCATTAATAATTTCAGATGCTGTTACGGCTTCTCTATATTTGCAGTGGACCATGTTGTTAAAGCAACAAAGTGTTTTATACTTAAAAAAATGAATAGACCTGACGAGATACCAAGTATTTTAAGGAAAATAGAGTTTTGTCGAGGTGCACTTGCACGAGGCACCTTTTATGGTTGTGAAAGTGCAGCCTTATACTTTTATCATCATGCTGCAATGAAACAGGCTGCGGAAAGGTCAAGGTCTGCTTTATTAGTAAATCCTTATTATTGGTTGTGGCGTTTCCTGCGTTCAAGAAGTTTACAAAGAATTAGAAAGAACCATAATCTTAATTGTGAACCATCTTTTTATGAACAAGAGGAAGCCAAAATTTCACATCGAATGGACCAGAATCCTTACACGTGCATAAATTATGCTGATATACTCAGGGATACTGATAGGATTGATAATGCGAAAGAAATATACAGTGCATTATTAGCTACAAAACCCAGTTCTTGTTATATTTATTTAAAGCTGGCAATTGGTTTTATTCACTGCAAGGACCGTGCAAATGCAGAAATTTGCTTAAACTACGTAAAGGAAAGAATGCCTAAAAATGACAATTATATTTACTGCCTTGGACTATTCAATGAAAAATGTGTGGAGAGCTATGAGGTAATTTTATATTATACAAGATCATCAAACACATAATTACATGCTTCTAACATATTTTTCATGTCTAGGAATCTCGGACATATTATATGATGGCTGGAGCTATGCTCAATTTTACGGCAGATATATCATCTATGATGCTTGGATTTCACATATCTCTTGACCATAATCCTATGGAACAATTGAAATTAATGAAAGAAAGATATCAACACCTTGGAGGCTACAGAATGCAGATAATATTCATGCATATGGCAGCATTCTATGATATTTCTTGTTGCGATGCAAAGAATGCTTGCAAATATTATGTACAAGCTATTGAAATTGATCCAAAAAATAATTTACTAAGGGTAATTATTATACATTTATCTTTTTGCTCATATTAGTCATTATATTTTACGATATAATATGCAATTTGTTTTTAGAATTTTTTCAGTCAAATTTCTGAAAGTAAATTCAATATTATAGATGCACTGAGGAGCTATATTTTACCAAAATTGAAAAGAACCAGAGATCCTGATGATGAGACTATTGCAATTATGAAAAGAGCAGAAAAATGCTTGAAACAGTGCAAACATGACAACAAATCATTTTCAGAGATGATAAGAATACATAACTCTGAATTCAGACGGCAAAGTGAAAATCAGCGATTATAGTAATATCCATAAAATTATGTTTCAAATATAAATTGTCGCGCTAAATTTCTTTGGAATAATTGTAAAAGAATTACTTGTATAAAAGAAGAACATATGCGTAATTGAGTTTCATGATTTTTGCCGTAAGTTAGACTCGAAAGTATATGCACGATTAAATGTGTGAATGGAAGATAGTTATTTAATTATGTTTTTACCTTTAGTTGTATCTTGAAAAGTTTACATATTGCTATATTTTTATATCATGGATTAAAACGAAAAGATGCAGAGTAAATCAACTGTTTAATTCATTGAAAACTGTGACGCGCATTCCGTGTCTGAAACGAAATCTATGGTGTGTCACACCCCCTTCATAACTTTCTGCTGGTTCCAGGACATCTCTTGTGCTCGCTGTGCCCAGTAGCTGCCAGACACAAAGGCCCATAAGGCTTCTCTTTACTATTATGTATATATTTGATGATAAGACCATAGTCTTCGGGGAATCCCATAACTCTCTGTATAGCCCTCCTGCATACAGCATTTTCGTTCAGGTTGCCTCTGTAGTAGTTACGATCGGTAGGACAAAGCTGCGAAGGTGCCTTTGGTTCAAACGTGCATTGCAATCAAAACGAACGAAACGGTTGCTACGAATATTAATCATTGCTTTTAGATAAATTACACTTTACGTATAACTAATTTACCGTTATCGTGCTAATGTTTTTGAGAAACGTAAAGGATACATGAAATATACGTTTGCGTTATAAGACAAAGCATGGGTAAGTTGATAATTTATTAACCATCCGTTAGGCGCGTGGACTTTACTGAAGAATGTAGACTTGTTGACCATTTTAATTATCAAATAAAAAAGCTGATATTGATTTTTTCTTTTAAACTGGGTAACTAATATGTTTGTCATATTTATGTAACTTTGAGGTAGCCGCTATATAATAAAATTTATGTAGCTGAGATATAACTGTTACAAGAATTGTTTGCTGGGATTTGATATTTGGTTGATGAGTAAAAGATGAAAGCAAATTGGATTATACTTATACCTTGATGCAGAAAGGGGCTAACTTATTATTCACATGGGGATACACTATAAATTGCGAATAGAAGAAGAAAATGTGACAATGATTACACCGCGAAACATATTATTTGAGTTTCTCACCATGAAATTATTGTTTATCGTAAAATATACAAATTCCAAAGTGTTTTTTCTTGCAGACACTTTTGTATCAATATGGATAAACTTAAACACTTGAGTTGCCCATTCACTTGGGATATGGTGTGACGTCTTATTCAGGTAGAATACTAGCACGTGAAAATGAAAGGCTTTCCTATTGGGTGGACGAAGACAATGATGATTTAAATAATATTTGTCTAATAAAATTAATGTTTTCTTTAATGACTGCGTTTGAGTATACTGAAAATGATAAGTTAGATGAAGCAATGGAACAAATAAAAAATTCGGAACAAATTTTTATTAAACTTGAAAGGTAAAATCGAAAGAACCATTGGATCTAAGGCCATGTAAAATACACTCGGTCATTGATTTCAGATTAGCAAATAGTATATCCATAAAGGCAGTGGATCATGTTCTTAAAGGAACAAAATGCTTTATACTTAAGAAAATGAATAAATCTTCAGATATGAAAAATATTTTAAAAACTATTCATCCATGTGGTCAAGATAAAATTGAATTAGCTACCTTATATGGATGCCGAGCTACAGCATGGTCATTTTATTTTGTTGGATTAGTTGAAGCTATAATAAATTCTGAAAAAGCTATTAAATTAGACTCAGAGAATGGACTATGGTATTTCGTTTTTGGTAAAAGTGTAAGGGCAGAGAGAAGACAGAATGCTACTTATACAAAGCCAAGTACAAAAGAGCAAATGGCATTCCGCAATGCATTTATTTTGCTTGCCAATCCATACATTGGTGCACACTGTGCACAGATACAATATGAATCAAAAAACTTTGTTGAAGCTAAGAACGTGTATACCAAGATACTTTCTATGAAACCCAGTGAATGTGATATTTATTTTAAATTAGTACTTGGATTCATTCATTTAAGAGACCGTGCAAAGGCTCTTGTTTGTCTGAAATATTTAGAAGAAAAAATTCCTTCTAATCCAAAATATCTCCACTATAAAGGAATGTACCTTGAGAAATGTGTAAAGGATTACACGGTATGTTATTTATGCTCATACTATATTTCTATTATATATCTTTTAATTGTATCTTTCGTCTATAGGGAGCTTTGAGTTACTTTGAAAAAGCAGGATCTTTATGTAATTGTTCAGCAGATCTGACTTATTGAAATCTGAAGATGAACATTACTAAAGGGAATTACAGTCCTGTTGAATATTTAACAAATATGTTACAAAGATATCAATTTTGCAGTTTTAAAATGCAATTAATATATCTGCAACTGGCATCATATTACGGCATTTACCTAAGAGATGCAAGGAATGCATGCAAATATTACCTGAAAGGTATTGAAATAGATCCAAAAAAGAAGCTGTTGCTGGTAAATATTTCTTTATATACATTCTTATGTGTACACTTTACTTTTTATAGTATTTTTGTGATGTCTTAATTTTTAGAACTTTCAAGATTTCATGTACAATCCAAAAGCAAACATCTACAATGTACTGAAAATCAAAATAATACCCAAACTGAAAACAAACCAAGACCTCGATGAATTAACTTCTGAAATGTTAAAACAAGCAGAGGAAGTTTGGAAGGCATACGAGACACATGACCATACCACTATGTAGAAGCAGATGAATATAATGGCAGATAAATGATACATTCTATTACAATCATTAAATAACGCTGATTCCTAATATAATTTATACTTCTTCATCTTACTCTTGATTAATCTGACTCTTTTTCTATATATATTAAATAAATAAGAAAAAAATATATATTGTTACAGCTGCGCAAACCCCTCAACTTTATAATACAAGTATTTTGTGTGAAAGTTTTCGTTTTTTGATGGAAGTATCCCTCACGACGACGGCACATACCAGACTGCATAAAACACTAACCGCATAACAATATGATAAGATGTACGACGTAGGCTCACGAGTTACCAAAATGTTTCAGTAAAATAAAGTGAGAGAGATTAGGAGGAATCGGGATTACATGTCGTGAAAAGGAAAAAAAGGGGGATTAGAATTAGAAGTGAAATGAAATTTTTAGATCTATTTTTGAGAAAGAAGTAGAATTTGAATTTGCAAAAACCAAATTGGAGTAAGCGAAAAAACACGAATTGTGTATATTTCGTGAGGTGAGCCTAGCTAGAATGTCTTTAACAGAATTTAAGAAAACAGAAATCTAAAACTATAGATCTAAATTTATACGTACATACCTACTTATGTGTGTAACCTCCAATTCATCCGATCTGTTACTTCAAAGATTCATTCTGCCATTCAATTGATTTTTACCACTACGGGTACGTTCCGAAATTCACTGCTGGTACTACGACTGCGACTGCAACTGCGAGTACGTTGATGACGACTGATGTTCATCAAAAGAATGTCCTGTCTTAATTACTAAGTCACGTAGTTAAAGACTCATAAATTACTGGAATAAAAAACTTTTTTTACTGTCGCTAGGCAAATTTTTCTCGAATGCTAATTGGCCAGCAAAAACCATACGTCAAATTTGAATAAGTAAAAATTTCACGACTATATGACTATAGTCAGTAATCCATTTGTGATATTTATGGTACAGAATGATTTTGTGCTTAATATATACATACAGAATATTTGTGTCAAATATTCTCGTGTAGAAATTCTTACGTATACGTTTCGAAGCTTGTAGGATCGAAGCTGCAGCATGGTCAGAAGGATATATACGAATATTTCATGTTTTATTTAGCAGCCATTCGCTTCATTTGCAAGCAAAAATTATTTATCATACAGTGTATTCTCTGCCTTTGTATATTATTATCTCTCCTTCGTCACTTTCCTCTTTTTTTTATTACAAAAGAAAAAAGACAATGTCGTGATATAACAAATAAGAGAATATACACGCGTACAATGCTTTGCCGTATAAATAAGATATATAAAATCTGCTGTATCACAAGATATTGTTAGTCTACGTTATTACAAAATAACGTCTCGCGTTTTCTTCTTCGCTTTTTTTTTCGTATTCCTTTTACTTTGTAAATTACTCTTCTTGTAACGACACTAGGGCATTATTGTTTTCGTCAATTACTTTTTTCGAATAGCTCGCGCGCCCGCCGAGAAATACGCTAGTCAAGTTGTCCACTCGTTTACCACGTTCGAAACCAGTCGCTATTTTTATTTTCTCACACATTGAATTTCTCAGCGGGAAAATCACGCTTTCAGCCATTTACCTCCCCAACGTCCGTTACGTCTTTTGAATGTAGTGCAAAATACTTATTAAATGTAATATCGTCTAAAAACGATCGAGCAAAAATCTTCATAATCATAGTGTCGCGCGTAATTCCGCGGGCCAGAGCAGGCATATCGGAGAAAACATCCGTCATGCTTAATATCTATATATCTCCAACTATATATATGCGCGTCCGTAATTAATTTGTATGTATCCTAGTGGACATCTTTGTGCTAAAATTGTATGTACGTCAAATCTATTGTATTTTACATGTATACTGCGCTTGCTTATTTACTCGTTTTTCTTCATTTGAATAATCGCATATAATAATCACAACTTCCTGCCGCAACCATAAACTGATTATGCACTTCCTTGAATCGTTAATCGTGTGCAGTAAAAAATCTCGGCCCTATCGTTTTAACGAAATTTCATTCGTCTTCAGTAACGATGACAATGTATGTACGAATAAACGAAATAAATTAAAAATAGAGAAAACGGATGATCGATCAAATAAAATGGCAGCAGCATGGCGCGCGCATTCCGAGGTATATCGTTCCGTTACTTCTGGCCTTTTCGTGGATTATAACTAGCTGACAAGTAAAAAAAAGTAATCATGATCGAAGATATTCGCGATTTAATTAGCGGGTTGATTAATTATGGCTATGAGAAGTATCGATGTGGTGCAGGTGCTTAGATAAGGCATTTTCTGAGCCGTTTTGCTAATCGCTTAATCGTGTCCCGAAGCGTCATTATCATTGAGAAAGTCATTAATTATTACGTCTAAAACACGCGCTCGTGTTTATGACAGTGTGTATGTGTACGTCCCTCTAGATATAGAGATACCATTTTCTCTCTAAATTCTCTCTCTCTTTCTCTCTTCGTTACACTCATTCGCATTTTCACTCTCATTCATAGTCACGCTTATAACTTATAATTTACATAACTAACTGTTACTATTAAATCATTCCTTCGAAGCGTTCTTCCACGGATATATATGAAAAATTGAAACGAGGCCTCCATCATTACTTCCTCGTTCTGGACCTATTCGATATAAATATATATATACAGAAATATATTTATATATATTTATACAAAATAATACGGTATATCAACACTCGTTACGAATGAGCAATTACGTAATGTTATTTATGATAAAAGGCGGTAGTTGTGAGATAAAATAATAATGGTTGTGTTTTTTAGGAACGACTACGTGGAATTTGCGGAAGTGACTTACGCAATCGCGGTCGCAAAAAAAGAGGATTTTTATATACGTGTGTGTGCGCGTGGCCGGAAATGCCTGTAGCAAAAATTTCGGGCAAACCATTGAACCAATGGATTTGAAATTTGCACAAGAAACTAAGTTTTGGGTGAAAATGACACGGTAACGTTTGCAGATGTGCAGTGCTTTGGGTTTGAAAGTTTCGCGTTCTTGAAATTAATTTTTTTTTATGGACGGCGAATGCATAAGACACGACCGCCGCACAATTCGCGCGGTCGTGCCTCAAGGAAAATCTGTTTGCCCCGATATTTTGTTCTGCTAACTGTGTATTTCTTAATTTAATTATTTCACTCTCCGCTGTTCTCTCGCTCATTCACTCCATTTTGTTCTTTAGTTTAGTTTCACGCCCTGTCTCTCCTTCATTCCTCACCGGACGTATTATCTTAAGGAATTTTTCAAACGACATCCTTACGGATATATAGCTACGCACCTAATTATATGAGGCAGTCAAAATTGGCAATTTTCTGTTTATAGAAGAACAAATTAATGAATTACTTGGTTACGTTACACGATTTTATAAGAATATGTACGGACCGTGAGTGATTATATGGAAAACTCAATGAGAAATTTTATAAGATTCTAAAAAAAATAGAATTAAGTCACTGGCGTCAACGCTTTTTATTTTTTATTATTTCTTTCATATTTTTGATTATTTCACAGCCTTTCTCAGCCTCACCCGATTTTTCGGTACTAACCGATCGTCGAGATTTAAAATAATGTACTGACAAAGTTTGCAGTCTAAGGCTGGATCCTCACTGTGGCGCACAGCGCCTTTGCGCCCGTGAGTGGAACAGAGAGCGAGAGAGAAACGAGCAAGAGGGCGCATCTTTCCCTCTCGCTCTAACTCATCGAAAACGTGTCGCATAAGCACTGTACGCCTGTAGCGAAGATCCAGCCTTAAGAGGCTCATAATAATTCCCGGCGAAATTTGAAAATTTTATGAAAAACAAAAAGTAATGTTAGCACAGAAAATGAAATTTTGACTGCTCGACTAGCACAACACAACTTTCTATATAATATATATACTCTCTTTAAACATGACTCATTTTCATTACGCTATGCTCACGCCAATAAGAGTTTGCCACATGATTTCATTTAAAAAACTCCCATTCGGTATAACGCGTATACATATATGTATAAAAAGCATAGTGTAAAAAAAGTGTCACACTCGCGTCTTCACGATCATCACACGTTCGAAGATGTTTACTTAAAGATTCCCTACGCTATAGTAATAACAACAACAACAGTAATAATCCACTAATGATCGCCGTAACGTTTTATAGATACTATATGTATTAATATAGTAATTCACTTAAAAAAGATATTATTACTGACTTGCTTGCGAGGAACATATCTTGCACGGTGCGACCTCTTCTTAAAGTATACGAAGTTACATATACCGGGTTATTCAGCCCAAACGCACCACCTGAAATTAGGGCGCCTCTTTGATTCTTATGGTAAAACAACGTTCAGGTGGGGCGCTTGAACCGAATAACCTGGTATACCGCTTATACTCGGCTCGCGGGACGTAGACCATTAATAAGAAATAAAAATATAAATATAATTTTGTTAACAGTACAAATAAATATTTGTTCATGGACGACGGGAGTATCTAAACGATTTCGGATATGTATCTCTTTGAAAAATGTCACTGGATACGATTGATTTAAATTGAATTTTTTTTATTTGAAAATTAATTAAAAAATCTGTCGTTCGAGTATATACGATATTTCAATGGGTATACTACAGTCGAAGTCACACAGTTCAAATCGAAAAACTGTTGCGTCGAGCAATAGGCCCTTTTTCATTTTTCTTTGTATTTTGGTCCCTGAACCTAAAACTTGTACTTACACTTAGCACATAACTATTACATTGTTCGTAGTCTCATTCTTACGAGATAAGAGTATACGGGAAGTGTGACCGATAATGATTGGTATAGTGTTATTAATTAACGTATACCTAATGCACGTGAACGATCTTAAAAGAATTTTAATGGTTTATTTTGAATTTACGATATTACGCTGTATCGGCACTCTTCCCTGTAAGTCTTAGTCTTAGGTTACAGTGACGTAGATTTACGTTTTTTTAGATGGTTCAAAATTTTAAAAATGATCAAATTTTTCCTATATGCAAGAAAATGAAAGAATGACGATTTTCGCTGTTATACGATTTCCAGGAATTACGTTTTTCCTTTTCTTTTCGGTCGCGACTTTTTTGTTTTTGTTTCCGTCCAAGAATCGGAAAGGGAATCAATTTCATTGCGTGTTTAGTCGCATTCGGGCCTACGTGTGCGAATTCGATATTCGTATGTCATTTTGTATGATAATTGCGAGGAGCGTCTTTAAAAATTCACGGTGGTTCAGGGAAAGTTATTTTGTAAATAATTGAAGCGCGTTTAGACTCATTTGCGGGCAATTTGAATAATCGACTTGATAAATTTCCAAGTCAATGTTTACAGTAACTCGCCAATACCTAGAATTCTCTCTGTATAGGCTTATTGTGCAAATGATTGTGTGTGAAATAGTTAATTATTCTTTTATATCTCAATATAAATCATATATATATATATGCCTTAGTTACACGTCAACGTTAACGTTATTTCATTTGTCATCGGAAATATAATGTGTTTATAAATATTTTCCAGATCTCAGATATCTTGTGAGTTCTCTCTTTAAATTAGTACTCTACTTTTAATTTTATTCGTGATTTATTCTCTTCCTATCTTTCTTTGCAGTTTCTAAGGCCAGTTATTCTTTTTTTAATCCGGGCTAACGCACCTTTTGTTCCTGATTTCGAAGATTTCGTTGAGGTCCATGCATTATCTCTTTTTAATGCATCTTGCTTAATCTCGCTCCCCTTCAAAGGCTCGGAGAGTCCAAACTTCGTGTGAAAATATTTCAACTCACTTTACACACATCTCTCGCGATAAATTCATCAGGTTTCACGAATGAGATATTACGTCGACAGATCGACCAAAGTAACGGATACATAAAACACGCGAGTGTCCATTGTTGTGCCTTAGATTACATTATTGCGCAAAGGTATTACAAACGTGTAAAGTTTAAAAGCATGCGGCTCAACGAATAATACAGTCCTCATGCCAAAAAATAATTATATTACGCGAAAAAGCCTCGCGATTTTAATAATAAAAGATAATTAATACCCGTAATTAATTATCTTTTCGTGGGCAATATTTTTCTTGCCGATCACGGAGAGTCGATCCTATGATCTTGTTCAGTACAACATTGCATCACGAAAGTGTAAACTCTTTGCTCTTGGTATTTTACATATATAATAATAAAATTATCCACGCGAATGAGATCACGCATTGATCACCGGATCAAAAGGACATTCCGAATGTATAGAACCATTGATCTTTGCAATTTTTAGTTCACCGGCACAGAGCATAACCGTACAAGAACTCGTACCGACTCTCAAGATCGCTTCTGTGCCCATTTCATATCATCCGCCCTTGGTTTGCAGCCTATGGACTTCTCGATGATCGTCTCCAGGATGGACCAGAAGCAGAGCTTCTCTAAAGGCCAATTGAGCCATCCAGTGGTTATACAAAAGTACGTTTCATGTGGCGCTACGTGATGCACCCGGTGATGTCTCCTAGGTAGGATGATCCTATGTTCCTGGAGCCAAACCACCCAGCCGGGTAGACCAAAATACGTGTGGGACCACTTGTGAATCTGCAAAATGCAAGTGTAATGGGGTATCCAGGATTTTATTCATGCAGGTAATTATATTGTGGGTTAGGCAGGTAAAGGCAATTATGAGTGAACGGATGTGCCTTTAGTGCACCATATTGATTTTAGCATAAAAAGTTCGACACGCCCCGTAGCAGTTTCATATGTATACGGATACATCCTCAAAGAACGTCCAGTTTGTAGGCCCTTTCAAATCGTGGAAAATGTAGGTCAAGATCATTCAAAAACTTACCTGATTGGTCATTGCTACAAAGATGGCTAAGAGGAACCAATAACATGTCCAGAGGAATTTCTGCTGCACGTCAGCCTCAGGTAGCACAAGAAAATCCCAGGTGAGTTTACATAGAAACGGTATGGTCACCATAAAATTGTCACCATTTGTCTCTATAAAGTCGTGCCTCGTGATACTTGTTGGATCTATATGATGCTCTCGGAATGGTCTCAAGAAGTTCTGTGAATCATAAGAAAAATCAAGTATTAGGTAATTGCACTACGATCTACATACTGTATAGATAGAGCATAAAATTATTTGCAACTTAACACACTTTGCCAATAATAGGTAATTCCACGGATCCCCATGTGTCCGCAGCCCAGTGTACCAAGCCGGATCCAAAATCTGCCGTAATAATACCGCACAACGCAGCGACGGCTATCGAACTCAAATTCTCCAGCCTTAATCGTACGATAATAAACACGAAATTGAGCGCCATTAGCGTTATGCAGATTCCCACGCAGATACACTCCTGCGTTCTTTTTCCTGTGCAAGAAAAACAATGCAAATTAAGTAACTAAGATTACTAAACAGCCCTCGAGTATCTTGGACGTTCGTGACTTTTTTCTTACAACATGAAAAAAAAAACAGTAACGTAATCGGCTAATGTAAATTACATGACATTAAATTCACAAATTGTATCGTCCCAAGTATATGACGTAATACAATTACTTCACGAACGAGACGATCGTATTACGATAGAGGATACACGATCTTTTGAGGGATAGCTGATTTATTAATTATCTTTCTTAAAATTACATAACTCCTCCAAAGCAGCGTTACGTCATTCCATCAGTTTCCAATAATCCTTCATGAGGATAAACCGCCAGGACACGACGAGGGTGGACACTTCGTGTCAACCTTCTGATGAGTTATTATATCATTTGTCTTGGATGAAATTATCAAACTCGGTCGATCCTCTCCCTGTAGGATTCTCTATACTTTATTTTTGGTCGACAGGAAAGTCCTTCTCAGGTTCTTCATTTGTTTCCTGTCTTTCTTTATCCCAAGAACGACAATCAAGTGACATAATTATCACCCTTGATAGTCATTCTTGCGAAACGACCTTCGATACTTTTTCTTTGGTCGACAAATAAAGATCTTTTTTTTCCCCCCATGAATCGACGGACAGCGAGCATTGTTAGTCACTTCTACTTATGAGCAATGATCGTCGTCATTCAGTGCTGAAGAAGTGATCGTCATCTCTAAATTTTCTGTCTTACAGCAGTTATTGCAGTCGACTTTAGCGATTTCAAATAATCTGAGTAATAGTTTTAGAGTAAACGGTTAAGCTGCGTTTTCACAGGTACGATTGTAAAGATCGACATTTTTACAGTAATCAGTAATTACTTACAAGTATCAATTTTTATTATCGTTTTTTTTTTAATATCCAAGGCTTTACGTAATATTGTAAACGTATCAAATCGGTTTAAACCTGTCATTTATTCAGTTTATTTTTGGCGGTAAAATATGAAAGTAGACACTGCCTGTCGGGTTCGCTTACAGGCGAAGCAATGATCACTAAATCGTAGGTATATGCCCATCATTAGAGAATTACTTTTTCATCAAATTGGCACATTGTTTTAAACGATGTATACTACTCGGTGATGTTTATTAATTATTATTCGGCCAAGAATGAATTTTCTGCGTACGCCGTTTCCTCTGCACTACCCGTGGGAATGGATAGGAGTGAAAACGTAAAGGTGTGGATGGAATATCGTGCGTAGGAAAATGTGCGTGTTTCGCGTAAAATTGTGCGTGACGCTTTCAGAATTAAATGGGACAGGCGTGCTGGTAACGAAATTGCAATAAAAGACAAAGATAGAGATACGATATAATAGAATAAAAGAGAGAAATATAGAAAGAGAGAAAGAGAAAGTGAGAGTGAGGATAAGGGCCACACCAGCAGAATATTCAATGGCGGACGCGTAATGCCTAATTTTATTTTTCTCGTTATTAAAATCTCTCCAAAAAAAATAGTCAACCCTAAACATTTCTTTTATTACAATTTGCTACAGATTGTAAGACTTTTTATAAATTTTGTTATTAACATTTTTTCACACGAAATTTCGAATTGTATATTTTATATATCATACTTCTATATTGTAGTACCCACTTCTATAGGAGTATATACAGTATGTGTCTATATTGCGTTTAATGCCAGTTTTCATGTATCTATAGTCGCTGTATAACGTAGCAGTTCTTCCACTCTCATGAAACCGTAACAGTTTTCCGTTACCGCTTTTTATTTATAGGCCACGTTATACCAGCCGGTTTATTGCCAGATCTGTTTCCACCGTGTTTACTCTGCTTTCGACAAATCCTTTTCGTATTGATTTAAACCAGAGAACAATAATGTTATAGATAACCAGGAACACATGGAATTTTTGCAATAATACTGCAACAAACTATCTTCGAGTATGCATTATAACCATAAACTATAACTTAATTGTTAGGCCTGTCATTTTTAATTTCTGACTGTCTGCTTGTCTGAAAGCAGGGACAACAAGGACGTTACGTGTTTCATTCTATTACCATTTCTGCACTGCATGGAATTGAAAAATTATAGTGAATAGGATCCCTGTATAGTCGTTCCGAAGGTCGGCTGGCGTTTAACGAACATAATTAATATTAAAAATATTTTTTAAATATATAAATTTTAATATCATACGAAAAAACACTTTTCATATGGGACGTGTTTATTAACTTGATACGAATATTACTTTAAGGAATTGCTTCAAGATAAAATAAGAATAGTTAGGCTATACGTATGTATACTATAATATATACTCAGCCATTCAAATATTCAGTTACCCTTAAAATGATGCTGACATATGATTTTGTCCTTATAGGAAAAAAAAAGCCAATTCTATCATAAACTCGTCAACATTGATAAATAGTTTAGTTGTTTTGATAATAAGTAAAGAACTCCGTAGGCTGACAGTTAAATTGCCAATTTACTGAAGTCATTATGGATATAAAATAGTCAGCATGGATATTGTTATTATAAAACGTCACTATCGTCGTTATACTAATTGCAGATATTTGCGTATCGACTAGTTTATGCTCCATTCATATGTTGTGATTCTATAGAAAATGATGTCACGCTTTGAACTCGTAATTTGTCGTGCCAATAACGTTACAACAAGACCTCTGAAGCTACGGTTTATTTATTACTTATATTATGACAGTGCGAAATTAAGATTCTATTTTTATTTGAAACGACGGAATACGCTGCTTTTCTTTCAAGCTATCAGCTGATTACTTGAAAGCTTCTAGGAATTCTATACATCTTTCAGGAATTGACCATTGAATCTTTATCTACTAAGAGATGATACTGAAAGGCTTATGCGATTAGAACCTATTTTTTATATTGCCATTAATATTATTAATTTTAATAGGGGTATCTTGGTAAGAGAATATAGTCTGCCTCTGATTCTCATAAATGATGCGTGCGTATGGAGTTATAATGTAATTTTTGATAATGACTAATTGAGATTTTCGTGCTTCTGATACGAATAAAGTCTTTGACGCAGCATTAAAAAAAAGGGCAGACGAGTAAAAATCGTGGAACGATTGTCCCGATTCTGTGGAATTTGTGCCTATTGAGAAAGACTACATTTCTAAACGGCCTCGGTCGGAAAAAGATTCACGTGCTTACCAGTGCTGTAAAGATTTGCCAATTCCTGGGCCCCTTTGTGATTAGGGCCCCATCTAGGTACGGTTCTGTCCTCCGACGAAGTAGGTACCACAGAATTTGCATTAGGATCATCCTCGAGCATCGAATTCTCATAGATTTGTCGTTCGGTTTTGACCGGTGCTAGAAAATTCGTAGCCATTGTGCAGGCGGCTGAAGCCGCTTGCTCTAGGTGCGGCACTGCCGAGCCTTCCATGACACGTTACTATTCTTTGTTTTGTAGTTTTTTCTCTCTGTTTTATTATTCCTTATTATTTCTTCTGTTTAAGCCACTGATTTTTAAAGGCCGTATCTTAAGGTCGTCTTTAATATGTTTAGGCACCAACGTCCCTTCGGCATCACACGGAATATATTTTTTATTTATTAATACGATTACTTGTTACTATTATACGAAAAGCTTTTTTTTTATTCCAGCTTGCACCGATTTCACCACGTTCACCAAGTTCTACGGGGTCCCTTTTTTTAGATAATGAAAACTTTCAATTTCTTCGTCTCGATCAGTCGTAGGCTTATTATTTTGTCTAATCGAGAATCTTCAGACGTGCGCCCGAGGACTAGCCGATAGTAAAAAGGAATGTCGACGCCGTCGCACTCGAATCTAAACATCCCGCGTAACACGCACGTGTTCCACGCACTCGACGTTCTCACTTGAACCCCACGAGTTCACAAGGCTCCACTCCATACCCTCTTGAGATCCTTTATTATTTTTCTTTGAGTATCTTTACTCAATTGGACGTATGTTAGTCGGTGTCATGGCCAGTTGAATAATCTGTAAAGTAAGACGCTCGTTACACTACTAGTCACTGTCAAGAATCTAAAGTGTTAACCAAGCCTTAACGCCTTCTTCATTCTACTGCTTTATCCCTCTTGATTGACCAGCAATTAATTTGCACATGATATAAAGCGTGATCGCGAAGATCACGTGTACAGGCAATAAAACGATGACTTGAGAAGAAGAAAAAGAGTGCCTCGTCTCTCCACATACCACATATAAGATCGTTACAGTTAAATAAAAAATTCTATATTCTATAAAATTGCCAGGTTATATAATTTCCCATGAGAATTCGATCGACTCCCATTTGAGACCTCTAGGTCGCATATTAACCTTATACGTATTCGGAGAACAACTATTTCTTCGATCGCGCTAGTTTTTCTACAAGCAATCACTATCAATTGCCAGAAAACAAGTTAGAAATCCGATAACAATAGGATTGATAAACTCAATACATTTTTCTTTGATATGTCATCTTTGTCTTGTCAGATATTGCTAATTATTTCACTCTGATATACTAGATACTATTTTACCAGATGATTCATCGAGTGACCAACAGCCAATCGTAGAAGGAAAAAACTCAAGAAATAATGAATGAAACATTACATGATAAAATATGCAAGGATTCTGACCGTAAAGAGGATCTCTGACGCAGGAGGCGTGGACGCGTTACGAAATGACCCGCACTGATCCGCGTAACGTTATTACCGCACGCACTGCACCCGTTCGCACGTCCAAAAGGAGGCGACACGCCACGCACCGATTAAGCGCACACATAAAAGGAGTTAAAAGAAAAATGCAGCACCAGGATCATTTAAAAATCCTATACGTATACATATATATACGCAAAAATCGTTCACTCCAGAAGAAGGCGTATACTGCTTACAGCGTTGAGGCACATGATGGAGACGGGTCTCTTATCATTTGTTGCCGAGAGCAAAGATCAGAGAGAATCTCGTTAATTGCAGGGGGAATAGTGGACCAAGAGTACAAAAGCCGAACTATACTGGTTCCCGTTGGTACAAAGTGAATGAGTGGTTCTCGTACAAGAGAGTATACAGTAGTAAAGGATACAATGAGTGTAGAATAGAAACGTGAGGAAGAAATGCGTGGAGGGAATGTGTCTTGAGGAGATGATAAGTCCAAGGAAATAAAGAGCAGTGTAATGAGTAAGATTGTCAAGTGGTGAAGAGGTTAGGGAGGTAGGAGGGTCAAGAGAAAGAATTAATAGAAGAGAAGGCAAAGAAAGAGCAAGAGAGGGTTATAAATCGCGAGAGCAAGTTGGAAACCTGCAGGAGACCGGCTCTGTTGTAACTCGCCCTGACAAAGTGAGCAAGGCACTGAGGAGGTGAAGCCGCCAGGGCCGTCGGACTGCTAGACGGAGGCGCTAGCCTCGCCTTACTTCACTACGGTACTACGGTTCTCTTTTATCTTTCTCTTTTTTCCCCCTCTCTGTCTATCTTGTTGTTTATATATACGATGAACCTATCTCTGTCTCCCTTAAGTCCTCGATCGGCAATGCTGTGCTACTCCTAGAGTGTGTATCCTTTCTCTCTCTTTGGGCACCTCTCCTGCTTTTCTGGAAGATCTTCATCTTTTTCCTCTCTCTCGCTGTCCTCTCCTTACCACATTATAACGAGTTTCTCACTCTATTACTCTCTCTCTCTCTCTGTCTTTCTCTCTCCCCCTCCCTCTTCTTTAGTTCATATATACGTTTGCTCTCCCTTTACCGTTGTGGACTACCACCGCGCCACGACGGCCAGCGTCGTTCAACTCCTACGACGATGAGACTCAGCGACGCGACGCCACACGACCAGGACGACTGTGACTCGTCAGGGCGACGGGTACCGACGCTATTGGCGCCGCCTGACGACGACGCCCGGCGTCCCGACGCTTGCAGCGACTCCACGAGAACGTGATAAGAGACACCCAAGATACGCCGACTGTTCGTACTCTACTGTTATGCCTATACGTATGCCTATCTAGTTTTATACGTATATATATGTGTGTGTGTGTGTGTGCATAATATGATTCAGTTTCTCATAAATGCGTATAAGAATGATTCCGAAATCTAAAATTTTCTTACTTCACGGAATAATTCTTCAGTTCAATTTTTTTCATTTCTGGATTCTATCTGACTACAGCCGGTAGTCGGTCACGCGTTGCGTGAAAATTGCCTCGTAGCTTTTTTTTACCTAGCTTACGACATCGATCGTACCTCCTGGCCGATTTTTATTCAGGAAACGATGCCACTGTTTACCCAGGTATTACTGACTGAGTGTAGTGGTATCAATCGGGAGTTCTCTGCTTGGGCGTAAATCCTTGTTAATATCACGTTTGACGATTTAGGATGAATTAAGCAGCTCTATTTATGTGTACCATGTATAATAAATTTCTTTACATGATTTAATCAACATCCGGAGATCAGAGAAATGAAAGATATTCCGCACGGATGTTATTCTCTCTGAAATTTAAGATTCAACAAAAATGAATAACTGTCAATATAGCTACGGCAAAGAATCGCTAGTTTCAAATTCGTTGAATTTTACATACAAACACAATACAACATTGATATCTGTCTTATCTATATTTTTCAATAATACGATAAGCTTCCAATAAGTAATAACGAAAAGATTTATCTCTAATCCAGTTTCGGTTAAATTCGCATTGTATTTTCTAAAACATATCTCTGCTTATCGCAGCTATATAGATATATGTAATACACACTCGTATCAAACAGATCAACGGGTTTCTGGAATGTCTACTTGATAAGATTTATTATCTAACCTACCCGTTACATATCACGTATACCATTAGAACTTTAATCCACTGTAGGGCGTTGTTTCCATTTGCGATACGATATTCTCAGCTACTACCATTTTTAAGGATATTTTCCTTACCTCCTAGAGGAGTTAGCTATTGCGTTGTAAAAAAAACTAGGTTGAAGAGTCCAGCTAAAGAGACACGCGCGTTAAATACGTAATGCATTCGCACGCACAACTCTACCTATGTACTACGAGTATATAATACATTATGTATGTATACATTCACAAGGGTATATATACCTTTCAGGTCCACAAAGGGTATTGCGGTAGCAACCCATTAATTTTGTAGCTCTCTGAGAAGTTGATTAGTGCCATCGTCGAATCAAAGGGTACACGTACAAGAAAAGCCCCAGGTTACCAAAGTTTGCCTCTTACCTCTTGCTTTATACCTCCCAAGTTTACCAACCTATTCTGAAAATTCGTAACTTTCTGAATTAAATGGATCTTATACTGTCAGAGTGGTTAAGGGGTTAGTATCTTAGCAGTCGTCCCTGATTATTCAGCCCAAACGCACAACCTGAACGTGGCTTTACCATGAGGATCAAATGGGCCGCCAACTTCAGGTGGTGCGTTTGGGCTGAATAACCCGTATACGTTTTGGATATAATATTAGATATATAAATCTATTTTAATAATTTTAATGAAACGAGACGATGGGCTAAATATGATTCTTTCGTCAACGATTGGTACCTAGAGAAATTTCATGCCGAACCTCATTATTTTGTTTCTGGCCACCCACTAGACCTTAACTTTCACCTTAGCACGTGACCTGAACGTCGAGTCCATTGAACTCTTTCGTGCATGATTCAATCATTTCAACAGGGCGTCGTAAGATTCGTTTACAGAAATTGCGTAACTCTACTTAAAAAAACATTCGGTTTACTTGAACTAAGGACGTACTTGTCTTGTTGATATAACTGATATTATTTAAGCCAGATAAAAGATAATAGTATTATTTAAGCCAGGCTGATATCTAGGTATGCTCTGCAATCTAAATAAGCCCCTTTGACTTTACTCGTGTTGTAAGCAACTATATCTTGAGGCAGTTTACATTCTTATTTTAAACTTCAATTAATAGTAAACATGTATAAAATCAGTTAAAATTAAATTTTAGGATTTCATAAGAACCAATTAAGATGTTCTAACTGAATAAAGACAGTCAGCCATCTTGAATTTCCATTTTTTAAAGTAACTAATAAGATTATATTTCTTATGACATTATCAGGTTATAAATTATAATTTTATTACTCTTATTCAATTAAATTAATTCGCAGTACCTGCAGACAGTTGCTAGCTTTTGGTATAAGCTCTGCCAGGAAGTAGTGCTTCATCTATCAAGGTTAATCGTGGCGGGAAAAAGCGGAAGTTCCGGATATCCGGTGACCGACTCAATGCATTTCGCTATCAGAAGTCTTATACCCGAGTCTGCTAAGCGGCAACTTGTTGCACTGGTCGTATTATTAAGCCTTTCGTCTTGCTTCATCACCCTGTGGAAGAACAGGTTATCGTCAGTCGAATAGAAATGAGCTTGTCGTACAAATAAAAATGATCATAACCTCTTACCCAAAAATATACAGAATCCATACCGAACCAGATATACTCAAAATTTCATCAAAGTAATTACCACTCTCTGTTGTATAATTTTCACTTAGATATGATCGACCCGAAAGTACCTTCAAGCTTCTACAACGCGACACTTAATACTTAAGTAGACACGTCGAAGCGTCGTTAACCCCGTAGGAAATACGAAATAATAAATACCGGTTAAATCCTGGTGGAAGCGACTCGCGGTGGAAATTCAATTATCTAGATGGGTAACCGTCGAAGTAGGAAATGAAAATATCGAGGAACCAGGTTCATTAAAACTTTTAACGAGTACCACGTCACGAGTCTGATGACAATTTTTTTGTCTCTTACTTCCCTAGATAAATAACGTATCGAACACATCTTTTCCTAACCTCTACATTCTGTTTACTCTTTGATTCACGTAGTTTTAATTACCTGACATATATGCGTGACGCCATTTACAAAAGATGGGTTCGTGTAATAAATATTCTCAAGTTCAAACACGTTTAGAGACCATATAAAATATTTGTAAACGACGTCGACCCAATTTTCATTAATCGTCGCATTTACAAGACGACTTTTACATATTTACATGTATATGTAACGTATATCAACCAACGTAAGCGAATGTTGCAGGGTGGATCCTATCCTGAGGGTTAGGTTGGGTTCTTTCAAGGCACGTGGTAGTTCGCACAAAGAGTATAGTTTATTCAAAACCAATCGACCAGACAGTGGAGAACTTGTTTCCCTCTCTTTATCTCCCTCCCTCCTCTGCAAACTTCATCGCCGGCGTATTACTTCACTAAGGCCACGTGTCAAGAGTCAGTTTGAAATAATATCCAGTTCTACAAGTTTCGATGTACTTTATGCAGCGCGACTGTACTGTACTTTCATTGACATTGAATATATGTTTTAAAGGGGCATATATTACGTATCTACAAGCCTGTATAAAAGTTCTGCACGATCGGATCAAACAATGAGAATTATAATTGCCAAGTAATCGAGACTGCTGAACGATACTCTGTGAAACGAAACACGCGATGCTTACTGCATTACCGTGACGCTTATGTAACTGCATACGTGCATGCATTCTATAGCATTTATGTATATCTATATATATACCGGCTTATTCAGCCCAAATGCACTACCTGAAGTTAGCGCGCCCATTTGATTGTATGATAAAACCGTGCTCAGGTGGTGGCGTTTGGGCTGAATAACCGGGTATACATAAAGTGCATACACTCGCGTGCAAGTGTAATCATAGTAAATTTAGTCTGATTATATTTTCTGTGTAACTCTAAACGCGTCTGACTTCTGCGCTCCTGTACTGTGAAAACTTTGAAGTTTCTCATGCAGATTTCCGACCAGTTTAATCAGCGGGGCGTCATGCTTAATCGACTTGCACGTAAACATTGAACTTAAGTCTCGTTTGTATTACGCTAATTGTCGATCGTTCATTCCTTCGATTATAGGAACGCGAATGTACATATGTATATATATACATACATAACGTGTATACTGGGCATAATAGTAGAAGATACGTGAAACGATATATAACATACGTGGATGAATATACTTTCTTGCTCGATGAAAATCAGAATGACAAATAAAAAGTGCAGACTTCATCAAGGTCAAAGTTTGCATAATAACAATGAACCCATAGAAATTCCCACCCTGTCAGAGTCAATGTCATTATCGTTAATTCCATCTGTCTAACAATTAGACTCATTAGCGATATCCTAGCCCGTTTCGAAGACAGGCAGAAGTTTGTCAAGTTCAATTTAATAATTAATTTTTTTAATATCAGTCGACGGCTAAGTACATACACGGTATAGACGGACTGTCGGAATATTTTATAACATTGTCCAATTGCCTGGAGTTATGGCACACGGACTATTATAGTATACGTGTAAGTATGTTTAACGACAAAGCGTTGGGGTGATATAATTATATCGCCTGCGATGGTCTCAGGTTAATTAATAAAAGAACAGACTAATTTTTATAACTGCTTGAGAAATATTTAAAAGCTATTGTATATAACTACGCATTGAGTTTGCGTCATAATGCGGCGTATACAATGTTTTTTTTGCGTCAGGATGTACTATTGGCTAATTGATTACAGAGATATAGCGCGTTCGTACGCATAACGTAGAATGCAATGAACTCAAAAATACATTGTGCAATTTTGCTTTATATAATCTATTGATTAAAAAATGTTCCTGGCAGCGCCTTGAGTAAATATACTGATATCTTTTGGACCTTATCAAATACGTATATCTGATAATGGTTACAGTTAGGATCTTATCGCAAATAACAAAAGTTTTCGTGCTGGGTCGAAAATTGCGTGTTCGCCAAAGCCAGAGTATGTTCTTTATACCTTTATATATATCTACATGGGGTCATTCATAAGTATTGCACCGACTGAAGTTAACCCGTCCATTTAATTTCTACGGTAGAACCAACTTCAGATGGTGCAATACTCTTGAACAACCCTATATATCAACGATTCAGCTTAACTATTCAATTTCCTATTGAAAATGATATATTATACAATTACAGTCTTACAGTGGCTAGAATTATTATTACATGAAATTGTAATAGTCACGATTACTGTTTCTATTAAGTCATTGAGTAGCAAACGTAATTATGTAGTCACTCGTTGGAATTAAATGATTTTATGCATTAAAATGACGAATGGGATATTAACCCTTCGCGGACGAGAACTGTTTTATGTCTATTTATCTGTGAGACGAAGTTGCTGGCATTTCTCCGCAAAGGATTAATACATTTAGTATATACGCAGTACGTGTTGGTACGTATACTTGCTCTTTGAAAAAAATATTACAAATGATTTTCATTGAAAACTATGAATATCTTCCTCAACGCTAGTTATTATAGAGAGACAAGATTGCACCTTGTACTGATTTATTGTGAGAAAGACTTGAGTGTGTTGAGGGCGCAAGTGGCAAAAGATCGATATGCAAAGACTTTGTGTAGGCTTATACTGTGACCTATACGTAGAATGCTATACCATAGAACTAGGCAGACATAGTTTATATAAATATGCATATAGATATATATGTATAAGTAAATTTATTTACACAATATAGGGTTATTCAGGTGAAACGCACCAACGCAAAGTAGTCTGTCTATATGATTTTTATGATACAACCAATTTTTGTTGATACGTCTGTACTAAAAACCAAAAATATATCTGAGGGCAGTTTCCAGGACATGTATATATATGCAGTGGCAGCTTTGAGGACGCTTGGCAGTTTCAAGGACTGACCTGGAAAAATCCTATATCCAAGGACAGTTTCCAGAGCCATCAAGCGACGACCACACCGAATTTTCTCAAAATTTTTCAATACTAGGCACCCGGAACTGTGATGGGCTTAGAAATGGCTAGGTTAGGTTAGGTTAGGTTAGAATTCCAATGCTAGATACCCCAAGGTTTAGTTTCTTTTTAAAAGAAACATTTCAGCTTGCCGTTGTCAATACCCCATAATCGGCGGTTCGCAAAACTGCCCCTGGATATGTTTATATATCTATATACAGAGGGCTGTTCAAGAATATTGCATTACCTAAAGGTGCTTCTAGCATATAAATCAGATAGATTGACTAACTTCAATATTATTATTATTGCATATATATACTATATATGTAATGTTATCGCACGCATTTGTCACTATCTGTCGTGGCAATTCGCTTACGCAGTGCATCAATCAACTGATAAATCTTATTTGGCATATCGCACATCGCCAATCTGATGTAAACTTTCAAGATCTCTTATCTAAACTGATTAAGATTCGTATTTCTTCAAAACTCTTTCATACTGTAAATTTATATTTATATGTAGTTCATTCAATTAAAGTATTCACAACCCAGATAGCACAATGATATTCTTAAGACATATGAGTATGCTCTGCATATGCTCAGAATGTACGGGGATCTATTGAGAATATTGAGTACCTATTTCGAATGTTTAGGATGGAATTAGGATATTCTGCGAATATCATGTGCTATCTGGGAAGCCTGAAATAGCGTCTGGCTTTGCTGTTTCGATTGATATTATTATTATTATACCATATTTATTCATTATTATTATGCCATATTTATTCATTATTATTATTATCTTATTATGCTATTAGAATCCTTTACTATATAATGTCAAGGGAATAACAAAAGGTAGCCTACGCAGAACGGAGATGCAACAAATTATTGTTTTCACCACAAGAAAGCTTAAGAAACCTGATATCCTCCTTAGCGTGGATAGATACTTGTCTATCATATGTAATTATAAAGAGAGACATTTCTTCGCAGACTCGATACATCATTTCAAAGAATCCTCAAATTACGATAAGATGAGATTTACGGAGAGACCGGTCGTTTATCACAGACATGGCCGTTACATACAGTTTGTTAATAATCTCGGATAACCAACTCCGAATGATTTATAGCGTGAGATCATTTATAACGTCATCTAAATATCTTTACAGTTAAAAAACGTCTGACCTATGTTTTATATCATGTAAAAGCGATTATTTTCAACTCTGTATATACATGAATTTCCTTGTTGGATCATCGAGAAAAGAAATAAATTAATTACAAATGTTGATATAAAGCAGTAAAATGGGATTATAGGTATAGTAGATTGATTCACAGTGCTTCGTTGAAATCCTTGAACTGATTACTGACTACATATATATATATATATTTACCTGACTACACATATATATATATATATATATATACCGTGTGTATGTTTAAAGGTATGTATATCCAAAATGAAAATTCTGAATGGTCTCGAGAGGACTGGAAACGAAAGCATTCCGTGGATATATTTGCCTGTGAGTATTTATACAGCGCCCGAAATCCTGCTCTAAAATAGTTTCATTCATTCATTTGGTGATATACGTTGTTACAAGTCTGCGTAGCCAATATCCTGCGTCACACATAGCAGCTATACTCTGTATATACAGTATGTATATGTACTAAACACGCGAGAAACTCTGGCTGCAGTTCAATTCTATCCGGAATGGACCTGAGTGTCCTAGGACGGAACAGGAATAACCACTTGGCATAAGGCCTTATACGGATTGGCTACTAGGAAGATGAATTTAAATTTAAAATCCATTGACGAAGTGCAGGAGTTGCCATTAGGCATACAGCTTCCAGGTAGAATTCATCCGGTTTCTGTATAAAATCAATTTATTGATTATACAGAAATAAATTTAATTGTCCCTTTTCTTTGGCTTACTTACACGCACTATGTGTTTTCTTTCTTGTCTTATTGACGTCCTCCAGGACGTCTTGGAAAGCTCCTATCTATTTCCATTATTTTCTCGTTCCACGGAATTGCTCTACTGTGCCTTTTACTGGATGAAAGTAAAAAGCAATTAGTACAGTAAAGCCCGTAATAAAGCGTTTTAGTTTGTCTAGTAGAATATATTGTACACAGGTCAAAGTGTCCACGTATTTTGATGTAGCATTGTGATAATACCTAGAACTTGTATGGTTCTAGGAACCCTTGGGGGTATATTGAATACGTACAGTTCAAATTTATTGAATTGTGACAAGGAGAAGCTTCATAAGTACGTAAGCCGTCGTGTAATTATAATAGATAAAGCTTCTAATTCCTGTCACGCGTTATCTGATCGAATTCCTATTAACGGATTGAACCGTATTGAAACATTCCAATAGACGGCAAAAATAATTCGTGCGCTACTAAACTGGGAGCAACTTCAATTAGGAATATTGGTAGCAGGTGCTATTTCTGGTTTTCCTATAAATAGATAATTGACCACGGAGCAGGCATGACCCTTATTCGTTGACGTCATCGTTTTATCATGATGATCAATCTCATGACGTAGCAACTTCTCGGACAGTTATATACTGATTGCTAGAAAATGATAACGATAATAAAAACTATTCGCTATATATTTGTTCTTGGTCTCGTTCGACTTTTAACACGAGACTGCTGTATTACTTTATATAAAGCTCATGATATTCGGTCTGTGAATGACCTTAAAAGAGGAATTTTGATTTTCGTGTTAGGGTCACTTACCAGCGCGTGTTTAATGCTAGTTTCTTATCGTATGACTCCATAGTTTTCGAAAATTTATCACCGAAATTTTATTCCATTGGTTTTAGTAATTCGAATTACTAGATAGGAGGATTTACAAAAGTCTCTACACGAAACAGTAGTATGTTCATGCATGGAAATACAGTGCAAATTTTCAGTATCTTTCGTATTGGGAATGAGTTGTTCCCTCTGTAAAACTAATTCAATAAGCAATACTTTTACGAATGTCCTTCGTCGTGTCCTTATCCAATGGAATATACTCCTTTTCAGTTATTTACATTCAGCCTAGTTTATTGCGTGAGGATTCTCCATTGATTCTCAGAGAGCAAAACAATAGTTTCTTAATGCTGAATCGATAATGCTATGCATTCGAATGTCGCACCCTTCAGTCCTATTTTTCGTGGATTCGTGAAATGCCCTATTTATATACAGTCCGTGATAGTAGCATGGTTAAGTGCAGTTTTGTCTAGAGTCACGACGAAGTGTAGCCAATACTGTAAAGAAAATGTATTCGATGAACATTCCTTGAACCGATTTTACGATTGTTATACATTTTTCTGTGCATTGTTATATTGATTTGCTTATCCAGAGGTATGTACTATCTTGATTTTTTTTTGGTTACAAGTGTTTATGGAGTATTATTACTTAAACATGACATGACAAAACATAACCTATAATTTTGTTAATGAATCTGATCTTCATTGCAATTGTGTAATTTAAAAATAAAAAATGTCTAATACATTCTAAGGTTATAAATGTTTGATAATCTTACTTTTGTTTGTTGCTGACTATTCGTTTATTCATAAAGAATTTAATAGGACCATAAATCTATTCATGAATAGATAAGTGGAAGCGAACCCAAATGATGTGTTCTGTATCAAAATTGTTAATAAAACAAAAATATATGGGTGGTACACTTGTCATAGGATTTGCTCTCAATTGCCAAGTAATACAAAAGGATCTTTATAACTTCTAAGGTCAAAGAGGGAAGACAGCTTATATAATGCATAGTAAAAGCAACTGTGGCATTGGCACATGTTTGCGACTCCTAGTAAATACAGGAATTTTTTAATTTCTTTGGTAAAATTGTTTAACTATTTTATTGCCATTGGATAGTTCTCTTGTTTCTATAATAAATGGTTTTGTATCATACAATACTTCTCTGTTTAATGGAATTGTATTTTGTAATTTAAAAGGCATGCTATGTGTTATCATTTGTATCATCAGATATTCTCATAAAAATTGTAACATTAGTGGGATACGCTTATACTTTATTATAGTTTCATAAATCTATATAGAAAGAAAAAATGATGTTAAAGCATAAATTTATAATTTCCTTTTTTTATGCTTCCCTTCAGGCTATTAACAGCCGGTTAACAAATACATGGAAAGTCAGAAATGAGACTATCAGTTTTTAGAAATCAGGATAATGTACTTCTTGTGGGTGAAGGCAATTTTTCCTTTGCTGTGACGTTGGCTGAATATAATCTAAACATGACTTTTACAGCCACATGTTATGAGACTATTGTCACATCTGAAATTGGAAAGAAAAACATAGAGTACCTTATGAAGAATGTTGGTCAGTATTATTAAATTATTTTGTATCGACCTAGTCTTCCTTACAAGGAATTCTATGTTTTTTCTTTTAGGTATTCGAGTATTGCTAGGAGTCGATGCAACCAGACTAAACGAACACCCTGTATTGAAAAATGAATATTTCGATAAGATAATATTTAATTTTCCTCATGTGGGAGGTAAAATGCGAATTGACAAGAATCGTGAATTACTCAAAAGATTCTTTATTTCTGCTGAGAGATTTCTGAATAATGATGGACAGGTTTTGGTTACTCTATGTAATGGCCAAGGTGGCACTCCGGCAGATTCTCCACAACGACGTTGGGATGATTCTTGGCAAATTACAGAAATGTCAGCACATGGCAATTTTATACTAACCAGTATAGAGCCATTTGATACAGCGTTATTTCAAAACTATATAAGTACTGGTTATCGGAGCTTAGATAAAAGATTTAATACACAAAGTTCATTGACTCATTATTTCATAAAGACTGATGCTCCAAACAGCAGAAATATTGCACCCGCAATGAAAATAGATATATCGGATATTGAAAAAGTTCTTAATTGGAATGATATTCTTGCTATGGCTAAAAAAAAGAATAATATGCAGGAGAAAAACATACAGAACAATCGCTCTTCGATATACCCCATTACTTTTAGATTCGACATAACTTTTTCTATTGGATCAGATTTTAATTCTAACAAGTTTTATATGACGTTGTACAATGGAGCAGGTGGCATAATAAATGATGTTGAATTCTTAAGATCCTATGAATTTTCTGACAATAAAAAAGTAACAAGAACTTATACGATAAGCTACAAGTCTGAAAGTTTACCATTGTACAGAAAAAGAGTAATAGACATACATCAAAATCTAATTGTAAAACTGTTAGAGGATAATTTACATGTTTATGTTACTCGATAGCCAATTCAATATTGTAAATTCACCAGAGATAATTATAAATAAATACACAGTTCATAGGCAGTGTTATGTTATTGAATTCCAGATGTATTCTTTAAGACAATTGGGTACGTGGTCAGTAATAAGGAATGTTATTCGAAAAGAAGAACTCCTTTTCCACAACACTATTATACCAGTACCTGTATCACGGTTTGCACGTAATAACAATGACAGAACGTTTCACAATGCACAATGTTTTTATAAACAGCGAGAAACTGCTGTACCTCTAAGAAATATTAAACCAAAGTCCGAAAAGAACACTGCACAGTTCTTCAAGGATGTGAAACAGGCAAGTGATAATAACAAGTATAGATTATAAAGTCCGTAAAAAAATCGGCCATCATTTTAATTTGATTCAGGTGAGAACTGTTGGAGGAAAAGGAGGTGATGGTGCCATTTCCTTTCTTCGACTATGGGTGAATGATCGTGCTGGTCCGGATGGCGGGGATGGTGGCCACGGTGGTCATGTAATTTTTGAAGTAGCCGTAGATGTAAAGGATTTCATGAATGTAAAAACTGTTAATGAAGCTCCTTCTGGAGAAAAGGGCTATTCCAAGGATTGCTGTGGAAAGAATGCCAATCATAACATTATTAAAGTCCCAGTTGGTACCATAGTACGTTCTATTGATGGGACTGTATTAGCAGACTTAGATACACCAGGAATGATGTTTATTGCTGCTCGTGGTGGTGCAGGTGGCCACGGCAATGCATTCTTTGCATCGGAAACTCAACAGGCACCTCAGATTTCTGAATATGGTGCCCATGGTGAAGACTGTCAATATTTATTGGAACTGCGATGCATGGCCCACATAGGACTGGTAAGGATCTCTCGGTGTCATGTTAAGGTTTTCATTTGAGAATATATTATTTATATGCTTCTTATTAGATCGGTTTACCAAATGCTGGAAAGAGTACTTTGCTTAGGGCAATATCTAGAGCTAGACCTAAGGTCGCTCCTTATCCTTTCACAACCTTGAAACCTCATATCGGTATGGTTCAGTATGATGATTACGAGCAAGTAGCAGTTGCTGATTTACCAGGACTCATAGAAGACTCCCACAAGAATAAAGGTCTTGGCATCATGTTTTTGAAGCATGCTGAACGATGCGCAGCTTTGTTGTTTATTCTAGACGTCAGTCAAAATGAACCTTGGAACGATTTAGAAATTTTGAGATATGAGATTAATCAATTTAATCCAAAAATGAATGAGCGACCTATAATTGTCATTGCGAATAAAATGGATCTGGCGGAAGCTGAGGTAAGGACAGAATTTCAGGTTACAATAACTGTATAACAATTTAAAGAAAACTCTAAACAAGAGAAGTTTTATTATCCTTGTTTTAGGAGAACCTCAAGTTGCTGAAGGAAAAGATAGATATTCCCATTATTCCAATATCTGCAAAGAATGGAAGCAACTTGTCGACCTTATTAAAAGAAATTCGAATATTGTATAATAAACTGAAAGAGACTTCAGGCGATGAGCAGGAAGTTTCTTTGTAAAATCAATAGTTTTACAATTTAGTAATAAATCCATGTGACTCCAGATTCCCTTTAAGTTTACATAGCCTTCTTAGCTTTTTTTCCACAAACTTTAAAATCTTTAACTACGGCTTGTACCTCTGGCTGGTTTAAAATCGTATAAAACCATCTATTGACATTTTCGAATTTCTTTCTGCTCTCTGGATCAAAAATGTGCTCGTACAATGGCAAAAGAGCAGTAAACATGGAAATATCAGCCAATGTAATTCTCTCCCCAACAAAAAAAGTTTTTGTAAGTAATATGTTGTTTAAATGCTTTAAAGACTGAAGTAGATCTTCCTTAGCTACCTTGAGGGATCCAGTATTTTTGGATGTGCCTAATTCAAGACTGGGTAATACCCAACCAAAGACAGATGGCAAAATGTGATTATCCGCATAACTCATCCATTGAATTATTTGACTTTGAGTAAAGACATCTTTGCCCTTCAATTTATCATTCGCTAAGTAGAAAGCAATTGCATTGCTATCCCTCAATTCGACATTCTTAGTCTCCAAAATTGGTAGACATTGTTTCTTATTGCTGTCATTTTTTACAGTAACAATTTTTCCACTGAATTTAGCTGTTATCTCAGCACGGTAACCCCTCACGGTTCCTACGTTGGTATACAAAATCAATCCAGAGGATGGTTTCGAACATATTTGTTCCCCATTTGTCTTGGGTTCACTGCATGCAGCTGGTTTTGGACAAGCAGCTAGAACATAAACAAAATACACATTGTAAATAGTCAATAAAACCCATTTTACACAGTATTTATACAATCATACATATATACTTCAAATGGTTCATTTCATATTAAGGAACTCTGTACCTCCTGCTGATATTCCTAACTTGGAATTGGCAAAAGTCTTGGCTGTCTCCAGGGCCTGGTTCAAACATGATACGTTTGGACCTGATGCTTGAGCAGATTCAGGTTTTCCACCACCTTTTCCTTGCATGAGTGGAGCGATGGCTTGGATCCATTCATTAGCTTTCAGTCCTTTAGCTACAGCAGTCTGAAAAATTAGGTTTTTTATATTAAATTATGATTTTTCATCATTTACTATTTTCTACGCCTGTCCAATACTGACGGAAAAAATCCTTACCTTGGGTACCGCACTCAAAGCGAAGATCTTCTTAGCATCCTGGTCCACACTTAAGAACAAGGCACTGGTTTCCGGCGATATAGTCTTAACTTGTTTCAAAGCAGAGTCCAATGCTTTGGTATTACTATACGCTTCCAGTACTTCCACCAAAATGGGAATTCCAACATTAGCCTGAATAATGTTCTGCACCTTTTCGACTACTAAATTGGCCACGGCAGCCTTAGCAGCACGTTCCTTGTCGTCCAAAGTTTTTTTAAGGGCTTTGAGGGCATTACGTATTTCATCCTGGATACAGAAAAAGTATAAAATAAGTAAGAAAGTATAAATAGGTATAAAATAAATTTAAGAAAAAACGGTACGCACCTTTTTCCAGTAAGGAATGACAGCGTGCGACACATCTTCAGTGAGTTCTACAATTTTTTTAACATGATCCTTTGAGTTGGCACCACTCTTATCATTGTCAATCACATTACGAATTTGATTGAGTTGATTCTGTAATAATTCTGTTTTCTTAAGAGCCTTTGTTGCCTCTGGTCCTGTAAGAGCAACTATCCGTCTGATACCTTTAGCAATGGCTTCTTCACTGGCTATTACAAAATCACCAATGTGCGCAGTATAGTGAAGATGACTGTAATTAGATAATCCAATCAGTCACTACACTAATGGTTCAAGATTAATGATGCTTACGTTCCGCCACAGAATTCAATGCTGGTTTTCGTTCCTGCAGGGCTAAAGGGATCCTTTTCTAACTCTTCCACAGGGATACCGATACTAACTACTCTTACAGGATCTGGATATGTTTCCTCAAACATGGCACGTAAACCTTGAATAGTTTTTGCTACACTCAAGTTACTTTCCTTGGCATAAATCATCTCGTTACGCTTTATTAATTCATTCGTGATTTCTTCAGATTGTTTGACTTGAAGGGGACTCATGGCACCTTTAAAAAAGTAATAAGGATCATGACATACTAATGATCTTCTATTGCATTTCCGAATTATAATATATTTGAAACTTGCCTTTATTAGTGAAATCAAACCGTAGTCTATCAGGGGCTACCAATGAGCCCTTCTGATCAGCCTCACCACCAAGTACTTTGCGAAGAGCAAAATTCAGGGCATGAGTACCTGTATGATTACTCATTATAAGTCTTCTGCGTGCTGTATCAATATTTGCATGAACTTTATCTCCCTTTTTCAATTTTCCTTGACCAACCGTTCCTATATGAAGAACATATCCACCTCTGACCTGCACGTTCTTCACACGTATTTCTGTATCCTGTAGAGTATATATATATATATATATATATTAGACTAAAGTTTATTCCAGTTATATTGAATTAAATTAAATGAAACAGTTTAATTTATATACCTCATCACCAACTTTGACTAAGAATCCTTCATCGTAGATCTGTCCACCTTGTTCCGCGTAGAAGCATGTTTGATCTAATAGAACTCCGACTTCCTCTCCTGAGGACACCTCGTCCACAAATTGCTTGGCGCGACGGAGGGCAATTACAGTGCTGGTGCATGGAGTGAATTGATATTCTGCATTTTTATCACTAGATTTTACAGTGTAATTGTATTTGGGCAGATCGTTGGTTGGTTTGATTCCTTTGCTTTGCAATTCCGTAATTGCGTGGACATCTAAATTAATTTGATCATCCACACCGCCAGCTTTACCCTGGGATAAGATTTGTGCTTGTTTCTTGGCCTCTTCATAGGCAGACATATCTACGGTGAGACCTTTCTCTTCCGTCATAAGTTGTGTCAGATCCACCGGGAAGCCATAGGTGTCGTAAAGACGCCAGGCAACGTCTCCCGGTACAACTTTAGTATTTTCTAATTTGGCTATAGTCCGATTTAAAAGATTGCGGCCGCGAGATAGAGTTTTGAGAAATTGATCTTCTTCCTCGTTGATGATGTCGATTATGGACTGTGGGTCTTTCCTTAGTTCAGGAAATACGTCACCTGTGGAAGAATGTCATGTTAGATGAATCATGTAAGTTATGTGTTTACTGGAACATTACCTAGTAGCTCGACGACGACGTTGACTAACGAACTAAAGAATCCTGGTTTTGCGTTTAGTTTCTCTGTAGCGTAGCGTACGGCTCGTCTCAAGATTCTTCTCAGGACGTATCTGGGTGATGATGAATCGAATTTAATAATAGTTCTTGTGGGGTTCTTCGGTCTACATATTTTATATTATGGTACTTACCCTCTTCCTGTATTGTCTGGAACTCCACCATCAGCTAGAGCAATAGTGATGGTTCTGGCATGATCGGCCAAAACTCTGTACGCCATATCGATACCGTCCTTATCGTCGGCACCTACTCTACCCTGATACGCGGGTGCACCTGTGCCCTTTTGAATTGCTTCAAACAATGGGATGAATAAATCCGTATCGTAATTCGCACGTTTGTTTTGTATGACGGAAACTAGGCGTTCTAAGCCAAGGCCACAATCAATATGTTTTTTGGGCAAAGGACGTAGTCCACCATCTGCTTCCCTGTTGAACTGTATAAACACGAGATTCCAGATCTCAAGAACGTCAGGATCATCCATATTGACGAGATGTGCAGCTTCTCTGCCCCCAATACGATCAAAGTGTAATTCGCTGCATGGACCACATGGTCCAGTTTCACCCATTTCCCAAAAATTATCTTTCATATTTCCTGGTAGAACATGAGATGGTAGTAGTCTGTAAATTATGGAACAGTAATAAGCCATTGCGAAGAGATAAAGTGTTAAAAATCACACAATTGGTTTACCCTAAGGAGAGCCAGATATCTTTGCATTCATTGTCTGGTTCTAAGCCAGCTTTTTTGTCTCCTCCGAAGTAAGTCACATACAATTGATTAGCAGGTAATTTAAGAACACTTGTTAACAACTCCCAGGCCCAAGTACATATTTCTTTCTGTAATAATAAAGATAACAATGAAGTTAAATTTATAGCATTGTATTGATATAGAAATAAGGGATGATAATGTTACCTTGAAGTAATCTCCAAAGGACCAGTTGCCCATCATTTCAAAAAAGGTATGATGGTATACATCCTTACCAACATCATCCAAATCATTATGCTTGCCACCAGCTCTGATACACTTCTGTGTGTTAACTACACGTACCCATTTAGACATATCACTATTAGGATCTACTGTTCCCAGGAAGATCGGTTTGAACTAAAAAATAGAATACATTAATATAAAGAAATTACAAATTATTAAATCACATCTATTGAATGAAAATTCATTACCTGATTCATTCCAGCATTAGCAAACAATAATGTAGGATCATCGTGGGGTATTGTAGAGCTTGAATGAACATATTCATGACCCTTGCTCTTGAAGAAGTCTATATAAGCTTGGCGAATTTCCTTTGCCGTCATAGATGGATTCATTTTGACTGTCTAGTTGCCCTGGTATCGTACAAGTAGTATGGCTCTTTAATATAAATGCACAGACTTAAAAGACACTAATACCATATGGGCTGGTTAAAGTACAGCTGACGTGCATAGCATAAATAAAAATGAGACTTTTACGAATTTTAAGACACGTGGAGAATAAACAATTGCATCAGTAAGAAATAATACAGCTGTTATCGTGATACTCACCTCTGGAGTCTTATGAAAACGAACAAAATATTTATGGCTTTCGGTACACACCTAATTCTCCAGTTAACACCAGTCAACGCACCTCAGCCACGCGACTAAATTAACTAAACGAAAAATATCAAAGGGAAAGGCAAAAAAATTGGAGCATACATGTATATGCCTTTTTAACCGGTGTTAATAAAAAAAAAACTTCGCTGGTAAAGCGGGTTGCCAATTGGAACGTTTCGTGTAGTCTGTGAGAACAGAATTTTGACTATAGCAACTGAATATTTCGTTGAAGGCCTAAGAAACAGTTCTGTGTTTTTATTCATTGGAAGTTTTTGACGAAAACCAGAAAGAAAATGCCTTTCATGATTGGTAGGAATCCTGCGAGAAGAACCTTGGAGTATTTAAAATCTGGAAAATTGTTTTTAAAGGATTCAATACAGATATTTTCAATCAACTATAATATTTTTGGTGACCATCATGAGGGTGCCAAGTAAGGTTACGGTTTCTATACATGCAGAGTTAAAATATTAAATATCTCGTGTTCTTTTAGGAGTTTCGTGTACTGGTACCTACCACAAGTACAGTATAATAATCCAAATGTACAAGTTATAACTTTTAAGAATTTAACACCGACTCCATTTATAAGATGCTTTTATGGTAAGGTTCAGAATTTTAGCGTAAACTGTTATTTCATAGTACAATATATGGTCGCATGGTCTTTTACTTTTTTACAGAAAATGGCAAAGAAATGTTGATAGATGTTGACAGCAAAACGAAAGAACAAATTTTGGAACACCTTATCCACGTTGTTGGTAAATCAAAGGAACTTTTGGCTAAAGAAGCCATCGATGCTGAAAAGAAAGATAATCCTGCAAACTTTGGGGTGAAGTGCGAAAAGAATTGCATGTGTATAATTCCAGGGCAGCTCCCTTGTCCTGGAACAGTTCCATTGCCTAATCATATCCGTGGGAAGTATAAACTTGCTAAGAATTAAGACATTTTATTGTAATATTGCATATGTGTAATTTGTAAATAAATAAGGTAGAAAAGCATTTTCTGAAACGGATATAGAGTTGCAAAGGATTCTTCCAATACTCTATTGGAATTCAATATAGACTTATTTATAATAAAAAAGATTTTAATACAACATTGTATCAAAATACACGTACGTCAATGTACATACAATACATAGCGTTAATAGTTAACTAAAATACTTGTATCTTCGGTGTCCTATATTTCTCTGCACTTTGATAGGAATCATTGAATTTCTTTCGCTGAGAAATCAAAGAGTAATTGTGCATACGAGTAAGTCTCTAATATTAACAAAAATAAATGAAACCGTGTAACGATGATACATGGATTTATAATGTGGTTAACTTGATAAAAAAAAAGTTATAAATAAGATCGTGAGTAGCAGAACAATAACAATTAATGAGATTAAAATGAGGATAATGATATCTTGTGATCTGTCATGGCTCTTTGAATTTGTTGCAATGGCAAGCATAAATGTTGCATAAATTAATAAGTTATCTTCTCGGTTTGGATCGAGTATATGGCTTATTGTTTTGGTAACGACCTCCGCGGTTATGGTGGTATCGTGTAGAGGTGGACGGTTTTTGGATTTCTGGTCTCTGGTACTGTTGTATTATCGGTGTTCCATCTAATGGTTTATTCAGTTCGAATTCCTCTTCCGATTCTTTCATAAGTTTCAATTTGGCTTCGATGGCTTGTATCGCCGTTTCTCGACTGTTAGAAATAGAATAGTTTTGCTAAAAAGATCATACAAAAAGGTGTCTCGAGATTTTGATAAATACCTGATCTTTTTGTCCTCCTTCTTTGCACCTGCCAAGGCAGGGATATCTATTTTTGGTTTTGGTTTATCCATTTCACTCTGAAATTACACAGTATATATATATATGAGTTACTTGTATTTATTATACATGATCAATCATTGCATTATTATAAAGTACCTCATTTACACTGTGAGCCCATCTGACTACAATACTCTTAGCTCCAACTTTCAGGTTGTGTAAAGCATCCTTCGCTTTCTCAGCATCCTCTGAATTTTTATAGGTAACAAATGCATAACCTCTGGGCTGACCGGCCTGCGGGCCTGACCGATGGAACAGTAGATCGAACTTCTCGATTGTTCCATGTTTTTGAACAAGTTTCAGGAGTTGGTACCGGTTGACAGACAGACAGTTAGTTTTTCCAGGATGAGTTAAGACTGTCTTATGCATATATCAAAGATATTCATATAAGCTCGCTCACTTCCAAATAATATTATTCCAGTACAATGAGCAAGTTTTAATGAATACCATTGACATATACTATCCTTTATTGATTATATTACAGTTTCAAATTATGAGAATGCTATTTTTTAATAATGTTTTAACAGCTTATGTAAATACTTACTCATTAATTCTTAAATCAAGATTCCCAACCCATAGTCTTCTATCTTCTAACTGGTTGGATCGTACTGGCTCCAAGGGTAGTGGTATTTTTTCACCTGACTATAATAATACACAAAACAAAACACTGAGTTTACTATTAGGATTTTAGGTTATTTACATTAATAATATCACTAATTACACTGTCATACAGGTGATTTTTCAGAGTGAACAAGAGTTGTTATTTTTCTATAATTATTCAACTCACCTCCATGTCCGCCATATATTTTTAATTAAATTGCCCTTTATTAAATTATCTTAAGGAAGCCCCAATATCAATATCGATCTCTTTGTTAAATCTATCCGCGAAATTGTGCAGAAAATTGCTATTATTTACACGATACCTACGAGCACTACAGCACTACAGCTGCACTACGGTAGGTTAGTCATTATTCTACGCTTACGGAGATCTATAGATCGCCGCTGGGTGGCCGGGTCACGTATTTTTCGAGCTATCGAGATCATCTTCTTCGAGGACGATGCCCATTTCAATTTAACTGGTATTTTGTTAAAATTGTGCACGGATTATTCTACGAGTGTTGATAGTGCGTGAACTTTCGTGGATCTTTGTGCAAAATTCATGGAGACGTCCGTGATGGCTGCTCAATCCTCTTCCCAAACTCAAACGGAGACTATCCTGGAAGGGGACGTCACCGATGAAACTCAGGTACTACTGGAACCTATGTTAATAAATGTACTGCGTCACGTTTACAGGCCGATAATTTATTAGATAGCATTAATTACCTCTATTATAGTCTATCAGTATATAATCAAGTACGATGTGACTTCAAGTGTTATTATCATGTGAAATAGCTGCCAGTTTACTTGTTTCATGTAACTAGCTTATTACATCAAGATTAAAGGACTGGTTTGTATAGATGCTCGGAAGATGTACAAAAGATATGTTACATACGTGATACCAAGCGTGTTAAGGAAACGACATCAGATTGATTTCCTTAAACTGTTTGAAAGATGTTGCTCCAATATACCTGAGAACAAGTCTCCCTTATCTGGGATTCGAGTATTGGATCTCACAAGGATTATAGCTGGTCCTTATTGTACTATGATACTTGGAGATCTGGGTGCAGAGATCTTGAAAATTGAACGACCAGGCATTGGAGATGAGTCTAGAAAATGGGGACCACCATTCTTTGAAGGTACCAAAGAATCTGTATACTTTATGTGTGTTAATCGGAACAAAAAGAGTATCTGTGTGGATTTGAAGAAAGGGAAAGAAATCATCTACGAGTTGGCAAAGAAGTCAGATGTACTTGTTGAAAATTATGTTCCTGGAAAATTGGAAAAGATGGGTCTTGATTACAAGAATATTAGTAAAGTAGCTCCACAGTTAATATACTGTTCATTGACGGGTTATGGGTCCAAGGGACCATATGCAAGTCGTCCAGGATATGACGTTATTGCAGCATCTGTGGGAGGACTAATGCACATAACTGGACCTAAAGATGGAGATCCTTGCAAAGTTGGAGTTGCGATGACGGATTTGGCAACAGGCTTATACGCACACGGAGCTATTATGGCAGCTTTGCTTCAGAGACTAAAAACTCAAAAAGGACAATGGATTGAATGTAATTTATTATCTACTCAAGTAGCCAGTTTAATAAATATAGGATCGAATTATTTGAATGCTGGAAAGGAAGCAACAAGATGGGGTTCTGCACATGAGAGCATTGTCCCTTATGAAGCCTTTCAAACAAAGGATGGATATCTGACAGTAGGTACTGGAAGCGATGTGCAATTTTTAGCACTTCTAAAGAAACTAGGATTATCGGAATTAGAAAGTGACGAAAAGTTCAAGAACAATACAGAAAGAGTAAAGAATAGAGAAGAATTATTAACAGTACTCCGTAGAGAATTCCTCAAGAAATCCAGTAAAGAATGGTTGACAATATTGGAGGGTTCCCCATTCCCTTACGGTCAAATTAATACCATACAGCAGGTAAGTTGATCAGTATATCGTGAAGGTCGTGCCCTGTTATCGACGTTCCCTTTGATATTTAGAAGAATGAAGCAACTCAGCAAATCTGGGTTGCCATTTTATCAAGCGACTAATCGAATTCTCCAGGTTTTTGACGATCCTCATATAAAGCACATTGAGCTGGTCAAAGAGATAGATCATCCAGTGGTTGGGAAGGTTAAAGCCGTTGGACCAGCAGTGACTTACAGCTACGCCGAGAATCGTGTGAGATTACCTCCACCAGTATTAGGGCAACATACTACAGAAGTGTTGAAGACCCTCCTGAATTATTCTGAAGAAAAGATAAAATCTTTGCAGGCTGACAAAGTCGTACAATAATGAGGAATCATCATTTACTATAAGACTTTAAATTGTATAATATAATTAACAATTGTACTATTAATAAATGTTTTTGCTTAACTATATAGTTGTCTTATGGCGTATGCTCCTTATCAGCATTCGGTGCATATCAATAGTATAATTAAACCATTATCAAGATCCTTATGATAATTATGCTATCGTCATGATAATATTACACGATCTCACTGATATAATACGTTTATCTGTTTTTTGTTTTTAGGATGTACCCACCGTGCGACTACGTTTACGAAAACCAAAATCGAGTAAAAAGGTTCAATGGACTCAGGGTACGGTGGACAATGAGCATATGAATAAAAAGAAGTCTAAATGTGAGACTCCCATCTTTATATCTTTTATAATATAATTAATATATTCAATGGGAAGTACATGCTAATCTTTCTCTATGCCAGGCTGTTGCATTTATGAGAAACCGAAGAGCTTTGGAGAGAGCAGTTCAGAGGATAGCGATGACGAGTGTGAACATTGTCACGGAAGTAAGGACATCCACAAGAAACCTCTGCCTAATAATGACGAACCGTCCCAAGATGAAATTGCACCTCAACCAGGTAAAAACCAAGAAAAGTATTAACAAAAAATTCTTCCTGTAACTAGTATTTCTTGTGTCTCTTTCAGAACCGGTAGTCACGGATTCAACATAAGTCTTTCCCTTCTACGGTTCTTCAGAAAGGAAACGTTAAAGTAAGCTACTGCAAAACTTCCTCTAACTATACAATAGATAATGTCCGTGTCCTAATAGTTATCGATGAAAATCCTAGCCATATATACTCCAAACGTGTTTATATTTATATTTATTTATTATCTATGTACGTTATGAGTTATGCTGATATATTAAACTTGCATAGATTATATGTATAATCTGTACGACATTATTTTCGATATTAATTTACTGCATTTTCATCAATGAATATTATACACTGTGACGTATGATATGTGTCCGTTTTATGATAAGAAAATATATCAGAAGAAATAATTATTCAAATACACTCTGTTCACGCTAATTCAAGTATTAGAACGTCACTGGACCATCGTCAATGACGAATCCTACGTTATAGGCTGTTATTAATTTATTCCTGTAATTTGTAAAATACCATTTCACTAATTAGAATGGTACACTGAATATGGAGTCTGCATGTTATCTTAAGATATATATATATATAAAGTACATAAGAAAACTTACTATGAATTTGACTATTCGAGCCTTGTGATGGCTCGAATGAAAGTGGGAATATTTATGAGTCGTTCTTCTATTGGAATAAATATTTTTATAGATATTAATCAAAATAACGAGGGTCTCTTTGTGAAAGATGCCACTCGCGAAAAGATTTTGTTGCCATTGCTGTAACGATACTATGGAGAATGTTTTAATAGTAATCATATCATGATTGTAATTGTACATTCATTACAATAAAATGACGTATGTTTCTCTATTTTATTCGACGTGTAGTTTGTGCCAGGTGTAAAATGAAATTATTAGAAATTATTTAAATAACGTTGTTAGATCATAATTTTTCTCCCTTTTATTATCATCTTTTTTAAATACAATAACATAAGCCATTCGAGATTGATCTTCGAATGCAATGTCGATGAACCAATAAATAGAAATTTTGCGTAATTATATCGTACACACGGTGGATTACTATTAGACTGTCTTGGAGACTTATCAAAACGTTAACCACATTGCGAAATATGATTTAAATATATAGAGTGTATCAAGTCATCCAGGTATCATCGCGATGATGAATTCCTACTGAGAAATAGTAAAACAATGTTGAAGTAAATAATGACAACGATGTAATAGTCATCCAAATTCATAAAGTGCATTAACACACTACAATTTTTAATACTTTTTTTAAAAAACTTTAAGATCCCCATTGCTTCTTACTTTATACATATTTAACAATGTTTTGTCAGGAAGAATTCAGATTCTGATAGATATCCAGACGTCATTAACACTCCATATACATATACTTGCATTGTAAAGATAATTTATCAGCAATAGGTATCACTCTAGGAGGATGACGTTTCTAATAAAAAAAATATATGTATAGTACTTATATACCATCATAGTAAATGAAGGGTGGTAAATGAGTATATACCGCGGGAGATATAACTTTAGGAAAAATAATCATAGCCTTGGAAAACTTAACAATCATTGCACAGCACGACAATTTTACCAGAGCGCGGCGAAATTGATTAGTGATACCGAAATTCGTAATATTTATGTGATATTTAATCGTAACAATTTTGTCAATCTTTATCCAGTTTCAAAATTTAAAAAACCTCCATCCCCTGTTGTGCGGAAACGACCGATTCGCCATTACTATCAAATCGTTAGACATCGGTATACACGCAATGCGCTCGGCTGATTTTTCAAAATACAAAGAGAGAAGAAAGAAAGGTGCTAATTACAATTATCGTACATACCTGTAAGAACGGGTACAAAACCTAAGAGTACTAACTTAATATACTCGTGTATAAAACTTATGTATAAGAAGAAACTCATGTTGTGAGTATCCAGTAATAATAATAAGGGAAAACAAGATGTAGGCAGATTGCAGCAAGATCAAAAGTTTATAATCCGCCGTATAATCGCCTAAAATACCGAGATTGCTTATCTCGTCGGTTACAAGGATGCTGGAACCTTGTTGGAACTGAACTCTCTTGTAGCACCTTAGAAATTGACAAATGATCCCAAAGATAAATTATTACTGTGTCAAATGTATCCTTGCAAAATGCGTTCCGTCTCAGTAGATAAATAAATAAATAATTTATGTAGACCAAGGTGCAGGTCGCACAGTCGTTTCAGTAATAATCCTTGACGATATTAACGCCGGAATGAATTAGTTGCCAGGAATTGTTAGATCACATAAATTTTCTTCTTCGCGAAGATCAATTTTACCTTCTCGATAGGAAACCATCAATAATATTAAAGTAGCTCATACGACGTACGACAGAAAGAGAAAGAAAAAAAATATATTTTCGATACGATGCTTTACCAAGACCGAGATTACCGGAAATGAAAGAATGAATGAACGCATACCGAATCGTTTTCCTGGAGGTTTTTTAAATTGGAAACTGGATTGTCTTTAGTCAGTCAACATTACAGCTACTTCTGTGATACCTACGTCTCTTTCTGACCTCCATACCTCTGCGATACGAGTCTTCGTCCAGACCAAGTGTTTTAACCATGGCTCTACTGCGCCAAACTTTAACCGTATAGTCATCACTAGTAGTGACAAGCATTTCGGGGTCGCGAGGGTTAAAGGCTACGGAATTAACCACGTCAGAATGTGGGAACTTGGCCAAGCAGACACCATAATGTCGGTCCCAGAGGTAACCATGCTTATCTTCGGCTCCACTGTAATAATAATCGTTGAAGAAATGTTATTTACGAATCACGAGTAATGGGGAAACTTCGTGATTTATGCTGTGGTGGACTGAGAGACGAGCAAATGAATTCAAGTTTAACTTGCAGACCAGTTATTTATAACGTGACTGTAGGATATATTTTTATCAGGGTCTTGCAATGTCAGCGTAATACGTAGAAACTATGTTTTCGCTGTGAACTCTACAGCCCCTTTCATCACTTGCAAATGTTCCTTTGGCAAGGTATATTATTAGAATTGTTATTAGAGAAGAGTAATGACTGAGAAATAATGGAAGCGTATAATTACCTTGCCACATACTCATTGCACACATCCAGGAATATGAAGAAGCATTCATTATTCGGAGTGTAAGCCTTGTGGGCTCTCAACATTGTTCCAACTTGCTTTAAAGTCACGAGATCAATGACATGGATATCTATTTCTTGGGCAATTGGTGGTGGTTGTAGAGGATTTGTTATAACATAACCTCTTGGCCACGGCCTGGTATTAACATAGAGATATCTAACAAAGGAATGTGATAGTGAATTAAAATACTGATTAAAGAATTGTCAATAAATATTTAGGCTAACGTTTTACCTATGATCCGGTGACAGTCCCATTCCTATTATATGACCATGTAAGTCGATGAGATGATCAACTTTGTCAAATTTATCGGCAACAGAATTATAATCTAGCCAATTAGGCTCGGGTCTTGGTGAACCTGAACTCTGTCTTTCGCGTTCCCGTTCACGTTGCGCCAGTCTCTCTCTCAAGGAAGGTCCAGGATCTAATCTCCTGGGGAAATTCACTGGTTTGATTCTCTTGAATCCGACTTGGTGAGGTGTATAGGTTTTTGAACCAGTAGTAAATATAAGAAACTTCTCTGGATTGTCAGCTAAGTCGTCAGAATCACAATCCTCTGCAGTAGACGACTCTTCAAGAAGAAATTATCATAATATGATTAATGGATTCTAGTCTATTAAAATTGTTATTCATATTTAACTTATTGTACCTCCAGATTCACTCTCTTCATCCCACTGAGGACTTTCATTCTCACTGTCACTGTCTACAGTCTCCTTCTCCATTTCTACCTGCCTGTACTCTTCATTGTATTGTATTGGACTGGCATATTCAAAACCATCTCCCAATCTTCTCCAATTCAGAAAACCACCCTCTAATGTACTGTACTGTAACCTGGACGATGCATAATGTAAAACTTCAGGTTCTTCTTGAGCCTGCTGAGCATTCGCAGAGGATGTTGATGAAAGGTCTCTGTGACTCAATGGATTCCCACGTTCCTCCTTAACTTTGGAAGTTGAAGGTTGACTCTGAGGTTCCTCAGCCTCAGTCAGGGCAGGTGACAAACAATTAGCAACCATCACTGCCCTTATGGAGGAAGCATTGCCGTTATAGAACCTGATGAAGGAACATGAAAGGTGTCTCTTTTAATTGTGAATGATAAAGCACCGTGTCAACATTTTGCAAAATATATAATCAATAGTCTATTACCGATACAGTTGATTCATAATAGGCACGTGCTCACTGGCTGATTCTTGATTAGCCTTATTCAGCCACAGGACACTGGTGCTGACCAGGTGTGCAAGCCAATGTAGATCACCGCTAAGAAGATGACGTTCGCTGTACCACGTGCCAAATATGTCATACGGCTTGTTCACGACACGGCATTGAAGATCGAAGCCGGCTGTAATAGGAACGATCAAAGGAGACGTGGATTTATTTTAGTCGTTCAGAGCTAGTGTACTATTCTTCCGAGCTTCGACCTACAGTCAGATATGTAAACACCAGAATTTGCGTCGAGAAATATAAGTTGAAGACGCTTATTTTTTTTCATTTCATTTGTTTTCCCCGAAACTTCTCGCTTCTAATTAAGCTTCTATATTGTCGAGTTACCACTCTAAAACGGCACACAGGCTTGTTACGTAGTGCAAAATAACAACGTGGTCACTCATGACTCGACTCCACCAAAATATACCATATAATATCCAGACGACTGGGAGCTTGGAAGTGAGCATTAACCCGAAGCAAACGTAGAGTTTACGTTTAATGACTATCAAGAGTATAGTGTGTTTAGTCATCCTTTGAGCTGTTAGAGCCAGATGCGTATTTAGCTCGTACCATTTTCCTATTTTTCTTGGCACTCTACAATTGGAATACAAGTACATGAACCCTATGCTATTAATAGATACTGTGAAATCTGTACTTTTTATACTTTGCATTACGTCTTGTTAATGTTATAGTCTTATTCTCTACAAAGGCAACTTGCTCCTCAGGCTACCAACTCTTGATTAGATTCCTATGTGTTTCAAATTTGGAATACGTTCAGTAAAGTATAGAAAGGATAAGTGGCTTAACACATTATGTCGTTATGAACCTTTTTCATTGAACAGGAAATTGCAATTAGCTGTTCTTCCTAAACAGGATTGATAAATAATACATGAGTATTGAATGATTAAACAGAACAAGCTGAGAAAGTCTTTGTCAATTGAAATTCACATCATTGTATATCAGTGTCTTTCTTTGCTTTGTGTTTAGTCATTTATTTTTTTCTGTAAAGAAATGGTTCGTTTGTACTGTTTATCAAATTAGAAAGTAATTAGAATTACGAGGTTATCAGTCAGGTTTAAGGAAGCATCATTATCAGTGATTATATACTAGATGCAATGTGCCAAGCTATTGTTATCATGATACATACGTGCTACTCTAAACACAGCTATTTCTCCTGAAGTACTGTGTGGTGTACCAAAATGGACACCAGACACTAGAAGTAAGGTGTCAGATGAATTGAATTGAGAGAACTGCGTGTACTTCCAGCTGAATGTCTTCATGTCATGGTGGTACTTGATAGTCACAGGATACTGACTATCCCACACCTAGAACAATAATCAAAACATTCAGAGTATACATATTTAGTATGGAGTAATGTAATCTACAAAATAAATCTATCTCATTGATCCAGGTTTATACTCACCAGTATGTACCCATCCTTGGAACAAGTTGCAAACATTTTTCCATTGTGCGAAAAGCTAACATGCAACACTTGATGAGAGTGTTCCTTGAGTACCTCTGTCTCCAACAAAGGAGTATGATATGCCAACCTTTTAAATTCTCCAAGCCAAGAATTTTTGCCTAAATTTAATAAAAGTTGATGGATATACGATAAACAACTCTAAATACAAATTCTTCATCGAGATGTTCTAATTATCGAAAGTCTAATGGTCTCTCAAATTTACCTGGCATAATCCCAACACTGGGATCTATTTTGTAAGTCTGGTAAAACAAGTCTTTCCAGAGGAACTCGTCCTGTGAAACTCTGTTCCAGGATCTGCATACCTCACCAGCAGTTATCAGTTCCTTAGGTGTGAGATACTGGAAAATGCTCAGCAGTATAGAATCGGGCATGTAGTACCAGTTCTCGTTCTCTTCGCCATCGTGTAAACTCTCATCCTCGGATATGTTTTCGCGGCTTGTCGATCGACTCTCCGCAGCACTTGCACCAGCATCCATTTCACAGCGCGACTCTTTGTTTACTGCATCAGCTGATACCTGTCAGAGACACGAGCGCTTAAGAAATTAAGAAACGATGCGGACTTCTAAAGTTGTCCGTAAGATGACAGGCTGACACGACACTTGTGTAACTAAATTTATCATTATATATTTCTTATTGTGCTTTAAGTAAAATTATTATTCAAAAAAACATTTCCCTACATTATTGCGCAAGAAAGAACTAAAGTTGTCACTTGTTCTTGAAAAATGATCGCAAGGACCACCAATATTGGTTATGAAAAACTAGACACTCGTGTAAAGTTCAAACCGGCAAATCAATTTTATTGGTCAATTGAAATATTTACATTATTATTTAATAATGAGGACTCCATATCTTAGGGTCATTGGTTATAAAATAAAATAAATAGAATTTTGTTACGAATCTATTGAATGCAGTTCCTTGAATGTTATTGACTAACAATATTAATGTAGAATACAGGTGTTTTCTTGTAAAATATTGAAAATTCTGCTTAGTTCGCGTATAGTAGACGCTACTGTTTTTATTCGTAAAAAAGGATTTATATTATTATTTAACTGTGTGGATGTAGCCTTATGTTTCCGTGAGCTTAACAAGCGGGCTTCTAGCGACGGCGCAGCGTAATCATGGCGACGGTCTCTTCGCCGCGGGTGGACGAACTCGTGCAAACTGTCAGCCTGCACAATCCACGTAGACTGTTGTTCAACGGCTACATTTTACCCTTCCTGATTCTTCAGATTGTGTGGATTTACTGTTGGGTTTATATTTATGGGGTTGAGGAGTATTACGATGCTGGCCTCCTGGGCATCGCGGCTATCGGCGTGTTACAGATATTTATATGTCTCTGTTGCCAGTGGTCTGTCCACGTGCATACCTTTCTTAATTGTAGCTCGGTAAGTGAAAGCATCATTTTATAACGTTTTATAACAAGTTTTGTAATGATCAGGTATTTACTCGAACCTTAATGGGCCCTACCAATATGTTCGGGTAACGTGGCAGCCACTCAAATTGGTCTTCTGCTAGGTGGCGGTCAAATAGTCACTTTATGCGCGAAATTTGAAATCTGTTTTCATTTTTTATATTGGTTTTTAAATTCTCTTTTTATTTCAGTGCAAGAGCCCGTATGAAGCTAAAGTGGTGAAGGTTGTGCCTACTCCTAATAATGGCAGTTCGGAGCTAGTGAAGTTACATCATGTTAAGAATCAGGAGCCTTGGTTTATCTTTCAAAAGACAAAATATATTTGGGATGCTGAGAAGAAGCAATTCCAGGGTCTTCAGTTCCCTGTTCATCTTACACATCGTCATTACTGCGAATGGAAAGGATATCTCAATGAAAATGAAGTCAGTGCTGCCGAAGAGAAATATGGAAAGAATACGTAAGATTTTGGTTAGATTGTTTTATCATTTCTTATGTGCACAATATTAATTTTGTTTCTTAATATTTAGATTGCACATGGTGGTCCCTGAATTTTGGGAATTATTCAAAGAGCGCGCTATAGCGCCATTTTTTGTTTTCCAAGTTTTCTGTGTTGCTCTATGGTGTCTAGATAAGTATTGGTATTACAGTATCTTTACTCTGATCATGCTGATCATGTTTGAGTGCACTCTTGTACAGCAACAATTGAGGAATATGGCGGAGATAAGAAAAATGGGCAACAAACCTTACATGATAATGGTATAGTTATTAATCTGCTTGTATAATAACTATATAATGGGACCTCTAAAATGCAATTCTTATTTATGTCTAGGTATACAGAAATAGACGATGGCGACACACGTTCACAGATCAGCTTGTTCCTGGAGACATAGTTTCTATTACGAGGTCTCAGAATGATAATCTAGTTCCTTGCGATATGCTACTATTGAGAGGTCCATGCATCGTAGATGAGAGCATGTTAACAGGTGATTATTTTACATTGAAGTTATGCATATCCTACTACATGGACAAACTAAAAATTAGAAACTCTCAGGTGAGTCTGTTCCACAAATGAAGGAGCCCTTAGAGGACATAGATTGGAGTAGAGAAGACAAAGAATTGGACATTGAAGGAGATGATAAATTATGTATCCTATTTGGAGGAACCAAAGTTGTACAGCATACACCACCTAGTAAAAACTCATCAGGACTTCGAGGTACAAGAATATGGAAATTTGCTTTTAGTAACTGTTACGACTTTCATTCATGTTTTCAGCAACTGACAATGGATGTGTCGCCTACGTTTTACGTACTGGCTTTTCCACTTCACAAGGCAAACTCCTCAGAACCATTTTGTTTGGCGTAAAACGCGTCACTGCTAATAATTTAGAAACATTTGGATTCATTTTGTTTCTGCTAATCTTTGCTGTGGCTGCTGCTGCTTACGTATGGATCAAAGGTATTTAGTTAAAATAATGGTATGCGTTTCAAGGCTAATTGAATTTTTTATTAGGGAGCGAAGATCCAACTAGAAATAGGTACAAACTCTTCCTGGAATGTACACTCATCTTGACTTCAGTAGTTCCACCTGAACTGCCTATCGAATTATCGTTAGCAGTAAACACATCTTTGGTGGCGTTATCAAAATTAGGTATATAAGCTATTATATTTACTAATTATCCCTGTAACTATTTTTTTCATTACATTATCCGTTAACAGGTGTATTTTGTACGGAGCCATTTAGAATTCCTTTTGCCGGTAAAGTCGAAATTTGCTGTTTCGACAAGACAGGAACATTGACCAGCGATAATTTGGTAGTGGAAGGAATAGCTGGAGTGAAGTAAGCCAATCCTGATATATCTTCTATGAAATATACATACAAAATCTAGAATAGTGTATACATAATTTTATTTATTACTACAGCGATAGTTCTGAAGTTATGCAACTCTCTGAAGCACCAATAGAGAGTGTGCAAGTATTAGCAACCTGTCACTCGTTGGTTCAATTAGACGATGGGATCGTAGGTGATCCTTTAGAAAAAGCTACTTTAAAAGCAGTCAATTGGAATCTCACTAAAAGTATGGAACACTGGTAACCATTACCAACTAAATGTATGGAAATGTACAAAAGTATTACATGACTTTAATGATATTCCAATGCAACGTAGGCGATGCTGTCATTCCAAATCGCGCAAAATCACCGGGATTCAAGATCTTCCAACGTTATCATTTCTCGTCGACCTTGAAGAGGATGAGTGTCATAGCTGGATACACACTTCCTGGTTCCTCGGACGTTCAATATGTAGTTACTGTTAAAGGTGCTCCAGAAACTTTGAAACCTATGGTAAATTGCTCGTAATTTTTAGGTACTAAATTTATGATGACTGAAATCTTATTACATTTAACTTTTCTTTTATTAGTTTGCTTCAGTGCCAGATAATTATGACTCGACTTATCTGTCTTTGTCTCGTCGTGGAGCCAGAGTGTTAGCACTAGGACATCGTAAACTGCCCGGTCAGCTCTCTACCCAGGAATTAAGAGAACAGACCCGTGATCAATTGGAGAAGAATTTGACGTTCGCTGGTTTTGTTATTATAAGCTGTCCGTTGAAACCTGATTCGAAAGCTGTGATCAAAGAAATTCTAAATGCTTCTCATTCGGTAATTAAAATCGTAGGATATTATGCAGACCGAGATTTTACGGAGTTTTCTCTGTCCATCAGGTTGTTATGATCACTGGTGACAACCCATTGACAGCTTGTCACGTTGGCCGGGAACTTCATTTCACGAAGAAGTCCGTCATGTTGATTTTGACAGAATACGATAAGAAGTGGATGTGGGAAAGTGTGGATCAGACTGTAAAGCTAGAACTTGGCGATGAAAATTGTAAAGTGAAGGGCCAAGAAATATGGCAAGAATACGGTCTTTGTTTAACGGGCGAAGTAATATATTGCATATATTATTTATTTTTATAAGAATGCTTGTTTTTATTATGTACTATAAAAATACTTATTTTTTTCTAGGGTTTAACTTATCTCACAGAGAATAACAGGCAGCTCCTATTGAATTTGTTACCACACGTAGTGATATTTGCAAGATGTGCACCAAAGCAAAAAGAATTCATTATAGTTACATTGCAAAATTTAGGTTATACAACACTTATGTGTGGAGATGGTACTAATGATGTAGGAGCATTGAAACATGCCCAAGTGGGTAAGTCATTAAAATTAAAATCAACAAAATTTTAATCGTTCCATCCATAAATATCTAAATAAATTCATATGATTGTTTAGGCGTTGCAATTCTATCAAGTCCTCCTGAACGTGCAGTATCAGAAAAACGTGAACCTGCAGCAGTCTCAAGTCATGCATCAACAAGCTCATCAATTAGTAATGGACCAAGAATGAGTGCCCGACAGCAACATATTAATAACACACAGGCTAAAATTCAAAAATTGCTAAAAGAATTGGAAGAGCAGGATCAATCTGTGATTGTGAAGTTAGGAGATGCATCAATAGCTGCACCATTTACTAGCAAACTGTCATCAATTCAATGCAGTATGTACATTAATTTTGAGGTTAATTTGATGGAATGCATACTTCTACATTTTATACAGATAATATATACGAACTTTTCTAATTTCCAGTATGCCATGTTATTAAACAGGGTCGGTGCACCCTAGTTACTACCTTGCAGATGTTAAAAATCTTAGCACTAAATGCCCTTGTACTGGCCTACAGTCAATCTGTTCTTTATTTGGATGGAATCAGATTTAGCGATGCTCAAGCAACACTACAGGGTCTTCTATTGGCTGCTTGTTTTCTGTTTATATCAAGATCTAAACCATTGAAAACTCTCTCTAAACAAAGACCGCTTCCGAATATCTTTAATTTATATACAATACTGACAGTACTTTTACAATTTGCAGTGCACTTTGTGTGCCTTATATATCTAGTACGTGAAGCTGTACTTCTGTCACCAGGGTAAGTACTCTGTAGCCTGTTACAACACAAGAGTCGTTAATTAGTAACTTTTTTTTATGTAATTAGAGATGACAAGCTGTCCTCCCTTCTGGCACCAACTAATTCCACAGAGGATGTTTCTACATCCAGCTCAGAGGATAGCGACGAGGAGGAACCGTTTACAGCGAATATAATTAACAGCACGGTCTATATAATTTCTATGGCTTTGCAAGTTTCCACCTTCACCATCAATTATAGGGTAATTAACAGTTTAACAGTGAAATTGCATCGGTTCTTGAAAACAACTTATTAGTATCATTTTATTCCTACAGGGTCAACCATACATGGAAAGTCTATTAGGAAACAAGGCTTTATTATACAGTCTTCTTGGAACCTCAGCCACCATTTTTGCACTAGCATGTGGACTCCTACCGGATGTAGCCTATCAATTTGAGATAGTCGACTTTCCAAGTGAAGTGAGTAATGTCTCTTTAACACAGGAATTATATCCATTCTAATCCGTGTCGATTGTCAGTCCTCTGATTGCCAATTATACAGTCTATTGCGTATAGTTGTGCAATTAAATTTTGATATTCATATTGAAGATACTATTCTAAAAAATCTCCATTCTGTAGCTGATAGCTCGTTATAATGAAAAGGACTGTACTAATTGTAGTATTACTTTCTTTTAATTCTCTATAGTTCCGCAGAACTCTGGTGCTGGTGCTGATCGCGGATTTCGTGTTTGCCTTTCTTCTGGACAGGATTTGTCGATTTTTATTAGGCGAAGGAAAGCACAGAAAGCTATGATTAAATATCGGTTAAGTAATACATATGTCAGATTTTAGTGTAACGAACAAGTGTACCTATATTCTCGTTATCTGTATATGTCGACAGCCTTGTTCTGCATAGATATGACTTTCTAATACAGACTTATTATCAACTAGTCGATCTAGACAGATCGCCCTATGATATTCCGAGAATAGTAAGAGTTTACGGATTGCAAATCGCAAAGAAGATTTCGAAGATCTTGAAATAAATTAATAACATTAAATTGTTTTAATTGTAGAAATCTATATGCTTGATCTCGTGATTTGTTATTGTCTTTTTCTTTCTATATTGTTCATTAGCGTTAAGTCAAAGAATTGGTTCAATAATTGTTAATATGAATATACGTATATAAAGCGAAGGGCAGATTGTCGGTGGTGGTCGATAAGTCTTTGTACGATTGTTAGAGATTGGCAATCCAATGTTCCTCAATTTTTGGATTTAATATTTCGAAATCTGACAGGATATATATATACACACATAAGCTAATTGTTGCTTCTTAGAGTTTACGTAAGACACGGAGTGTTGTGAGAAAGAAACTTGATATGTTTGTTTGTTCGTATACGTTAATTGGATGAGTTTTCAACGTTACGATCAGCGAACAAGTATCCTGATCTTCACGTCGGATAAATCATTAATTAGGAAGGCAGAACGGGGCTGCACTATAATAGGTCGAGTCATTGTTACCGTGTAACATAATATTTATGTAATAAGTCATCTCGGACTCCCATCGAGAAAGAGAAGTCCTTGCCTTCGTCTGACAGCCTTATGCCCAAAATTTTCCAACATAAAAACATGGAATCACTGCCGTCGTCGCTGCAATGCAATTAGAAATGGGTGACCAAAAGAAAATCGTAAAGTCGTTACGAGTTTTCCCTGCACAAGCTCACTTTCAAAAATCCATACATTCCACTTGTCTTGGATGTCTTTCTCGAAGGAGTTTATCTAAGGCAATCGATGGCAATGTTCTTTTATTACTTTCTGTGTTCTTCTCTTTCGTAGAAATAAGGAGTAAGAATTCTACTTTTTACCAATTGTAAAACTTCGCTTATTCGCGTAGAGTATAAATTAAACTGTCATTACGCGACGAACGATAATCCAATTTAGAATGGATGCTTCCGTGCGAATCAATGAAAGTCAATCACTCCTCGTCTTTCTCTTTATTCACTTTCTTCTCGAAGGATACGAGACAAGGACAATTCAGTGTCAGCAGTCACTCATTCTCATTTCACGCGAATGATAATTTATTTTTCACAGACGTCGAACGACGTCGGGACGTCACGCTGGTTATTTAATCGTGCCTGATCATTAGCTGCTAGGATAATCCATGTACAGTTCGCACGTTCAAATTAATCGTTCATAAGGACCATCGAAGAAAGTGATTATCTAGAACGTAAAAAGAAATCCTGTTTCACGGAATAATCCGTGTCGATATTCACGAGCGTTCACGATTAGACGTTTCCCTTATTGTACGATTGTAGAATTTATACCCTTGTAACGTTTACTACACATATATAGTATATATATTTGTGGTGAGACAGATATTTCTTTTAAATAATAATAATAATAATACTGATGATAATAATAATGGTAAGACATATATACCATTGTACCATATGCGTTTATGATTGCCAATAATTACAAATAAACATCATTCCTTGACTATATTGACAGCAGGTGAAGCAAATGATATATGTATGTAATGTATATATGTCATATGTTAAAAAAATTTTTAATAGTATTATTATTATAGCAGAAGGTCGTAAGGTCACGCGCATGAGAACGCGAAACGAGACACAAGTCTTAAATGTCTCTAGGAAATAATTTAAATTGATTTATTTCTAACCCCGGGACAGGTTACGAGAATTCTAATGCTAATACGCTGCTTTTTGGTAATGGCGACAGAAGCTCAACTACTGTTTGCCCTTCTTAATTATGGTAATTGCGTCACGTAGGAATGATTTAACGTCACTCTCGACTTACTCGATATTTTCCACGATTGTAGATAAGCCTTGTCGAGTCGGTAATTATTTTCCTTTCTTGTCAGGATACGTGTCGGGCATACCGAGAGCATAATGTTATAATACGTTTCGGACATTAGGCCTGCGCTCAAGCATTTATACAGGGTGTACCAAAACTAGCGAATGTAATACCAAATATGGATTAGATTTGAAATTTAATGGTGAATAAATTAATGGAATTATAAAAGGTCTGGTAGATCCTATAAACAATATTAAGATTATTGTCTACTGCATCGTTGTTTTTGTACAATTTTTTTTATCGTTTACATATTACAATTTCATAAGAGTTTAATTGATAAATGTAACATCTCCACGTCTGTACCAGTCAGGAGCTGTCGCTCGACTGATCCGCGTATCTTCGTACTGCTGATAATATAAAGAAATTATATGAGTTATCTTAATCGTCTTGTAGCAATTTTTATCTAATTAGAAATTGAATTCTTGAATTTCCATGTCCTGATTATTTGTGGCACACCCTGTACATGCATATATGTATTATAGAGTAGGCCTGACCTCTTCAGTCGCCATTAACTTTCCCTACTTGGCGTAACGTACCGGCACTAAAACCTAAACGATATACTAATATTTATTTCCTGAAGCCTTTATCAATCCTGCACATCCAAATGATTCCTTTGACGAGCCGCTTATTATCTCGTAGCACGTAGATAAAAGTCTAAGATACATTCAATGAATTTCTACTAGAATATAATAGTCGGAAGCAAGGATCATTAAATGCCGTAGAGATTGTGTCTCTACCAGAGCCTCATTCGAGCAAAGTTTAAGAAAAGTTCTAAGTAAAGAGAAGCATATACTGAGTGACCATCAAGGATAAATATATTCTGCAAACACATGTAAGCGTCAAAGGAGTATTGCACAGAAAAATAAGAATATTCTAAGTCCCAAGAGACTAAAGGTCCAACCATTTTAATTGTTTTTTTTGCTGTTAAGCATCTCTACTCTCTCACTCGTTCTGTCCCTCTTAACACGCAAGCAAAAAAATGTCCCACACGCATGCGTGCCACGCGTATTTATAGCACGCGACACAAAATATTCCCTGGTTTCGTTCGAATTAAAAGTTTTCTTGTCGACGAGTACAGTGCGGTACACAGATACTCTGTGCGACTCCATCTTGCACATGATTAGGTGCCTTTAGGTCTGTATCGGCGAAACGGACAGTTCCGCCAGAGCCGCGTGCGATTGGTTGATTTCGAATAATCGTGAACGATCATTGGGTAATCGAGGAGAAACTTCACTTCCTTTTTTTTCCAATATCTTCTCTCTCTTTCTCACTTAGTCTTCGAAGCTGTGGCGTCTCGATTGCCGTACCGGTCGCCTTCGTCAACCTTCGTGGATGAACAAAGTGTTCGAGGCTGTGATCGTGCGCGGGTCTTGCATTACGATTGCGGCCATAGTGTTCCAGCTGTACTGAGGCGTTCAAATCTCACGAATCTTACAACGGCGGGAACGTGGGTTATGAGGACGATTTTTGTACGGAATAAATTGACGCACGTGGCGCATGTAAACCGGGATACCAACATGGAACCAGGAGTCTGCGCCACGAGACGGAGCAGACTGTTATTGTGGCTTTAAATTATTTCGAATATTGTGCTTTTTTTAATTATTTTTATTTTTTACTGGTCACATTACGTCAGATTTTTCACGGTAAGTTTATAATGTATTGTATACTTGTTATACTTTTTAGTCAGTTTAGAGTATTCACTGAAATAGGGACTGATAATCGAAGAGAATACTGGCTTTGCAATTTTATATATAAATACGAGTATGATAAGAATAATGAATAATTGACATAGGTAGGTAATTAATCTCTTTCCTACCTAATAAAACTTGTTACCGGTCGTCGGTCGAGGACAGATTAATATTTATCTAATGCATGCATTAAGGTGGTTTGCCTAGTATCATAACAATAGTATTCCTATTTCGGTGCATACCCTGTATATGGTTCATTACAGAAGTATTTCCCACGTAAGGTATTATCTTTGAGACAAGCAGAAGGACAGAGATCCATCATTTTAAAAATGTTCATATCACATATTGTTTAAATAATGCAGTAGAAAAAAATGATTAAAAAGTTCAAAAATTTTTAGTTCACAAATCATCGTAGTAATGTTCGATGTAAAAGAAGTGTCTTAGAAACTTCATCCACACTTTTACCACCTAGAAGCTGAGATATCTCGAAAAAAATATAGCTATTTTAACATGCAAAGTATATCTATATAGCGCAATTTTGGCTACTTTCATTCCGTATATCTTGTAAGCTAAATGGTAAATAATTTTGAAATTTTGCACGCACGATCATTAAGCACTTGCCAAGAACATATACAAAATTCAGATCCGTATCTTGGAAGTGCCCTCAGAATCGAACCACTTTATATTGCTAGATTTCTCTGCTGGTTCTGTGGTAAAAAAATGTGTTTACGTAGGCCGTTAAAAAAAACTACAAATTCTATTTGAATTCTAGTATCATTAAAGTGTTTAGTCACCTTTTATTCCATGTATAAATTATAACTATTTATAATATTACGAAGACGAGTGCCGAATGTCAATGAAGTCAATACTATTGACTCTGTTGAATAATTCTTACTTCTCACGATGATTATTCGTTATTATTTCAAGGCTGCGTCTAGCCGCCCGACAATCGGACGATTTTTTTATATTTATTCGTTCGGCAAGTGCCAAATAACAATATTTACAAACATTTAACTAAGAAATTGAAAGATGACGCAATACTCATTAACCTAACTTAACAGAACATTGTTCATTGGACATTCCAACCTAACCTAACCTCTATTATAATCTACACCATCGCTAGTAGTCGGAGAGTGTAGATACGTAATCGAATAAGGTGGATTTTGTAAGAAGTTAATTTTAGAGTAAAAATTGCATACATATTTTTCATTTATTACTTTTATTGATCCGTCACAACGTTACACAATCTTATGTGTAATGCTGTGATGATACGATATTTTTATAACTAACATAAAACACCATCAGGATCAGTAATTGGGGGATAAGAGGACTACATTGTATTCCGCGGGGATCTTTCAGCAGAACAGCCTAAAATATGAACATTTTTAATCGCATTATAAGAACAACAGTATAAAACTCATCTACATAGAAGGCGCATAGATGCAAAAGAGGTACAATTACATGTATTTATAGATAAGAAGAAAGGAATGCTTCTTCATTAAACCTTGTTTCGTATTGTCCTGCACTTATTGGGCTGACTTCCAAATGAAATTTTTTTTCCAACTCACGTTTGACAAATTCAAAAGCACAACTCGTCAACAATTTTAAATATAACTTTTGCAAAACATTAATGTGAATAGCATATCAAATTGTTTTGTCTGGACTAGGTGCATGAGTCTAAAAAGTGTAAATTCTCATTAGTCAGCCATAACGCAGACTCAATCAGACTTCACATTTTTTTTTCATTCTCATGCGACTAGTGCTGAGCACTAACGAACCGAACGACACGAAATAAATAGACTGTACCAAGATCGTATCTTTGCATATTGTTTCGAGTATTACTTATACAAATTTACAACAGTAAATACAATCTAAAACTCACCTTATTAGCATAATAGCTTACCTTATTAGCATAATACCAATTTATACAGTAGGGAAATTCAAGTTATAAATGCGATTGGATATTTTCTTCTTCAAGGTTTAAATAACAATGTAAATTCATCCGCAGTCACCATTAACGTCAACCGAAGTCTATCATAAAACAAAATTCAATATTAAATATATTAAGTCACACTGTATATGAAATGTATCGGATACGGTTCAGATACATATGCAATAGAGAGATATTATTTGCAAATTGGTTAAAAGAATTATAATCACACTTACGCACGAGTTGAGAAATCTTACTTAACCTTCAATCAAACTATTCCTCATCTTGGTATATTTTTGATGCATAAAAAACTTCAAGATATAGTAAATGGGTAGTAAAAGAAATTGAATGATGCAATTCAAACTTGATGCGTAGCAGATTATGCATACAGGTTCGTTAAGAGATGAAAAACCGTGTTGTACATTTGCAGGTTACCGTTCACCTACTGTACCGTAAATACGCATCTATACCCTGTCCTAAAAATATATATTCTTCATATATTTTTTGGACGAATAAATATAGATGAATTATCCGACTTTCGGACGGCTAGACACTTCGTTATTTTCAAACACGGGCGATGCTACAGTCTATCAAGAGACTCGGTCGAGTCTCGCGCCAAGTACAGGCAACCGGCTGTACAGGGCACGGCCCGCCAAGTCTCTTTACCCAAGTCAACTCTTGTACCTGTGTTTGGAATCAAATATCTTATGAACTGCTATGTATGAGAAAAAGTTATTGATACTTTCATTATAGGAATCGAGGGTTCTGAATTGATTGCCAACAAAGTCTAAGAGATTGGTATACGAGATCAGGGCTTATTGAGAGGGCGAGCGAGATCATTTTATTTCAGTTCCGTCGTCGTCGTCGTCTTCGCACGTCCATCTACTTTTTGACAC